>OX418225.1:41029099-41629099 GCA_948455865.1 Conomelus anceps | reverse complement strand
ATCAAGTTAAAACTAAAAAATTATAAGCTCACTGAAATGCAGTCAAGGTCGACCGAGAAATAGATGAAATAACCGTTTTTAAATGTAGGCTGGAATTATGATGAAATCAAGTTAGTAGTATTGAATTCGTTAAAATAAATTTGGTTATTTGAACTAGTATTGGAATCGTTTTTCACCAACCTAGTTATCTCCAAAGCTTCTAAAATGTTCAATTGTCTACCTTTGCCAATAAAATGCAGAAATTCAACATTTCCTTCAGCCTTGAACTTGTGCACATTATTAATGAGATGTTCTGCCAAATTTGAATCTCCTCTTTGGGTTTTCCAATCCCTGATATGGTCATTTATTCTATTTTTGAAACTTCTACCGGTCTGACCCACATAACAATCACCGAAATTCAATTTATAAACCCTACTTTTATCCCAGATATCAATTTTGTCTTCACTACACTCGAAAATTCAACTGGCTACAGCTAGAACCTCAATTCAATTAAATGTTTTAAATTTATTCACATAGTACATATTTATAATACATCACGATCTTACAATGAATAATAGAACCCGCATAGACTATAGCGTTTGTGTGCGGGAGCGGTTCTTTCAGTCTTTTTAGATGTATACTAAACTTAAATCAACATAAATTCGTATTTATACAATGCCATTACAGAAAATAACGGTTATTGGATACAATACAGTAGAAATGAAGTGAAAAAAATAGAATCCACCAGAGCATGATTTTTTTTCTTTAAAAAAAATTAAATTAAAAAGCTGGAAAATAGCCATTGGTTTAATGCTATTAAATTTATGGAAATAACAATAGGAAGTATTAAACTTAATTCAAGATCAAATATGAGGAAAACAATTCCAAGCTGTTTTCTTATTGAGACTAAAAATTCTAACTAAAGAATTAAGATCCTTAGTTGGGTGTAAGTTACTGGGAAATTTTACTCAAATACTGATGAAGAAAAAAAGGAAATAATTTGGGAAATATTGATTTGGAATTTTTTCGTTAAAAGACGTTTAGATGGGTGATTTCTGTGTAATTTAATCTATGCTATTTTTTTTTTTTTTTTTTTTTTTTTTTTTGAGGATGAAGCCCACATAGGTATGAGACCTGTGCGTGGGTAATGAGTTGGATGATGGTGATTTATGAGTTGGACCTACAGTTTTAGGTGGGTTCCGAACCACCGGGAAGTGATTTTCAGCAGAGAACAGTGTCTTTTTTGCTGGCCAATCTAATCGGTCACCGTTACAAACAGGACCTACGAGAACGCAGCTTATCTATTGATTCAACTATGTATTATTTCATTTATTTATGAAGACTAAACAAATTATGTAAAAACCTCGTGTGGAATTAAACAGGTTGAAATTAAACATGATAAAAATTAAAAAAAAAAATTCCCAAAAGTGTTTTTCTCTAAATTTCAACTAAATAATCCAAATTTTAGGCTATATAAGCTGTTCGTCTCACTGGAAAATTCCACTTTAAAGCACATTACCGATTATTTTTAATTTGAACAATATTAATTTGGAAGTTCCCTTGAAATGAAGCACTATATAGCCACAAATATTATCGTACCGATTGTGTAGCTATGCGATTCTTTACATAATTATATTTGATGGTAGATAGATGAATTTTTCGAAATATTTTTTTATGTTATTGATAATAATTTGGCTCAACCAACAATAACTATTGAAGTAATGGAGTAACCTATAAAGTATAGTATACCAGTAAAGTATATTGTGTAGCTCTATTCTCTACGTTCAGCATCTTCAAATCATGTTTGGTTGTTCTTGAGATTCCATCATTTTACTATACCGGTATCATTGTGCACAAGATGGCGACGAAATTCAATAGCAACAAGGCCTACAACGGAAACAAAATGGCAAGTTGGTTTCGGTATAACACCAATAATAGAGCGACCAGTAATTCAAAGCAAAGCTTTTTAATTCTTATTTTCTTATTTCTGGAATCTGATTTCAATTTCGAAAATATTTAGGGTATAGACTGAAACATATTTTGTTGTACTGGAACACATCATTTCCAAGAATATAAAGTATATCTGATATTTGTCTGTTCTCAAACATTTAAGAGTAAGAATTGAATCACTTTGGTGACAAACTTGAATTATTCATTTTCTCACAAATTATCAGTACCATAAATAGGTTGAGCTTTAAAAACTAAAACTGCCACTTATTACCTCAGAATGAAAGTTCAATCAAGACAATAATGCAAGTTTATACTGTTCCATAATATAATTTACTTAACTGATTCCGAATGTACAAAACATCTCTTTTCGATTTTAAGTTTTCCTTTTTTTACTGATGTTGCCATCGTGAGTCTGTCATAGGTAATTTGTGCATCATCATCATCATCATCATCATCATCATCATCATCATCATCATCATTATCGCCATCATCATAATCATCGACGCATCGTCATCACCATCTTATTACTGCCGCAATAAATGATTACTCGAAATATGATTGGCTGAACGGGAATATTAGTTTTTGTTTAAGTTATTTACGCTCTGTTTCTTCAGTTTTCAATACAAAATCCTTTAATCAACCTTAAAACAATCCTCCTTTTCGCGGAACAGGAGCAGAAATTCCTAATTTCAAAACTTTTGAGACGATAGGAATTCCAATCAGCTATGACGATGAGTGCTCTAGACTGGTACGACCTAGTTTCTCGTGCTCAATGCACTGTTGATATAGAATGGAACGGATTACCATCATATAGAGGGAACCTACCGCCATGATGAGGGAACATGTAGGTCTGGAACATGCAGTTGACTAGCAAATAATACTATTGAATTAGATTTCTCAGGGATAAGTTCAAGTAGAACATTACAAGGAGGTGAGGTGGTTGGGGGAATTACCTTGGATTTCATCGAATCAGTTTACTCCATCAGCTTTGCGCGATGCCATCCTTAATTGCGGCGGTAATAAGATGGTGATGACGATGGGTATGTTGATGGCGATGATGATGATGATGATGATGATGATGATGATGAAGACGATGACGATGATGATGTTTCAGTGTGCTAAAAGCAGTTCCAATCGACCTCATCTTGTCATAAGGCTAATATAGCGTCACTCTGCTACAAAGGGACCAGTCTAAAGGCTCCTGAGACAGATTCAGTTGAAGTGAAGCAGCTCCCTGATAATTTGAATGTTTTGAAGGTGCATAATTACGAGACAACATTGTGGCTGCTCCTGTTATTGTCATTACCATCATAGCTGGGGAAATCCTGTTTCTGTCATGTTAGGCGGCTTCAGTGTTTTGCCTCATTCAGCTTGGTTTCAGTTTGTGTGTTGTAGAATTGTCTCAATAGCTTTGCACTTTCTCTTTATTTTGAACTATTTCACCTATATACAGTATGCTATTTATAGATTTATCATACAATAACACCTTTAATAAACCACTTAACAGCATTATTTAACAAATAAGCATCCCCTCCTCGCCTTTTCGCTATTTTTTTTTTAAAATAATTTCTTAAAATAAATATTTCCAGCAAACTGAGAAATAGAGTGGGCAGGTTATATTCAGCGTGTCATCATTTATTTATTATTGCACTACATGTTTATACAATAAGAAGAATATTTTTTTTTAAATTTTGTAATCACCCCGACACATAGTACAGTATTATAGTAGGGTATCATAATTGCAAAAAATACTTTTTATAACAGTTTCTTGAGTAGAGATTCTGTTCAAATATCTATAAAATATTATGTATTTTTGTGTTTATATATAAATAAATTATTGACGTATTTTTCCCCTAAATTCAATATTCTTATCTCTCTCGAATTATTTTTTGGAACAAGTGTAAGTGAGAGGATGCTTATTTTTTTGTTTAATCATGTTGAATAGAATGTTAAGGTAGTTATTGTATGAGAACTCCATAATTGAATGCATTTGTATTGGTTTAAGACTCTGTTCTCTGCTGTAAAATTACTTCCCGGTGGTTCGGAACCCACCTAAAACTGTAGGTCCAACTCATTAATCGCCATCATCCAACTCATTACTCACGTACAGGTCTCTGACCTATGTGGGCTTCATTCTCAGAAAAAAAAATAAATGATTACATTTGTATATGCTCATTCTATTCTTTCATTGATAGGATGTATTCTATAGTTTTATTATATTCTTGGTGGACTTTATTACATATATAAAAATATATTTTAATTTATATGTAGAATTTTCTGGAAGAACCAAAAGTGACTACTTCAGTTGGTTTTGAAATTTCAAATGAGAAAAATAATAACATGCTAAGCAATTATAGATAGAATATAAAAAAAAAAATACTACCCGCTCTCTCACACCCTATGATCATTTCCTGGTGGTTTACCAGGAATTCTTGTTGGTTTACCTCATAATTATTCTTAACAATTTCCCAAATTTAAAAAGTGTTGCATATTTCATGTACTTTACAATGTATTCATTGGAGGTAATTATAATATAATATAATAATTTTATTTATTTGCCAATACAATTAGAAAAAAGATAAAGAAACGAAAGTCATTAATGAATGCATTTTGAAGTGCAACCATGTTAATAATGTATTTCTAAAAATAATTAGTATGTACTTCTAAAAAGTAATGAAGGAGTAGGATAGGCAACCAGCAGCACGTAATATTGTATAATTAAAAGTAGCAGCCGACAATAAAATTTCATCGTGCATTTCATGGAAACGATTATCTGTAATGCTGGCTGCCTATCTTGCACCTTCATTGTATTAATAATAATAATTTCTCTGGATGATACTGCGAAACATCCAGAGGAGCTTATTCAAAAAACAAACATACAGATATTAAAGAGAATCCCGGCTCTTAAAATTGCTACTAAATAATATAATTTTATTCCTAATTATGATACCCCACTATAATGATAGTCGGGGTGATCATAATAATATAATTATGTTAATATAATAATATTATTGTTAGCTATTTTTTTTTTTACTTATTGAGTTGATCAGGCCTGCAAACAATGAATTGAAAATGCCAATCTCAATATTATGAGAACCATCAATAGTTAAGATAATTAGTAAACTTTTCAACAAGTAGTAAGTTAATTACTAGAGATCCGGTGGAAATTTTCCTTGTATATCAATTACATTCTGTCGTTAGACTTGACTTTCAAGTTGTTTTAAAATTCATTAGCTTTTAGATGTCATTGATCGTTTTAAATTAAGACTGTGTGAGGTAATTAATACATGTAAGAGTTTCTTAAATGCTGTTTTATTCTTAACCATGGTTTATCTTTGGTATTCCCTATTATTTCTGTGTAATTTCTCTCTGTATGAGGTTTTCTAATTGTAATTTCCTTTTTTTACAGGTAAGAATGGAATTTTGAATCACTCTTATCTCAAGTTAATCTACTGTAAGTAATTAGACAAACTTTCTCCAATTCAATTTTTATTTTTATCATGGTTTTCATCATTGTTCACTACTACACACCTACTATTTAGTTAGGCCTACTCACAATTTAGTTACTATTTTACTTGGCTATTTTACTCCATCCTTTGAAGAGCCTTATTCATGAACCCATCTTGAGGTTCCCTTGTCCATACGGAGACTTGGAAAGCCCGTCTTTTGAAGGCTTTTCAAGTTTTCCTCGAAGTAAATAATTCTCAAGGTAGCTTTATAAATGGGTTCAAATATGAACTACGAGTAATATCTTGAGTACCAGTATTGTGAATCAATACTAAAGTTTCTGTTCAATTGTCATTTCTTCAGACTCCATGCCAGAACTTTCTATGAGATTGTTAAGTTTTTTTAAGGATTCTTGAGATTCTAAGGTTTCTAAGGTCTATTAGGTTTTATAGGTTTTTCGAGATTCTAAGGTTTTTAAGGTTTATTAGGTTTTTTGTAGGTTTTTGAGATTCTAAGGTTTTTGAAGGTTTATTAGATTTTATAGCTTTTTCGAAATTCTAAGGTTTTTAAGGTTTATTAGGTTTTATAGGCTTTTGAGATTCTAAGGTTTTGAAGGTTTATTAGGTTTCATAGGTTTTCCGAGATTCTAAGGTTTTTAAGGTTTATTAGGTTTTATAGGTTTTTGAGATTCTAAGGTTTTTAAGGTTTATTAGGTTTTATAGGTTTTTAAGGTTCTTTATTATTCATTCCCCATTATTTTAATCATTTCGTGCACCATTTGTTATCACAATTTATTTTTCCATTCAGAATATAATAGAATCAGAAAGCTCATTCGCAATAGTTATTCAGAGTGTGAAAAGTGACTTCATCACTCGAGCTCAACAGAGTTACAAAGAAAATATTAATGGGCTATATACAGTTATATAGATTACGAAAAGGAATCTATTGTTATTCATTGTTGAATTTGATTGTAATATAATGTCTTAATAAAATATCCCTCAAATAGCTTACAGCTAGAGGGATACTATTTCATTGTGTAATGTTCAAATAAATAAATAAAATAGCAAAGTGCAGTTATTTTGCGAGATTGATAAAAAAGCTTTACGCTCAAAACACATTTTTCCTATTACTGCAGTTTTGGATTTCCATCAATATTTCATGAAATTATTATTTCTGTACAATGCGCCATCATTGAGGTTATGTAACTCATCTGATAGTAATCTGCTGGCAAGCTTCAGTGTATGATAATTATCATAGTTTTGACAATAATTTGGTGTCTTGTATGATGTAGGATCTGCCTAAGTGCTTTTGTACAATAATTTCAAAGATATCTCATTCAAAAAAATCATTTTAAAAAAAATTGAAAAATAGTTGTTTTTTATTTAAACATGAATAATTTTAACATTAACATAAATACAATAATTTTGGACATCAATTAGAATAATCGGAAAATGCAAGGCTGGCAACATGCAGAAAATTTAGTAAGCTATGACGTCAGCAGCGAGCGGTAAAGTAGATTGCTGCTTGCTCTTTAGTAAACAGCTGTTTTACGATTAGTTTTCAGCACACAAACGAAATATTCAACTTAAGAACAGTTGTAAAAAAACTTCAAATCATCAATTACAGAATGAAATACAAATGTTTACCATTAATCTATATATTAAGCTACTCTGTAGTTTGTTTGGTATTGATAATGGTGTAACAAACAAACTAGTATTACACGGTTTTCAATAAATGTGGTTGTGACAACGTCAAGCTTTATTACCATATGAGTACCATCATGAATATCACAATATCACCTCTGCCACTACAAAGAAAACTCGAAAAATTCTTGAAAACCCTCTTCTCCAAACGCTTTTGAAGTCTCAAGGACTGAGGTAGTGTCTGATTGCTAATATAATTAGTTAAATTATTGCTATTATATTAGTTAATATAATTAGGTTATATTGTACAATCTACAAATACTAATGTTTACCAATAATCTATACCTTTTACAACCTACATCTACATGTGCTAGTCTCTTCAGTTTTCCATAAGCATACAAATTTGAAAATTTGTAGGACGATAATGCATAATGCATATGTAGTGGATCCAGCCCTAATGAGATGCAATGCTAGGAGAGTGGAGGCCAGATCGGTAATTGAGGTGCTTGGTTTGGTGTGCGTGCGTGCGCGCGCTTGAGTGTGTTGTCTGTATGAAGATAACCACTATTGCGGTTCGGTTGCTTGCTGGGTGTGTAAATGCTTAGTGCAGGGCAAGGTGATGCACAGTAAGGTTGTGGAGATGCTTGCTGGTATGCTCCATGGTATATGCATCACTAGTCCGGATTATACGGTATGCTTCGAGATGCATTCATGGGTACGTGTATGCTCAGTAATAGCGTTAGAATTAGGCAAGCCAGAGCATGAAGAGAGTTACTCAGTTTCACTTGTTGAAACGTACCGTTGAGAACGTCTAATATTACGTATGCTATTACATAAATTTGTGTTGTTTTTAATTTTTTCATACATCGGTCTATAATTTCTATATATTCATATATCGGTCTATAATTTCTATATATTCATATATCGGTCCATCCATTTATCAATTATTAGTAAGTAGGTTGCCAGATTCAATTGAACCTGGATTTCTAAAATGTGCAATAAGCTATCTATACATTTAAGTCAATAGTCTCTTTTCCCTTATCTCTTTTTCTTGTTCTTCTACTTCTTTTTCTTCTCCTCCTCTATCTTTATCTCTTACTTCCTCCCCATTTTCTTCTTCTCCTCTATCTTTTTATTTCACTTCCTCCCCATTCCCTTCCACTCCTACTCCTCTTCCCCTTCCACTTATACTCCTCCTATTCCTTCTCCTGCTCTTTCTCCTCCTCACAATATCATCCTTTTACCCCTTCTTCTTCTTTTTCTTTTTCTTCATAAAAAGTTGATAAGTTATTTAAAAAGGATATTCGGAGATAGGCTTTAGATGATAGGTTCAGTAAAAAGTAAATGAAAGATAATTGATTTTAAATAGACTTTTTGTATATAACGGTCAATAATGTATAATGTATGATGTATAATTAAACAATCAAAGAAACATAAAACTCGTGGAAACTCATATCAACAGTTTCTAAATCTAGGTTGCTGTAATTTTTATTGGAAAAAACTAAACTCTCAATTTTTCATCAAGTTTATTGGATTGTGTTGTACTTGTTTATTATCTAAAATTAAGTATAAAATAAATAAATTTGTAAAACTGAATACAATTGGGGTACATTTTATTTAATATACCTCAGATTATTTATCAGCTAGGTATAAAGTCCACATTCAGATTCTGAGAAGGGTAAATGAGAATGAACTATGTGTTATACAGTCAATCTAATTCTATTAGGAGATGAACAATGCAACAAACTAATAACTCATAATACATGCAGGGCGTACTCATATTTTAGCAAATGTGAGAGTCTCGTTGCAACAAAGAGAATTTGTCAAAATGTTCCATATTTAAAATAGAAATGTTCCGCTGTAATATTCAAGCCGTGTAGTGGGCATGTAATGCTAGAGACGGATTACCGTTTGATGTTTTGAGTGAGGTTTTAGTGCTTTGCCATCTAGTCCAGTGTTCAAATGATTTGAATATGTATTCTAGGAGGGTTCGAATGATATATTCTTTTATGGTAGATAATTCATGATATTTCTTTAATAATTTTTGTTAATCCTGTATTTCCATACTCATGATATGGATATTTATGATATAAATATGCAGCGAAGTAGAAGACTATTATTTATACAAATACAAATTATCAGTATCTAAATATTTCTATATTTTCATATTATTTATTTTCCATTCCATATTTATTTTCCATTTCCATTCCCATATTTCTTTAACATAATCTTTTATGATAGATTTTGTAAAGAATGTGTTATAGGAAAGCGTTCGAATGATAGATTCTTTTATGGTAGATAATTTATTCATGATATTTCTTTAATAATGTTTTGTTAATTCTGTTTTTCCATACTCCTGATATGGATATGCATGATATAAATATAAGTTACTATAAAGTAGTAGACTATTATTAATATAGAAATATAAAGTATCAATATTTTAATATTCCTATATTCTTATATTTATGATATTTCTTTAACGTTATCTTTTATGATAGATTTTGTACAGGATTCACGTTCGGATGATAGATTTTTTATTATAGATAATTTATTATATTTCTTTATTTATGATATGACACCAAAAATATTACAAAATAGTAGTATTAATATAGAAATATCAAGTATCAATATTTATAATATATATTTTAATTGATAATTAATTCGTATTTTAGCAAATGTGAGAGTCTCGTTGCATCAAAGAGAATTTTGTCAAAATGTTCCATATTTAGAATAGAAATGGTCTGCTGCAATATTCAAGATGTATAGTGGGCATGTAATGTTGAGAATTTTCAGTTTCTCAAATGAAAGTTTAAAATAATGTAAGAATTTCTTTTGTCGTTAGATAGGTGAAACAATGGCAGTATATTAAATAACAATGGGATAGCCGTTGGCTTTGTGGACAAAAAATTCGGAGATGTCTTTGAAATAAGTAGAAAGATGGCCGGAGATATAGAAATAATTGTCTTGAACTTTGAATTTCAAAATGAACATAAAGAACTTCAAATTAGTAGTTCATGGATGCTGCAGAGCTAGCAAGGTTAATTACAAAATGGAAAATCTTTATATATCATGAAGATAATTTGGTAGTTAAAAATGTACATGTGAATCACTTGAACGTTTTTGCAAAACCGTTGGTGATACATTTATTATGTACAGTGATATTCAAATTTAATTTGTTTATTTTGTATTCAGTTTTAAAAAGTATTTATTTTATTCTTAATTTTTGATTATCTAAAACAAAATAACATGAAATTGAGGTTTTTTAGTTTCTACTACTTTTTCTAATAAAAAATTACAGCAACCAAGATTTTGAAATTGTTGATTTGCGTTCTTGCGATTTTCTCAGTTTTATGTTCCATTAATTGTACATTATATTGCTCTCAATGAATTAACTTATTCTATTCAATAAAATTTCAACTAAAGTCTGATTATATTGAAATGTACATTACTGATTTATATTTAATAAACATTACTAAGTATTTAGTTATAGGCTAATAAATAATTAGTTAATACTTATAGGCAGTGCTTAATTGGTAAAATTAAAGGTTCCAGTACGGAGGGGGGAACCTATGGGGGGGGTCCGGGGGTCCTCCCCCGGAAAAAAATGAAATTTTAACTCCTCAAGACTCGTTTTTAGAGTGATTTTAAAGCTTTTAGTTGTGTATTTTTACCATAATTTTTCCATATTTTCAATAAAAAATTAAAATTATTCACTATAGGAGTAGCGAGTAGGTTTGGTTTGGTTTAAAAATAGCGACTTCTTAAATAAAAGAAAATTACGTTACCAAAGTAAAAAACAAAAATAAAAATATAATGGCAATGGCAAGACGTTGTTGCAGAAGAACCCGTACTTGAAAAAAACTAATCTTTTTGGTAAACAAGGTGAACAGGTTAACATTTTTTATTGGGTTGTGTCTACTCATAAAATTTTTTTAGTATCAAAGAAAAGCAAAACATCAAATAAACGAATGAAACACACCAAATTTTAACGTTTTGACACAAATTATATACATATCTTAAGTTTCATTTTGTAATGAACAAAAACATTGATGGTTCGTCAACTTAGCCTACAGTTTACAAAACTGACCAAATTTTCGTCAAATTTTCATCGTGTGTCCCTCTTCTCGCTCTTTCTCTCTCCCTCTCAGAGGTACCGGTACGGCGCACTGGTGCGTACCGTCACAAACTAAGCCCTGCTTATAGGCATAGATATAGTATAAAAAAGGAATATGTTATAGTAGTTTGACGTAACTATAATTTAACAAACTGACAAATATACAGACACAGGATTTATTAATTTCGAATTAATATTTAATTAATTCGAAATTAATAATTTAGAATTAGTTCATGTCGCTGTGATTAGGTGTCAAATGGATGAAAGAGTAAGGATTCAATAAATTCTGTTATAGTAGACAAGATAGTCTCCTAAACTTAACTAAAAAACCTGATCGGATAATCATTATTTGTTCGCTGAGCTGGAATCTAGTTCCAATTTGCTAGAATAGAAAATCTGTTTTAAAACTTCTTTTTTCTTTTCTCACTCGCATGGGATTGGATGGAAATTCTCATAGTGTATGAATTTGTTTGAGTGCCCTCAACGAAATCAATGATTGTGAATACACGAAGCTAATGAAAAATGTGGGGATGAAGTTTTCCATCGGAGAAAATCCATTTTCGACGTTGGTTTCTACCTCGTCAACATTTTTCTGGCTTGCCATTGTCTTTTGTTCATCACGTACTGGGATTATTAAGAGCTGTCGAACAAGCGGGAGGTTTGGAGGTGAGGAGGAGAGGAGTAGAAGGAGTAGACGGAGGAGAAGAGGAGAAGAGGAGAAGTAGGAGGTGGTGGAGATGGTGAAGGAGAAGGAGGAGGAACGGCAGAGTGTGATTTGTTATTTTCAAACGAGCAGTACTTGCCAGAGGCTGGCCCAAGGGGATTTGCGACCTGGATTTTCTCTCCTGATATATAAGCTGTAACGAAAGACGGCAATGATGGCTCTTTCCACTTCCATCTATTTCGTATTTTCGTTCTATTGCCCAGACTCTTTGACATCATCGTTTCTATCATCTTCTTCATCATCTTATCTCTCCTTCTTTTCATGAACAGTGTTTTCATATTTTTCCTTCATCTGACAAACAGGGGATAGCGTTTCTTTGCAACGTCTTCATGTCATCGTTTCAGAGAAATGTGAGGTGTCCTAATACTGTCTTTCATAATATGTCAAACATGTTGTCGATTGTTTTTATACTACATTTTATGATTCGATCAAGAGCTTCGCTGTAACATGAATCAATCCATGTAACTGGGATTAACTGTCAAATAAATTGAAAAGTAAGGATCTAATGAATATTAATTTGCGAAAAAAATTATAATAAATGATTATAATATTATCCACATTAACCAGTTAATGTAATGAAGATAATGTAATATCATATTTAATAAAGATCGATTCAATATATAGAGTATATTTGTAGAATATAATTATATGTAGAGTATATATGTTAATATGTAGAATAATATTAAATGAATATAATATGATTTGAGCATGAGCTTGACTATAAGATCCACGAGAACCAGTTCATTTAGCTGGAATTAGGTGTCAAATGGATGAAAGATTAAGAAATTAATATGAAAGATAAATAATAAAATTGGAAATTGAATAGGGGTATATAAATTGGAATTAAATTTTGCAATTAGACTGAAGTGTCAAATAATTGATCGTTGATGTGCGTTTATTGACTAATACGAAATTATATTGAACCGGCTGTTACAAATAGGATTGGTTGTTTTTTTTTTTTCTTGCTTGTACGGCCACAGGGGACCACTTTAAGTTCATTTTTTTGGCTATTCTTTTTGCCCTTAATTCCGCATGGTAGTTCTTCATGCGGTCAGATCTATTTTTTCTCTCAGCTTCGGATATCACCATCTTTTTTCTCTTGGTGTCTATTCTTCTGAATTTTGTTTTTTCTTCTCTCAGTAGATTGTAGTTTCCGGATTTCTCTTTTAAATCTTTTATTTCTATATTCAGTTCCTTCATGTCCTCTATAGCCATTCTAAGCCACTTGGGTTGGGTTTTCCTCTTCCAATAAAATTCCGTTAGTCTTTTCAGTAGTCTTGTGTCTTTCATTCTCAGGATGTGCCCTAGGAAAGATATCCTCTTCTTTCTGATGACGTCCGTTAGTGGTTCTATCTTCTGATACACTTCTTCATTGGAGATGTTCTGGTATCTTCCCTCATGGATGATCCATTTCCCTATACAGTTTCTAATAATTTTTCTTTCAGTTGTCTCCAGTTTTCCTCCTCCATACTTAACTGTTGGATCCCATAATGTTTCACAGCCATATTATATTTCTGGTAATATTACTGTTTTGTAATGTCTGATTTTGATGTTTATGGACAAGTTTTTCTTGTTATAGATATTTTTTGTTGTGATTAGGGATCTGATCAATTTATTCTGCCTTTCAATCCAGTTTCTTTTTTCTTTGAGGTTATGTGTAATTATTTCCCCTAAATATTTGAATTCTTTGACTAATTCGATATCTTGTCCATTTATTTTCACTTTATTTATGCAGAGAGGCTCTCTTATCATTATTTTTGTCTTTGCATATGAGATTTGGAGTCCAATTTTCCCTGCCAGTTCCTCCAAGCTTTCTAACTGTGTTCTGGTCTCCTCTATGCTGTTTGAGAGGAAGGCTAGATCGTCTGCAAATCCCAAGCAGTTCACTGTTATTCCTTTTCCTGTACCTATTTTTATTCCATGGCTATTTTCTCCTTCCCATTGTCTCATTATGTATTCTAGTGCACAGTTGAAGAACAATGGGGATAAACCATCTCCTTGTCTTAGTCCAGTCTTTATTTCAAAAGGTTCTGATATTTCTGTTCTGAATTTAACTTTTGAGTTTGTGTCTGTTAAGGTTAATTTAATCATATTTATTAACTTTGGGTGTAGACAGAAATTTCTGAGAATTTTGAATAGGGATTCCCTATGTATACAGTCGTATGCTTTCTTAAAGTCAATGAAAGTGATGACCAGCTGTCTATTTCTAGATTTAAAATATTTAAATATAGTTGTTTATTGCACATATATTTATAATATTGTTTAGCAATACATAATCTATATCGTATTAATGGAATAGGGTGACTCAGTTTATATGATAATTGTAGGTTTTTCAGAGACACATTGGATTATTTATTCATTTATTTATTTATTCATTACAGAACAAAATCAAGCAAATATACAATAGGCTAGGCTACTGCATACAACTCCTTTCTTCACAAAATTTGAACAATCCAAATTTATGGTTTATTAAATTTTGACTAGAATTTTTTTTTTGTAGTACAATTGGCCATTCTTTTCAAAACAAGAAATGTAATTTTCAAGTACATTTCAAAAACGAAGGACTAAAACAGTGCAATATTTCAAAGAAAGTGGATAAAATTTTAAATTTTGAGAGTAATCAAGGTGATTGAAAGTATTTATTAAGAGTAGTTTATTTTCCAATTACCACGAATGTAATGAAACATAAGTTGATAAGATTCCATTTTTCAAGATTTCATGATATTTCAATAATTGATAATAAAATAGATTAGATTCCTAGTGGACGTATGTCCTTATACTATAGAAGAATGTTGTAATGCTTTTATTTTACTCAAATGACATGTTGCACGCCACCTGAGCTCTGCTCAAACTTATGGCTCTACGCAACTAATAAATCTATCTATCTATCTATCTATTCTGAAAAATGATAGATTCACATTTAGAACTATTATTACAAAAAAAAATTTAAAAACGTAGAGCGAGCATATCTCATGATATATACTGTACAACCCTAATATCTTACCTTACTACAAGGACGAACATTATTGGTTTATAGGATGGCAACGTCTGATAAGTTGAACTACTCCAATTTTGGAGGCTGTCATTGGCTGATGGCTGAGGCTAGACACGCCCACAGGAGGTGTATCTAGTTTTGCCATTAACCAATAGCATGGCACGCATCCAGATGCTCCCATTCTCTAGTAATCATCTCTATAGAATAACTGTAAATAAACTGCTCTGTATTTCAATTCTAGCTTGATTAAGGCTGAGAATGGTGTTACTCACAAAAAAAAACCAATACGATGTCCAACAACTTTACAGTTTTTTCAAGATGGCGGCTGAAGCACAACTAGGATTCTTGGGGACTTTTAGTATGTTACTCAGCTTGTTTTACTGGCCTTATTTCCCGATTTTCAGCTATGTTGAAATTTTTTCTTTACTTTTGGCCAACCTGACAGGATGATTTGACAAAAATGGTAGAGTTCCCTACCGTTTACCGATAAATAGAATTTTACAAAAAACTAAGCTGTACGATTGGTCGATTCAACTTTTTAAACGGCTATGAATCTCAATAGACTATTTCCGGTACCGGTAAAATTCCAATATTAAGGCTCCCATGAACCCAACCATCCTTGTCGACTACTCCAGTAAAACTAGCCACTATAATATTCATATTTTCGTAACAATTATGTATTTGAATAGATCAGTTAGACGCCTTGGTTTCCGGTAAAATTGCATTTACCGGTAAGCGGTAAGGCTCCCATGGATTCAATCATCGTTGTCAAATAGTTCAGTCAAATTAGCCAAAAGTATATTATTTTTTTAACGACTATATAGACCAATAATTATAGACCTATATAGGCCGTTCTTTTGACGACTTTATTTTAATAATCCAATGGACAAATAATTATAAACCCACTTTATAGACCTGTATACACCGTTTTTTAACGGCTATATTTGGGTAGACCAATCAGAGGCCGTTGTTTCCAGTAAAATTCATATACCGTTAAGTGGTAAGCCTCCCATGAATTCTGTCGTCAAATTGGCCGAAAGTAGAGAAAAAATTCCAACATGGCTGAAAATCAGAATAATTAAACCAGAAAAACATGTCAAATAGTTATCAACGAAAATATTGCTTTGAAAATAGTGATCATTTCTCATTTTTATTCTACATTTTTCAAAAGAGGCTCAATCCAACACAACAGACATGGAAGCTTTAGGAACCTGAAAATCTCTTGATCGCTTCAGTGGAGAACTAAAGTTGCTCCTGATATAAAGGGATATAAATATGTATAGAGATGAAGAGAGAAAGTGCGAGAGAGAAAAGGAGAATGAGAGAGAGAGAGAGAGGAAATGAGTGAGTAGGAGCTTACCAGCATGTAGAAACGGCGATCATCGTACTTGTGAGATCAGAATTCGGTTTTTGTCCCGTAAACATTCAACAAAAACGGCCTTAGCCGGCTGTCACCGGTGTACCACGGTGTAAATCGGAGATCAACTGGGTCTCATAATATCGGGGATGTTTTTGTACGTTGTGCTTCATCCTCTTGTTGCTGACTACGGTAATCCTATTTTCTTCAGATCCTTCTTCAGTCTGACATTTCCCAAATTTGGCTTAGTTTTAAGGAAGTACGACGTTGTATGATGGGGTAGAAAAGTTCATGCCACAATAATAATAATAATAATAATAATAATAATAATAAATAATAAAATTATGATGATGATGATAATAATAAATAATAATAAGAAAAAAAAAATAAAAGTAATAATAATAATAATAATTACTTCTTGCAGCTGAAAGAAGATTTTTGTAGCCAGTTGCCTTTGACTTTAACATCAATTTTCAGAGTCCTTATCAGTTAGAAATTTTCCCCGTATTCGTTATGGGATGTAGAACACTCATGCAGAGCCTCAGCATGGTTTCATATTTAAATTCGTTTATTCTAATAGAATTTGTTTATACTACAATTCTGTGTTTTAATAGAATATAATATACCAATAGGTATTGAAAAAGATTGAATAATAACACAGATATTGTCAATTTCTACTAGTTTTTATTACGCAAAACCAGGTTGATGATGATGATGGATGCCATGAGCATTGAAACCTGGTTTTGCGTAATAAAAACTAGTAGAGATTGACAATATCTGTGTTATTATTCAATCATGGAACAGTTCTACAATATCTCTGAAAACAGTATTAAATTTATAAAAAGATTTATGTAAATACTGCTATTGAATTTGTAATTGTGATCTTGTTAAAAGTGAATTTGTGTTATTTTGAGGATAATAAATTTAATTTAAATAATAAAAAAAAGATTAGATTACATCATATTCTTTTGGAATGTAGAAAATTCATGCAGATTTTATCAGGGCTTCAAGTTTAGTATTTTTTGGGTTCGAAAGTATGAATCAGAATTTTACATTATGCTGTTAAAGTAAGATTTGTTTGGGAAATGAATGGAACAAGTAGCAGAAGGTGACCGGCAGCTATGGCATAACGTTACCTGCTTTATTATCTCTTTCTCAGTGGTTCGGAACACACCTAAAACTGTAGGTCACTTTCCATAACATCATCACCTAATTACCCACGCACTAGACTCAGACCCATGTCGATGTGCGAACGATGGAGTCTCATAGATAAACAATAGTTAAACAACCATCAGTAAACAATAAAGTAATAGATCGAAAACCTGTCACATCAAAATGATAAATCATGTCTACTTAATCTGACCAGTGGATGATTTCTCTGTGAAACCAATTTCAGTGGCTGGATTTCTGTGTTATTTGCGAGGTCCATGCCCAACGCCTAGTTGACACGTGCCCCCGGGGTGGCAGAAACACCTGGGTGCGGTGTGCGGTGTGTGTGTGTGTGTACAGTAGAAAACCGCTGAATGAATTGGGGAACCCTTCCTGGGTGGCAAGGTGATTTACTCGTTTCAAAAGTTCCCCCTCAGTGAGTACCTGATGGGAGAAGGGGGGGGGGGGGCTTTTTTCGGGGGCCGATCACCCTTACGCATTTCAATCGGCCCTACTTCGTTTAGTGCTTGCACATCAAAGCGGGTAGTCACCCTTCATGCTTTTATCACTGTATCTTCTACCCCCCCCCTCTCATGCATTTACGCTCTTCTACCTTTTCTCGTGAATCTTATGTAAAAGGCTTTCCAATTTCGTTCGCTACTTGCTCGCTTTGTTGTCTATTCCATTTCTCTTGGCTGCCTTACTCACTCTCAATCAGTCTCTCACTCTCTCTCTCTCTCGCCCAACCTATGAAATAGTCTCTCTCGCCCAAGTAAATGAGTCAGAGAGGGATGAGCGAGAGTCAGAAAGGGAGAACAAACGAAATCTATCTCTCGCCCAACCTTCATTTCGTTTGTTCTCCCTTTCACTCTCGCTCACCCCTCTCTGACTCATTTACTCTCTCTTTCCCTCCCTCTGTCACTCTATCACTCTTTCTCTCCCAATCTCTCTCTTACCCTCATTGTCTTACCCGCTTTCACATTATCTCTCTCGCTTATTTTTCTCGCTCTTTTTCTCTCTCCTACAAGCTCTATCTCATGTTTTCTCTCTCCTACAAGCTCTCTCTCATTTTTCTCCCTTCCTCACTCTCTCTCTCTCACACACACACACACTTACTCCTCTCTCTCCTTCTAACACTCATTCTATTCCTCCACTTCTCACACTCTCTCTTTTTCTCTTTCTCTCACTCTCTCTCTTTAACACACTCACTCTCTCTCTCTCTCTTTAACACACTCTCATCCTCTCCCCCTTTAACACTCTCTCTTTCTCCCTTTAACTCTCTCTCTATCTCTCTGCCCTCTTCTAAGATGCAGACGGCTCTCTTCTTCTCACACACACTCTCTCATCCTCTCTATCTATCTTACTTACCCTCCTCTTACTCTTCTACCCTTTTTTAACTTTCATCACTTTCTCTTTTTCTCACCAAATCACTCTACTCTATTTTACTTTTACACGTCCTCACTCTCACTCTCTCTTACTTTCTCCTTAACTCTCTTTTCTCTCTCTCACTTTCTCTTACTCCTTCCCCTCTCTTACTCCTTCCCCTCTCTTTCCCCTTTACTCCCCCGTACTTACTCTCTTACTCCTCACACTCTCTCTCTATTTTTCTTTCTTTCACTCTTACTCTGCCACCTTCTCTCTTTCACTCTTACCCTCCTACCTTCTCTCTTCATCTACTCCCCTCTCATTCAACATCTCTCTCCCCTTATACTCTCTTCTACTCTCCAAACGTGGTCCTCCCACAATTCGAATTTCAAATCTCGCTGCACCACGGCCTGCCTTTTCAATTGTATATCTTATTAGGTGGGTGTTGATACTCTGGCGACAGCTTTAGTGCACCCAAATACTCCTTGTCATCCCCCTACCCATCGATGCCCACCCCAACCGTCTCTGACCCTATCCTATCACTACTGTCACCTTCTTTTTAAACTTAGGTACCGAAAATGCCTGAGTAACGACAAATAAAGAGATTTCCCCACTCCTCATTTTATTATTTTTTTCACATCTTCGTCATCATTAGTGCATCGACGTTCTACCCTACTATCCTAATATTTCACCTCCTTCTTCTTCCTCTTCCTTTTCTTCTTCTTCTTTTATTTCTCCTCCTCTTCCTCCTCCTCTTCCTCCTTATTTTTCTCCTCCTCTTCCTCCTTCTTCTTTTCCTCCTCTTCTTTCTCCTCCTCTTCCTCCTTCTTTTTCTCCTCTTCCTCCTTCTTCTTCTCCTCCTCTTCCTCCTTATTTTTCTCCTCCTCTTCCTCCTCCTCCTCTTCCTCCTTATTTTTCTACTCTTCCTTCTTTTTCTCCTCCTCTTCCTCCTTCTTTTTTCCTCCTCTTTCTCCTCCTCTTTCTCCTTCTTTTTCTCCTCCTCTTCCTCCTTATTTTTCTCCTCTTCCTCCTCCTTCTCCTCTTTCTCCTTCTTTTTATCCTCCTCTTCCTCCTTTTCCTCCTCTTCCTCCTTTTTCTCCTCCTCTTCCTCCTTCTTCTTCTCCTCATTCTCCTTCTTTTTCTCCTTCTCATCCTCCTTTTCCTCCCCCTCCTCCTCCTCCTCCTCCTCCTCCTCCTCCTTTACACATCTCTTCACTCTTCAACCGTTTACTCCGCCACCCTTTTCTAATCATCCTCCTCTACCTGTTTTTCCACCTCCTTCTCCTCATCCTTCTTATTTCTCTTTCAAGCTCTTCGTTGATCGTTGATGAGAAAATCATTATTTTTGTTCCCAACTACTTGTGAAGTACCTTGTTTGTGTCGAGTTAATCTACTCTTAATTTTTTTATCTTTTTTGGCTCGTTATTAGGTTTTTTACAAATTTAATAACATTTCGTATTTTAGTTTCGCATTACGCATTCGGTTTTGAATAAAAGAGTCGAACATTGCAATAATACTCGATTATTTGTGTGTGTGTCTCATATTGCACGTCTTACAATGCAATACAATAATCCAATATAGAGGTTGAACCAATCAAACACTTTGATAGCCTACATCACATTTACATTATGATATATACGTTGATTTTTATTGGAAGTATGCCAAGATATATTTTCTCCAAAATACTCAACGAAATGATAACTACACTTTTCATTCCTATTTAAAAATTTACTTTATCAAATTGTTTTCTTTCAAATACCCGGTATATTCCTCACAGAAGTCATGAAAGTTGTCTTGTACAATACCTTGTCTTGTCTTGTCCTAGTTGCCTTGGTCAATTCAACTCTATCCCATTTATATGTCCCAAGTGATGTTGCATCCCTTTTAACCTCCCTCATTCTTCCCCCTCACGCTCATCATACCTTCTCACTCGCACATCCAATTGAAGTATCCCTCCCCACCCCTTCCTCTTCCTCATCCTTTCCTCTGTCTTATCCCTTCCTTAGCCCCACAACCCTGCTGGACCAACACCCCACCACCCCCCTCATCATTAATACGGTCCAGCAAAGTGCTACTACCGTGTCACGGTGTCAACTTTCATTTTCCAAGTCTGCTCCGTTTTGAGACTGCGGTCTCTCACCAATTTTCTCTTTGCTCTTAGTTTTCTCTTTCGTTGTCACTCCTTCCTCTCCATTCCCTATTCTCTTTCCCTCCACCTTTCTTTCTCCCTCCATTCACGTTTTTCACTCATTCTCCTTCCTTCTCGTTCTCTTTCCTCTTACTCTTTCCATCCATCTCTCTTATTCCCTTTACTCTCGTTCTCTCTCATTCCTCTTCATTCCCTTTTCTCTTACTCTTTCCCACCTCCTCTCTTTCGTCCACCAATCACGTTCTCTCACTCGTTCTCTATCCTTTCCTTTTACTATTTCCCTCCATCCCTCTCTTCCTCCCTCCACTCTCGTTCTCTCTCATTCATCTCCATTCCCTTTTTTCTCACTCTTTCCCTCCACCATTCTTTCTTCCACCACTTATGTTTTCTCACGCTTTCTTCCTCGTTCCTTCTCATTCCCTTTCCTCTTAATCTTTCCCTCCATCCCTCTTCCTCCCTCCACTCTTGTTCTCTTACGTTCCTCTCCATTCCTTTTTCTCTTACTCTTTCCCACCAATTCTCTTTCTTCCACCAGTCTCGTTCTCTTACTCGTTCTCTCTCCTTTCCTATTACTCTTTCCCTCTTTCTACCCTTCATTAATGTTCTCTCACTCGTTCTCTCTCCTTCCTTCTCATTCCCTTTCCTCGTACTCTCCCCTCCATCCCTTTTCCTTCCTCCACTCTCGTTCTCTCTCCTTTCAAAAACAACTGTACTCAACTTCAACTAGGGGATCTGAGAGTTCCTAATATTAATAATACTTTTATCATTCATATACATTGTAAATTTACACAAATAAAGTCATCTGAATTTGAATCTGAATCTTCCTCTCCATTTCCTATTTTCTTGCTCTTTCCCTCTATCCCTCTTTCTCTCTCCACTTGTGTTCTCTCTCCTTCCTCACCATTCCCTTTCCCTTCACTCTTTCTCTCCACCCCTCTACCTCACTCAGTCTCGTTCTCTCTCGTTCCTCTCCATTCCCTTTTCTCATACTCTCTCCGTCCATCCCCCTTTCTCCCTCGATCCCTCTTGTCAACTAAATTCTTCTCGGTGTCTCTCTATCCTGGCGCGCGCCTAATTTCACTTCAATTTTCGTGAATCGCCTTCCGCGGAAGCAATTCCCTGTCATCTGCTTTTGTAGAGAGGCATTTTAACGTCTCAGCCCAGCCGCCGCCTGGCTTATTCGTTCCGCTAAAGGGCTGTTGGCTTTCCCTTACCAATAAGCCACCGTACTACTCTTATCAACCATATTGCCCTGTTCCACTTCTCGGGTAAATTGTCTTCTTCACTTGATGTTCGTTGGAAGGAACATTCATCCATCCTTTCATCCAATCTCAAGTACAGATGCAACACGCTATTGTCCTATAGGCGTGGCCAAGGGGGTGTTACCGGGTGTGGATCCACCCCCACATTTGGCTCAATCACTTGATGATAGAATTCACTTTGTGCGTTAAAATTGAAGGATTTGTGTCTATAAATGCTTAAAATGCATTTTTAGAGAAATTAATTTTCAAATTTTCCCCGGGGAGGACCCTCGCCCCCCTCTTTGTTACGGTTCAAGCACTAGATAGAATTCATTTGCACCATATTGTGCGTTAAAATTGAAGGATTTATGTATAAACGCTCAAAATGAGGTTTTAGGGATATTATTTTTCAATTTTTCCCGGGAGAGGACCTCTTCCACCCTCTTGGCGATGGTTCAAGTTCTAGATAGAATAAATTCACTATGACCCATAATGTACATTAAAATTGAAGAATTCATGCCTATAATTGCTCAAAGTGCGCTTATAGAGATATTTTTTTTCAATTTTTCCTGGGGGAGGACCCCTGCCGATGGTTCAAGCACTAAATAGAATACTTTTTGACCCATAACGTCCGTTAAAATTGAAGGATTTATTATAGATGTTATATAGATTGGAGATGTTATTTACCATATCTTCTCGGGGGGGGGGGGGGGGGGGGCAGGTGATCCTCGGAAACCCTTTTGAACAAGAGAGTCATATATTCCATCAAAAGATTTTAAGGCATATACTTATAATACTACTATTGTAAAGTTTCACCTATCACAATCAAACCTGTCACTCAGTTAATACTGTATTTATTTGAATCTGCTTCATTTCTCCTTTGTTAAATACATTAACATGGTAATGTACTTATTACAGTAAAATAAGTGGTGAAGGTTATAGACATTATTGGTTGAGTTCACTGAAAGCAACAGTGATCTAGATTTCAAGACTTTTCAAAAATATAATTTTAGTAATAATAATTAGGCATTTTTTTAGAATTAGGTGCTTTCAAGACTTGTTGGAGGGGTAGGGAGGGGAGTACATCACATTGCCATCAATAAAGTTCGTATAACTAATTAATTTTCTAAATTTCTTCTGCTCAAAAGGAGTTATAAGGAAAATATCATAATTTCCTTATAATCAGTCGAATATATTTCACAACTCAATAATTGCAATACTCAAAGTCATGTATTCAAAGTTGGTATTATGAGGTATGAGAATATAATCAGAATGTAGGACGTGTCTGATGCAATCATAAATTGAACGTGATTTCCCCCTTCAACCTTGGGAGACATAATATGTCTCAAAGTTGAAGGAGGAAATATTATTTGTAGCTGGAGCCCCAGGCAGTGAGAATTCAAACCATCCATGAAATACCGTGTCGAAATAGAATCACACGTGTTGAGGAAATGTTGAATTTTGTGGAATTTTCAATCTGTTTAGGAGAGACTAAGCAAAATCACGTAGAATCTGGTAAAAATAAATGCGTAGGGCTTCTGTTGGTGGGGAGACCCGTACGGGTAGTTCCACCTCGCCGCTTGAGCCATGTTATTTGAAAAATGGAGGACCTACAATTTTAGGTGGGTTCCGAACCACCAGGAAGTGATTTTAGAGCAGAGAGCACAGTATTTTTCTGGTCAATCCAATCCGCCACCCTTACTGAGAGGGCCCAGCAGAGTGTTGCTTATCTCTATCTGATTGAATACATAACTGCTACGACTCACGGTTATCACTTCCCGAAGAATCTGGTAAGATTATTAGAATCCCAGGAGTAATAAGTAGAAGAATAGAGAAAAGGAATTTAAAAAGAGAGGAGTAGTGTGTTGGTATTGGAAGGAGAATAAGTGAAAAATAAATTTGAAAGCAAGGAGGATGGTAGAAATATATGATAAGAGGAAAAGAGAACTTAAAACTCATATGCATGTAGAATTGTGGAATGCTGTACAACGTTATTCTGTTTATTGGATTTTCTTAAACTTCCCTATTGCATAACATTTTCCATTCTTTTCAACGCTTCTAGTGGAAAGGTGTTTTCGAAATTCTATGTTATCAGTGATTAATCGCTATAAAATCTAATGAATGTTGAGAGTATACGGTTAAAGAATGTTGAGTAGGGTCTTAGTTACTTTTTAATATTACATACTTTTTAATAATTCAGGTATGAATTTGAAAAGGAGTAGTTGATTACCTTAATTAAATGAGTTTTCCTGGTTTTTTCATTGATTTTTTAATTGAATGACTTTTATTCACGAAGATTCTTACATCTTGTTACAGATCTAGATCACTTGAAGGATTTGTTTCTAAACAATTTAATGAAATAAATGAATAACATTTATTTTTAATAATTTTTGAATAACAATATACAAGCTAGTTTTATTGACACTTGCATTCGTTGAACTGCAGAATATTTTAAAAGTTTTTACTTGTAGATTGTAGTAGTAATTTGTGAATTGTTATGCAACAGACAGAAAAAAACAGAATTTTCTATTCTCATTACCTTTGCTATTACCTATTACATCGTACTCCAGTGTTACCTTTTTTAACCGTACAGTTGCCATTTCGTTTCTTGCTTCAAAATCATTGTTATTTTGATAAATAATAGTTGGTAATAAATTATTCTTCAATAATTTATTATAGATACATTATTGTTCAACCAGGTCTTGCATTGATTTATACAAAATATGGAAAGTGATGGCAGAGTGTCGTAGCAGGTATCTGTTCAATCAGAGATAAGCTACGAAACTCCTGGGCACTGTTTGTAAGAGTGACCGATTGGATTGGCCAGCAAAAAAGACTATGTTCTCTGTTGTAAAATCACTTCCCGGTGGTTCGGAACCCACCTAAAACTGTAGGTCCAACTCATCAATCACCATTATCCAATTCCTTACCCACGCAGAGGTCTATAACACCTATGTGAGCTTCATCCTCCGAAAAAAAATAAACCTGAATATCATCATTAAAGTAAATCCAAATTTGAATTTTTCGATTTCTTACATAACATAATACAACAAATTTTTTTTAGAACTGTTTTTTAACTTCGAACTGATAGCACTGGTTTGGTATATAAATTGCAAGATTAATGGAATATCTTCAGTTTTCTATTAACCCTGTATAATGTGTTTGTCAGGGATTGGATATTGATATCAATATTATCGGAATAACGTGTTTTAGTTCAGGTAGGCTTAATCTGTTTCTTATATAAAGAATTAATTATAATATTTTGATGTATAATAATATAAATATTTAAATTTATTTCAATATATTGTAATATTATTTCTAATATTAATTATATTTCTTTTGAATTAATGACATTTCGTTGCTGTATACTATCAATATTTTTCACAATATCGGTATTTGTATTTTTTTCTATTTCTATCATCATTGAGTGGTCAAAATGATCATAGAAATTCTGAATGAATTGAAAAATTTCTATTGCCAGAATTAGGGAGTCCGATCTGACTAGGCCTCAAATCTGCAAGAAAGTAAAAACCAATCTGTTAAAACAATACTATTCTTTCCCGATCGATGCGTTTTAATACCAAAACAAAACAGTTATTCTTTCCCTATCGATGCTTTTAATTCATATAAATACTCTTATATAAGTATGACTACAGCCCAATATGGGCGTTGACCTCCACTACTTATAGTAGAAACAATTAGTCTGGGCGCGTGGCCGTTTGGTAGTCAGCCATGGCGAGGGGAGTGTTTATCGCTCATTTCTAAAAACATGTGGCCCGTGCGACGCTGCAGATGTCTTCAAGGTCAACTAGTCAACTTTTACAGGACGGCTAGTAGTGAAACCAGAGCCACGCGCTCAGACTAATTGTTTCTACTGTACAGGCTTCCAATCTTCTCTACTATCCTTCTCCTTCCTCAACTATCCTTCTCCTTCCTCAACTATCCTTCTCCTTCCTCAACTATCCTCCTCCATCATCTATATCCAATTTTTAGGAGATCGTCCCTGACTTCATACATTCACCTTATGCTAGGCCTGCCTTTATTCCTTCTCAAGTGAAGTTTTTTTTTTTAAATTATTTTGTTCTGTTTCCATCGATCCTCCAGATATGCCCAAGCCACCTTGAGTGCCTTTGCCTTCATAAAGCGTACAATATTACGATCATGTATCAAAATATTCTAGCTCTGAATTTGTCCTTTTTCTATTACTGGGCCATACATTTTTCTTAAAATATTTCAAACTATGCTTTTTAATATTTGTAATAACAGGTATCGATATTTTTTCTCGATATTGATATCGATGTTTTTTTCCGAAATCCCATCCCTAGTGTGTGCGTGCATAGAGTGTGTGTGAGAGCTGGTGACACACACAAAGGTTTGCGTAAGAAGGTTTACGAGTGGAGATAGGCTATAAGTAAAGCGAGCGGGGTTGGTCGAACTCAGCGCAAATTGGAGCGCAGAAAGGCAGCAGTAATCATATTTTCACCGGCGGTCACAAATCTTATCTGCTGTCTCTGAGGGCTGAGGTTCAATTTACTCTTTTCATTCGTTGCGAGGTCCATCTTTATTGGTGGGGCCTAGAAGAGACCTTCATGAATATTCATATCAGTCGAGCCAACTTTCTCATGAACACAGATCTGAACTCTAACTCTGCCGTGGCTTTGGATTTCAATACCTTTCCTGTTCCTCACCCCTTCCTCCTCCCATTCTACCCTCACTCTCACTCCATAACTCTCTCTCTCCCTTCTTTTCCACTCCCTCTCCTGTCACCCCCTCTTCTTTAACACTCTTTATCTTTCCTTTTTATATTCCTTCGCTCTCATCTTTTCCTCACTCAATCACTCTCTCTCTCCTGTTCCATCCCTTTTCAATCTCTCACACTCTCTCCATCCTCTTATTCACTCTTTCTCGTTCTACTGTTCCTCCCCTCTTCCTTCTCACTCACTTTCTCTCATTCTCCTCTCTCGTTCTCATGCTCTTCCCCTCTTCCTTACAATTCACTCGCTCATTCTCTCTTTATCACTCTCCTTTCTCTTTTTCTCTCGCTGTGTCTCTCCCTATCCGGTTCCTTCCGTCTTCCTTTATGTCTCCTCCCTACTCTCTTCTCCTTTTCTCTCACTCTCAAGACATTTTATGTATCTATCTATTCCTGTTCCTTCCATCCTCCTTCGCGCTCTATCACTCTCTCCCCCTCTTTAACCCTTTCCTCCGTCTTTTTCTCGTTTATTCTCTCTTCCTCCCCTGTTTCGTCCTCTTCCTTCGCACAGTCTCTTTCTCTCTCTTCTTTCTTTATCGCTCTCTGCTTACTCCTCTTCTCTCTCTTTCTCCTGTTCATCCCCTCTTCCTTCGCACAGTCTCTCTCTTCTCCCTCTTTTTCTCTCTACCTCTTCTGCCATCCCTCTTCCTTCGCCTCTTTCTGTGTCTCTCTTCTTCATCTCTACCCTCCCGCTTTTTCTCTCTCTCCTTCTCCTGTTCCTCCCATCTTCCTTCCCACTCTTTCACTCTCATCCCCTCTTCATCTCTCTCCTTCCTTTTTCTTCTCTTTCTCTCCCGCCACATCATCTGTTTCTCCCCTCTTCGTTCGCACTCTCACTCTGTCTCTCCTCCCTCGTTTTCTCCCTCTCCTGTTCCCCTCATCTTCCTTCAGACACTCTCACTCTCTTTCCTTTTTTATCATTCTCACTCCCTCTTTTTCTCTCTCTCCCTACTCTATATCTCTCTCCCCTCCCTCTCTTACTTATTCCCTTTCCTACTATATCCTCTTCTATCTCTACCTCAACACGTGCTGGGCAAACTGGTGCACTATTGAAATAGCACCACAAGCCTGATATATTCATCAGCGTTGCATGTTAACTCAGTTCTGCGTTTACAAGCATTTGCCATTACGCCTTCCTCCTTCTTCCTCCTTCATCGAGTGCTTTTGTCTGACGAGGACTGGCTCAATGTTCAATGGCTCTCCCTCCAATTCAAATCCGACATACAGTGCTCTGGTTTCGTCAAGATCCAGTTGCAGACCTGGATTGGTATAATCAGAATCACTCATGCATTTATGGTTCAAAAAGTGGGCTTTCTATAGGAATTGGTTGATTGTTTTTTTTCAACGGTGGATCAAATGAATTTGTTGATTTGTTTCATTCTTCATAGTGAAGAAACAAGGGTTCTCAGTTTGAAATGGTTCATATAGTGATGAAATTTGAGGTTTTTATATGAATTGGTCGATTTATTTCCTTTTTTATGGTAGAGAAAAAAGGTTCTTCATATAAATCAGCTAATCTGCTTCTTTTTCACATAGAGAAGAATGTAGGGTTTAAATTGGTTAATTTCTTTCTTTTACATGGGGGAAAAAGTAGGGGTTTTCATATGAATAATTGGTTGTTTCTGTTTTTATAGTGAAAAAGTGGCGTTCTTCATATTATGAATTGGCCTGTTTCTTTGTTATTTCTTTGTAAGAAAGTAGGGGGTTTCGTGTAAATTGGTTAATCTTTTTTTATATTGTGAAGAAAGTAGCGTTTTTCATATGAATTGATTGATTTGCTTCTTTTTTCATGTTGAGGAAAGAAGGGTTCTGCATATAAATTGGTTAATATGTCTTTCCTTTTTAATAGTGAAAAAGAAAGGAGGTTTCATATAAAATGGTTGATTTGTTTCTTTTTATAGTGAAGAAAGTGGTTTCATATGAATTGTTCTATTTTGGTTTCTTGTGCTGCTCACATGAGTATGAGACTTGTGTTTGGCTAAACAGTCGAATGATGATATAAAGCAGAAATGGGTACCGGTATCGAACTCGTGACCGTAGGAATAAAATCTTCTTTTTTGAGCAGTTCGATTGATATTTTTTATTTCAATATCATCTACTTTTTTGTATGATTATGGCAAATAAGTAGTTCCAAATAATGCATAATAAGACTTGAAGTTGTCGCAACCACATTATTTATTGAAAACAGCTCCTCATTTATTTGCTTGTTGCTCCTCCCACCAGTGGGCGTGTCTTGTTTTGGCCTTCAGCCAATCACAAACTTTCAATGAAGGTCACTCTATTGGAGGCACTTTCTCCCTTAGCCCATAGTATCATTCCGTGTTAAGTATAAATATTAAGCTACTCTTTACTTTATTTTTAGTTTGTTCGAGATTGATAATGGTGTAACAACCGATACTAGTATCTTACTGTTTTCAATAAATGTGGTTGTGGCAACTCTAAGTTTTATTATTATTCATTATGGATATTATTCACAATATCACCTTCGCCACTACAAAGAATCGCCACTGCAAACATTTTTTTTACCGGAGAAAGAATAATTTTATTTTGATAAAATAAATGCCCTATCCGTTTACACAATACTGCGGCTGCGTTGTAGGAATTCTAATGTTGGAAACTTCAGATGCAATAAATAATAGATATGAAATGTTGAATATTTTCAGCTCTTGTTCAAAATATGATCTTAGAATGTGCATTTGGAAAAATTGGGATTAATGAATAATAAGACAAAATTGTCACAACCACATTTATTAAAAATAGTGAGATACTAGTTTCGGCTGCTACACCATTATCAATCTGAAACAAACTAAAACTAAAGTACAAAGTAGTTTAATATATGCTAAACACGGAATGATACTATTGACTGAGGGAGAAAGTGCCTCTTTCAGACTGACCTTCATTGAAGGGCAAACATGACACGCCCAATGGTGGGAGGAGCAACAAGCAAAGATCAGTGTCAAAATCAGGCACCAAAAACCGGGAACACAGAAAGCACCAAAAACCGGGAACACAGAAAGTAACAAACAATAACAATACAGGCTAAAATTACAAAATCTTTAAATTAAAAAATTGAAGCTCTCTGAAATGCAATCAAGGTCACCGGGGAAACACGAACGTACCGTAATTAAAATGTAGGCCAGAGTTATGATGAAACCAAGTTAGTTGTATCGAATTGGTTAAAATAAATTTGATCATTTAAACTAGTATTGAAATCGCTTTTAACAAACCTAGTTATATTCAAAGCTTCTAAATGTTCAATTGTCTGCCACTGTCAATCAAATGCAGGAATTCATCATTTTTCTTCAGCCTTGAACTTGTGTCTATTATTAATGAGATGCTCTGCAAAATTTGAGTCTCCTTTTTCCAATCCCCAATATGATTATTTATTCCACTTTTGAAACTTCTACCGGGTGGACCCACATAACAGGCATTACAATCAATGTTATCAATCAATGATAAATTTATTTTTAATAAATGTGGTTGTGATAACTTCGTCTTATTATTCAAAATGGTTATCTTCCACAATATCATCTTCACCACTATAAATAAAGAAAGTTGGAATTATTTAAATGTCAGGATTACTATGTTGACAGGTTCCTTGGAATCATGGAAAGTACAACATTATTTTTGGTATGATATTTAATATTTTGCTGTCGTTTAAAACTCTGTAATCGTTGAGCGATTCAATCTCTAGTTGCAGAGTAGATTGAAAATTATTGTTTCTAGATTCATTAACATTGTGCTTGAATTTTCATCTGTCAAAATTTAAAGTTAGTTTGGAAATTTTTGAATGAATTTTTGGATGAATTCACTCAAACTTCTATTTGTTCCTTTAAACCAGTGTCGACGATGTTTCAGCGATTGTAGAATAAATCTTCATTTATTCGTTCTGATTAAAATGCAGAAATAAAACGGCATAGGAATGGTAGAAGTATTGAAGAGAGATTTTGAGAAATATAGGTGATTTTCAAGAGGTAATTGTCAAGAACGAGAAGAGAAAATAGAGAGGGGAAGAGTCGAGAATTCACGATGAAGTCGCAAGAGGTAAAAACCCTGTGGAAAATGTTTTCAGCAGGGAAGCCTTTCGTTGATACGCGTTAGGCGGGCTATCGATTGTAAATTATTTACTTCAAAAATTCTCGACGAGTGGAAACTTTTCGATTTGTTTTTTTCCCAGTAAGCCCTCGATTCGTGGAATTTGTGGAGTGTACCGTTCACCTCTTCTGCGTCAATGGTCAAGTAGATAAATTATTAACCAACTCGATTGAATTCCTCTCAGGCTAGTTAACTGTTCAAGTGGAAGCAGTCAATTTCTGCGAGTAGGGATCAACAACAAAAAAGCCATCAATAAGGCAGTATGTTGTTGAAATATCTCTGCTTATATTTGCATAATCTGTCTGGAATTTCATTACTGGATGATTGACTCAATCATACTGGAACTCTTCATTATTATTAATGTTTTTATTATCATCATTATTATTATTTATTTATTTATTTATTCATGTCATTAAAAAAGATACAATAAAGCAAAGATACAACCGGCTTTCACCCACAACTGCTTTCTTCGCAAATTTTGAACACTGAAGAATTCAAGGTTATGCCAATTTTTCACAAGGAATTTGTAAAAGTTCAACTGGAAATTTCACTTTTTAAGTACACATTTACTTAGTTTCACTTCAGTTCACTTAGGCCTAATGACACATTTTTTAATAACAGTGTATTAATTTAGGAGTTGACTCTGAAAACGAGCAAAAAACAGTCCAATCTGAGGAAGTGGATGAAATTTTGAATTTTGTTTTCGATTTCAGAGCTGAAAATATAGAAGTCAAATAATTTCAATCACCTGCTATTATCATCATTTTTATTATTATTATTATTATTACTATTATTCATCCATTGTCTGCCAGATAACTGATATTTTAAAAATTCTATCATTTTATCCAGTCTTGCCGGGGATTCTAGTTGAGAGTTTTTTCCTGATAACTTATGGTGTTGGTCACAAAATTACGAAATTGGGAAGGGCGAGTGAAATACGTTACAGTTTTCATTTCATGCAGTTCGTCTATTTGAAAAAAAAAGCTCACCAATAACTGTTTTTTGGATTGATGATGTAAATATTTTGTAATCAATAAAAAGAGGAAATTGTTACAACCATATTCATTAAAAATATTGAGAAACTAATTTCGGTTGTTATACCATTATCAAACTCGAACAAACTAAAACTAAAGTACAGAGTAGCTTAATATATACTAAACATGGAATGATACTATTGGCTAAGCGAGAATGAGGCTGACCTTCATTGAAGGTTGTGAATGGCTGAAGGCCATAAAAAGTCACGCCCCCTGGTGGGAGGAGTAACAAGCCAAAATAAGAGTCAAATCAAGATCCAAAAACCGTGTACATGTAGAAAAAAGCAATATACACAATAAGGCCAGAAATGAATCAAATTAAAATTGAAAACTAGAAGCTCACTGAAATGCAGTCAAGATGATGAATTATGAATATTTTGTGTTTTTTCATAAGTAAACTACCTTTTTAGCATTTTTTCTGTTTTACCTATCTGTTAGTCCTGTAGATTGATGTATTGCAGGAAAAGCTCAATACACACAATAAGTAATCTCGCATGACGCTGGGTAATTAGCAGCTGTAGTATTGATACAGAGGTAATCTATTGCTTTGGCTTAAGAGACATCGGCGTAACATCTATATTATCACCATAGTGACGTATCATTTTATCAGCTGTTCTATGAGCTTCCTGCATTTGACTCTTTTTGAAACAGTTATAATGCCCAGAACTGAAATTTGAACATCAATTTTGAAAACTGAAATGAAAATAAAAAATCGGGTTTCGAGGAAACTTGAGAAATTGAGTTTAGAGGAAGCTATGTGTTCCAAATCGTTAATGTTTTTGTGAAATCCGTAAGACAAAACCCACACACACACACACGCATTTTTCTCTATTGTGAATCAAACTATCGGACTGTGATCTGTAAAAAAGTGATCCTTTTTTCTAGAATTTTATAAGTAAATTATTGATTTATTTCGATTTCTATTATCATTTATACATTGTCTGCCAGACATTTACATTTTTCATACCCCAAAATTACATTTTTCTCTATCGTGAATCGAAATATCCGACTGAGAAGTGCAATCTGTGAAAAGGTAATCGAACCGCCGGTTTCGGTTCTGTTCTGGGCATCATCAATTCATGAACCATTGTCGTGTTTCCCATCGTATGACAACGCCCCCCCCCCCCCCCCCCCACGTCTGTTTCGTTCCCCTCCCACTGACAAACTCAACGCCCCTCTCCTCCGAACCCGCCTCCCTCTAATAATAGCACACTCGTTCGAAACGCGTCCCAAAAACAATCACGCATCACGTTCCATTCTGCAACATTAAATTGAAATTTTGTTCATCAATTATTGTCGACCGTGCCTACTTTATTCGGCTATTGTCATGATTATTATAAATGTAACTGGATTGTTTTCCAATCATCCAGAATTTCTAATAAACTAAGTTCAATTTCCTCCCACAACGTGAATAAACCGTCAGGAGACTTCGGGATGAAATCCTGGGGGAAATCTGAGCCAAACAATTTCGTTCCCATGCCTCTGTTAATGGCTAGATTGAATTTTGTTGTCAAATTCACATTGTTCGAATAGTTCCGTTTCATCCGTTTTTCAGTTGTGTTTTTGATTAAAAATCGACGTTAAAAAAAATATATCATTCTTCTGCATTGCTGTACAGATAAGTTACTATAGTCAATTTAAAATTTAAAGTCTAATCATTAGCCTAAATATGTGGAGCTCACTCTCTCTCTCTCTCTTTCTCTGTAGGTTGAGTGTAAGATGTGCTATTTTGCCCTAACTCCGCCCTTTTGTGTAAATACAACACCTTGATATTACAATTCATTTATTATGCAAATATTCTTATTAATGTCAGTAATCTAACTTACAAAACAGTGTAATAGTAACGTATCGTCTTGTATCTATTTTTATCTATCTTCCATGAATTTAGGTGATGTCATTCATTGTAAGGTAATAGTCAGAAGTCATATGAATTGTACTTTTACTCGAATAAAGCTATCTGAATCTCTCTCTGGTTAAGTGTCAAGAATAGACGAATCTTTGTCCCAACTTCACCATTCCATGTAATTGCATCACTTAGATTGTCATTACCGTAGTTGATACCATTAAGATTATACAAATGAGATCATTGTACATCTTGCACTATAAAATAGCATTATCTGAGTTTACTGTAGCATCTATGTGATGTTGATAATTTTGTTTTTAACCATTCATGTGCATAATTTGTAAATTTACATGAATAAAGAAAGATAATCTAATATAATCTCACTAGTTTTTGTGAATGACTAAATAACTGTGAAATAGACAAAATATGGTGTTGGTATTCTTTATTATAACAACTAAATTTACTGGTAAAGAGGACCAAAAGTCCTAACTACACCCTTAATAAAGGCAAGTCATGAATCAACCAACCAATCTATCAACTACTGTACATTCATTCAATTATAATATTAAACCGTTAATAATTTTTTTTACATTCACTTCGTTTTATTATATTTAGTTTTTATTTATACAAACAAATGTCTGGGATAAAATGTATTTCATACATTTACATGCACTAAGCAAACCATACAAATGCAACCTTTGCACTTACCATTCTCTATATTAAATTCTCCCTTCCTTATCATTTTATTTTTGTGCATTCACGCTTATTTCATTTTTAATATTTGAACTTTCTTTGTAGTGACGAAGGTGATATTGTGGATGATATCCATAATGAATAATAAGATTTGAAGCTGTCACAAGCACATTCATTGAAAACAGTGAGATACGGTTGCTACACCATTATCAATCTGAAACAAACTAAAACTAAAGTACAGAGTAGCCTAGATGTATACTAAACACGGAATGAAACACTATTGGTTGAGGGAGAAAGTGCCTCTCATACGCTGACCTTTATTGTAGGTCTGTGGTTGGCTGAAGGCTAAAACAAGACACGCCCACTGGTGGGAGGAGCAACAAGAAAAAATTACTGTCAAAATCAAGAACCAATAACCATGAACACATAGAAAGTAATAAACAAGAACAATACACAAGTAGGCTAGAATTGAAAATTGAAAAAATTGAAGTTCACTGAAATGCAGTCAAGGTCAACCGAGAAACACAAAAGTACTGTTATAAAAATGTTGGCCATAACTACATGATAAAACGAGTTAGTTGTATTGAATTATTGGTTGAAATGAATTTGATTGCTGAAATAATTATATTCAGCAGATAACTTCATCAATCTTATAATAAAAGTATTGTTAATTGTAATTTCCATGATCTCTGTTAAGGCTTTCTTCAACCGGTATATTTGTCAAAAGATTAGTTATATCAAAAGAAACAAGTTATTACGTATATTAAGCTACTCGGTACTTTAGTTTTAGTTTGATTGATATTATTGATAATGGTGTTACAAACCGAAACCAGTATCTCACTGTTTTCAATACGGTTGTGACAAGTTCGTTTTTTCATTCATTATGGATATCTTCCACAATATCACCTTCGCCACTGCAAAGAAATTTAAACAATTAGTATTTTAGCTAGTTATAAACACTAAACAGTACTAGTTATATGGTATATAAAACTAAGGAAAACATGTTAAATTATAAAGTTAGAGAGGAAAAAATTATTAAAAAAATGCATGTATTATGTCATCTGTATAATATAAATACATGTAATACATATATGTACAGTCAGTTCTACATAGGACGTGTTTACTCATGAATACTTTATTAGATTTCTATTCATACATTCTAGTGCTTTTCAACTTTCAAACAGAATAAATTACGTTTTGACTGTAAATAGTACGAGGTTTCCTCGTTTTTTTCAAGCGTTTCTGGTATTTTCTCTCGTTTTTATCTCAGGAGGAAATACTTTGAATGTATCCTGAAACTCAACTATTTGTGGTGGTATTTGTTTATGGCTTGCAGGAAACGTTATTACCGTTTTTATTTATTTCATTAAAGCCAGAGCTTGACAGTGATGAATGAATCCTAAGAGAAACAAACCCTCAATCGTATAAATTAATGGCCACCTTCTATTTGACTAGCCGTGTCGGTTCTCGATTTGTACTGTCTACTTACATTCATCCATCTTGGCACTTTCATCATCATCATCTGTTCTTCCATTTGGTTCGCTCGTTCGTTGCTCCAATTCAGTGGCCGGGTTTTTGAAGACGCTTCTGTCAAAAGTTATTGTTATTATGGCCGCTTTTCAATGTGAGCACGTAATTAATGAGTTTTCTTCTTTGCTTTCCAGCTTTCAACCGCTGGAAAATCCACACTTCTCCCCTTTTCCCCTCCCGTCACTTCCAAGTTGAATTTTTTGCCAACTTCGCCATTGTATTATCATTGGTATCATCGTGAGCCATGAGCAAAAACCTCCCCACACTTTGCAACCAATCCAATACCCCTTTCTTAAACTACAAGTTTTCAACCCTTTCTGTTTCTCCACCTCCTTCTCCATCCCTTCCTCCTCTTTTTCGTCCTCTTTTTTTTCTCCATTTCTCCTCCTTTACCTTCTTCTCCTCCTCTTCCTAATACTCTAATACTCCTTTCTTAACCTACACGGTTTCAATTTTTTCTGGTCCTCCTTCACCGTCTCTTCCTTCTCATCCTCTTTCTTCTCCATTCCTCCTTCTACTCCTCCTCCTCCTTCTCCTCCTCTTTCTTCTACAATACCTCTTTCCTAACATACAAGTTTTCAACTTTTTCTCCTTATCCTACTTCTTCGTCGCCTTCTTCCCCACCCTCTCCTCCTCCTCGTCTTTTTCCTCCTTCTCCTCCTCTTTCTCCTCCTTCTTTTTCTCTTTCTTCTTCAATACATCTTAAACTACAAGTTTTCTATTCTTTCTCTTTCTCGTCGTCTTTCTCCGTCTCCTCCTCCTCCTCCTCATTCTCCGTCTTCTCCTTCTCTTCCTCCTCATTTTCCTCCACCTCCTCCTCATCCTCTTCCTTCTCCATTCCTTTCCCTCCTCTTCCTTTTCCTTCTATAACACCCCTTTCTTAACCTGCAAGTTTTCAACCTTTTCTCTTTCTCGCCCTCCTTCTCTTTCTCTTTATTCTCCTCCTTCTCCTTCTCTTCCTCCTTATTCTCCACATCCTCATCCTCTTTCTTCTTCATTCCTCCTCCTTTTTCTTCTCCAATACCCCTTTCTTAACCTACAAGTTTTCTACCCTTTCTCTCTCTCGTTGTCTTTCTCCGTCTCCTCCTCCTCCTCCTCCTCCTCCTACTCCTCCTCCTCCTCCTACTCCTCCTCCTCTTCCTCCTCCTCCTTCTTCTCTTCTTTTTTCTTCTCCAATGCCCATTTCTTAACCTACAAGTTCTCAACCCTTTCTCTTTCTCGTCCTCTTTCTCATTCTCCTCCTCCTCTTCTTCATCATTCTCCTCCACCTCCTCATCCTCTTTCTTCTCTATTCCTCCCCTTCCTAATCCTCTTCCTTCTCCATTACTCCTTTCCTAACCTAAAAGTTTTCAACCCTTTCTCTTTTACCTCCTCCTTCTCCTCCGTTTTTGCTCCGCCGCTTCCACCTCCTCCCCCCTTTTCATCCCTTTCATACCCTCTATTTTCTCTTTTTCTCCCCCTCTTCTTTCTCCCTTCCTCCTCCGTCCTTTCCCATCCTCCTCCACGTCACTTCCAAAACTTCTTCACCATCTTGCCTCGCAATTATATGATTACTGTTATTATTCATTGTGAAACTTGCTTGGCACTGGAACAATTTCAGCTCTTGATAGTAGACGAAAAACCGATTTCCAGCTGTCTTTCCTATTCAACTCGATTTTATTTCTTTTCATTTCGAATGAAAGAGTTACAACTGGAAATTTCTTATCTCGTGAGATATTTCCTGTTATTACTTTCTCGCTCATCTTTCCAATTCTGTTTTTGTTCTTCTACTTCTTCTGTCCTTGTTCTTCCTTATCTCTTCTTCTATTTTTTCTTTTTTCTATCTTGGTCGAATTTCCACTTCTTTCTCATATAAGTCTGGTTTCTCTTGTTCTCTTCTTTCCTATATAATTTTAATTAATTTTTCCACTCTTGCTCTTTACTTTTCACATCTTAACTTCCTTTCTATTTGTCTCTCTCTTTTATTTTAAATTTTTTTCGATATATGCTGGGTTGTATAAGGTGAAACCCTGTCCTGTAAAGAAGTCATTGCTACGATTTATCAGAAAATACAAGATTTCAAATTGTTTTTTGCTGCCTTATTGAAGCTTGTAGAACTGAAAAAAAAACTGAAAATATGTCACGAAGAATTTTGTAAATATTCATTATTATTATTTCAACACTTAAACAGAATAAAATAATTGAAAATATGATATTTCAAGATTGGCGTATCATCTTCATAGTGACGTATCATGTATCAGCTGATTTATAAGTTTTCTGCATCCAACCCATTTTACAGAAATGCTGAGAATCGAGTTTAGAGGAAGCTATGTGCTAAAGTTAGTGAATATCTTTGGCGGCTCTGGTAGCGCAGTTGGTTGGAGCGCTTGTCTGTGATAAGATAAGGCTCTAGCTGGCTTCGTTTCCTGCAGTCTTGGGTTCGAATCTCATTCAGCCATGGATGTTTCTCATAATTCACTCACTCATTCACCTCATTACCCACGCTCAAGTATCCAGAGTCATATGGACATCATCTGCAATAAAAAATATATATATATAATTAGTAATTCCCCAATAATTTTTTATAATCGCCCTAATAAACGATCAGAATGTGATCTAATTCAGATTGATAATGAATAAAAAGACGAAATTGTCACAACCAAATTTATTAAAAATATAGAGATACTAGTTTCGGATGTTGCTCCATTATCAATCTCAGACAAACTACAACTAAAGTAGCTTAATATGTACTATGCACGGAATGATACTATTGGCTAAGGGATAGGTTGACCTTCATTGACGGTTGTTAATGGCAAAAAGCCATAACAGGTCACGCCCTCTGGTGGGAGGAGCAACAAGCAAAAATAAAAATAAAATCAAGAACTATAAACTATGAACATGTAGAAAGTTAAAAAAAAGAACAATACACAAGTAAATTAGGATAGAATTGAATCATTTTAATGTAGAAAATTGAAGCTCAACGAAATGCAGTCAAGGTTGACCTTTGTTACTTTCTACGTGTTCACAGTTTTTAGTTCTTGATTTGATTCTTATTTTCGCTTGTTGCTCCTCCCACCAGAGGGCGTGACCTGTTATGAAAATTGAAGCTCACTGGAATCCAGTCAGGGTTGACCTTTGTTACTTTCTGACAGTTTTTAGTTCTTGATTTGATTCTTATTTTCGCTTGTTGCTCCTCCCACAAGAGGGCGTGACCTGTTATGAAAATTGAAGCTCACTGGAATGCAGTCAGGGTTGACCTTTGTTACTTTCTACAAGTTCACAGTTTTTAGTTCCTGATTTGATTCTTATTTTTGCTTGTTGCTCCTCCCACCAGAGGGCGTGACCTGTTATGGCCTTTATCCAATAACAACCGTCAATGAAGGTCAGCCTATCTCTTAGCCAATAGTATCATTCCTTGTATAGTATATATTAAGCTACTCTGTACTTTAGTTTTAGTTTGTCTGAGATTAATTACCATGTAACAACCGGAACTAGTCCCTTACTGTTTTTAATAAATGTGGTTGTGACAACTTCATGTCTTATTATTCATTACGGATATCTTTCACAATATCACCTTAGTCACCACAAAGAAACCTAGTTCAGATTGGTTCCCGGTTTCTAACCTAGCCTAACCTGACTATGTTTTCCATTGATAACTTATAACTTTGAGTAAAAAGATACGCTAAAATACCCGGAAAATTTGAACACGCGTTCTTTATAAGGCTGGTTGTGACAAGAAAATCAAAAGGATACAAAATGGAGGCAAGTTGGCGCTTACTGGCAGCAGATATCCCCAAGTGCTCATGGCATTTGGTGTGTAAGTGGCTAGAGCTTGCCGTGAATGCGGGCGTTTTGGAGCAAAGATAAGACTGCAAACAGCGCCCAGCGCCTTATAAGAACGCAAATGTTTGTACACGAGAGACGTATCAGTTCTCGCTACTCGAATTTTAATGTCTACAGGAAATCATTGAATAGCTTCTCAGGCAGCGCAGACTTCTCTCTTACGTCGTTATTTCATTCTTAGTATGTGAAGTTTTTCACGTGTTTCCCTAAGATAGAATATGAATATGCTCTTGGATGATTTGTTTATGACGGTCGTTAGAAATTGGGTTTGGGATATGGCTTGTTTCACATATAACCGGCAGTCGGGGAACCGGTGTCGTTTACCCGGCATAATTACCCAGTTTCTTGCCCGTTCAGTAAATCATTGAGTAGCTATTAATTCAGCAGCGGGCCTAAGGCTTGTTTCACACATACCCGGCAGTTAGGTAACCGGTGTCGTTCACCCGGCATAATTAGTACACTATTGCCCGGTTTCTCAACCATTCAGTAGCTAAAATCATCTTCATACATCATATTATATACTTTATAATCATAATCATCTTCTTACAATCATTGTTTATTTTCAATTTAAAAAAAATTCTAATTCCTAATGGTTTTCTTAGTAATGGCGAAGGTGATATAGTGGAAGGTATCCATAATGTTTATTGTTATTTCTTCTTGTGGCGAACTTTGAGGAGCTGTACACGGCACAGGATAAGCACTCACTAGGGTGCAGAATACCAGTGAAATCGAATCAGGGGATTCTTCTCACGATAGTCAGTTGTGGAAGAGTGTTCTGGTTCAACATTTTTGTTGTGGGACTCTTTGTGATTTCACCCCATTGCGTGAAATAAAAAGAGAAACGTTACCGAATGGCACAAACAGTTTGATTGAAATTGATAATGGTGTAACAACCGAAACTAGTTTCTCGAAGTTTTAATAAATGTGGTTGTGACAATTTCGTCTTATTATTCATTAATTCCTAATGGATTTTGTTCGTATTTTGTATCACGTATGATATTATTACTTTTTTGTGTTTAAGAGGACAAGCTTGGGATTTCCTTGTGCTGTCATATGTACTTATGTAAACAGCGGCGGCGATTGGCATTAAAAAGTGGGGGGCAAAGAACCGGGCTAACTGGGGGGTATGGAATACATCTAGATAAAGGGGGGGCTCCGGGGGCCCTCCCACATTAAATTTTTAAACATAGCAAGGCTGTAAATGGGGTTTTAAGCTGTCTAGAACACAATATCATGTTGTACATACCATGTTGATAGTTTTATCCACAGTTTGTAAAAATTGAAAAATCCTCTAAAAGTGGGGGGGGGGGCAGCCGCCACTTTAATCGCCGTCACTGCATAAAATAAATTTAAAAAATAATTAATTATTAAATGTATAGAAAACTCGCTCTACAGCATCTTACAAGATGCTTCTTATTTGGAACAAGAAAGGCATAGAATAATCACTTGTCAAATTTGATAAAATCTACTCTTATGTTTATATGGCCATTATGAAGATAAAAATCAAAATTTGGAGTCATTAAAGTCATTTTTCAGATCTTACTGCTCAATTTGGTACGATTCTCATGTTTAAAAAGGATGAAAAATACCGTCTGTAACAATAAACTACGAACGCTTGTATCATCCAACTCATTACCCACGCACAGGTCTCAGACCTATGTGGGCTTCATCATCAAAAAAAAAGAAGGTATTTAAGGTATTGAATGCATCTTGAATGTAAAATTTTGAAGAGAAACAAATTAAAATATAATGGTTGCCATCATGTTTTATTCATAGCAGTTGATAAGTAGTTGAGGATCAAAAAGTTGGAACATTGCTTAAAATCAAGTGATGTGAGTTGGGCAAAGGCAATTGTCTTTTGTAATAGTTTCTGTTCTTTCCTCCCTTGCCACTTCAAACAGCTAGTCGATCTTGATCTGTATTTGAGAGGAAAGAAAATGCTGGGAATAATAACGGGCACCGCTTTAGCAGTGCTATAGAGGACGATGCAATGTGAAAAGGAAATGAACTCGCGTTCTATTGACGTGCATGTCGCTGGCCCGGCCATGTCTGAATTTGTAAAAACAAATTATGCCACTATTAAGTACCTATTTCGTACTATTTAGTACCTCCAATAAATATTTTCGTACCTCAACCCTGACCGAGCTATTAACATTCTTGAGTTGCCGGGCCAGCGACATGGTAGCCCGGCCATGTCTGAATTAAAAAAATATATATATGTCAATATTTGGTAATTATTTCGTACTATTTAGTACCTTCAATAGAAATTTTCGTACCTCAAAGGTTGAGGAGATACAACATAAAATGATATAGGTCAATGACCTCTCAGCCCGGCCATTTCTGAATTTGCATAAACAAAATATGTCATTATTAAGGTTATATTTCGTACTATTTAGTACCTCCAATAAAAAAAAAATTACCTCAACCCTAACTGAGCTATCGATTTTTTAAAAATCTCACTAGCCTTGTGAGAAAAAATTCTTTACTCAGTTAGGGATGAAGTACGAAATTTCTCTTTGGAGGTACTAAATAGTACGAATTAGTACTAAATATTGGCATAATTTTTTTATACAAATTCCAACATGGCCGGGCCAGCGACATGCTAGCCCGGCCATGTCTGAATTTGAAAAGAAAAATTATGTCAATATTTGGTACCTATTTTGTACTATTTAGTACCTCCAATAGAAATTTTCGTACCTCAAAGGTTGAGGAGATACAGCATAAAATGATATAGGTCAATGACCTCTCAGCCCGGCCATGTCTGAATTTGCACAAACAAAATATGTCATTATTTAGGATATATTTCGTACTATTTAGTACCTCCAAGAAAAAAAATGTTACCTCAATCCCAACTGAGCTATAATTATTTTTTTAAATTTCACTGGCCTTGTGAAAAAAATCGTTTACTCAGTTAGGGATGAAGTACTAATTTTATTCTTAGTGGTACTAAATAGTACGAAATTGGTACTTAATAATGACATGATTTTTTTATAGAAATTCCATCATGGCCGGGCCAGTGACATGCACGTGGCATGCATGTCGCTGGCCCGGCCATGTCTGAAATTATACAAACAAATTATGCCACTATCTAGTACCTTTTTCGTACTATTTAGTACCCTCAAAAAAAATTTAATACCTCAACCACAACTGAGTAATCGATTTTTCTAGATTATCTGTAGTATGACGTCACAGCCGGCTGCTGTATGTGGTGAGGTGTGTTTGTGTATCCAAGCGGCTCCCTTCCATATTCCCAATTATTGTGGAATGTCATCACGTAGCCTACAAACGAAAGAGGGGAGAAACTGAAGAAATGACCGATTAGGGCTAGGGCAAGTCGCCGGCAGAAAGAGTAGAATAGAACAGTGTTTCCCAACCTTTTTTGAGCTGGTGACCCACCTTTCTTTATCAGAAAAGAAGTTTCATTTTAGAAGCTCAAGACAAACGTAGAGTAGGCAATGCAAATCGAAAGTAAATATTAATTGCATATATGTGCAATATGTGTCTTTCAAAGTGCACTAAGATTGAACAATCTTAATTATTTGATGGATTTATTATGATAATTATTATTATTTTGCTTTTACGGCCATTAAGTTAGACCATTTCAGTCAATCATGTCTTGTTTTCCTCTGTAATTTTCTTTCAGAGCCACTTTCGTTCTGATCTCCTTTGTCGTTCCTAGGCTGTAAATATCTTTTGTATGGCTTGTTGTTTGCATGATGGCAGGGAGTCTTCCCTCCCACCATGGTCGGTGTCTATTTTAGGATTGAATCCTACTTATATATATTTCTATATTTTGTTTAATTTTTCCAATTGCCCAGGGTTACTACTCCTAGCTCATTCATATCCTCTCTAATTTCCTTAATCCATCAGTTAAATTTGAGTTACATATGAAAAAAGATTGAATGTAAAGTCAGTAATCCGAAAAAAAATAGAGAAATTCTATCAAGTCATTATGATCTGATGTTCAATGTAATCTTCTTGAGATAGAACAATTTTAGTTATTTTTGTAATGATACTATACCCTTATTTCCAAAGAATCACGTATGATAGTCTATCAAATTTCTGAACAAACATACCTGTACAGTAGAGATACACCCAGTAACGTAATGGTTATAGAAAATAGTTTCTGATTCAGTAAAAGGTTTTCTAATTTATTTTAAATTAAATAGAAATATCACATTGAGCAAAAGCATTATTATTCTGTAACTCTCGAAATTTAAAATGCTTTTGAACAAATACACAATATAGTAAATTAACTAAAAAGTAGACTAATTTATTTTCAAATTTGAATATGATTAGCCTAATTGAGTTATAACGTTATTATATTTATTGAGTAGTAAATTTCAATATTTAATATATTTATTGGTTTAATGTATTTCTTAGGATTTTATGATGTGTATAGCCAACCAAAATAGTTGTTAAAATTATACTTATTTTGTGCCACATGTCGGCACTACCAAATCGTGTTTCTGCACATTGACAAGAATGAGTTCACAAACCCTATCAGTGAACAATATGAAGTGATAGGTTCATTGTAAATATCAGAATTTTTTCTCATTTTCATTTCATACTTTAATGCTGAGATTATTTCGTTGTATTTTGTATTGCATTGATTGACAGTAAGACTTATTGACACAGGCAGATAATTATTATACTTCTTTCTTCTTCCTAGCATTTCATAGCAATACCATATTAATAATAATACAAGCTATTTCCCAATTTTAGATCGGTAATGTAACTGATTCCAATAAAGTACAAAATGTGACTATAACTATAACTAACTGTATTTTGTGGATTTTTCAAGCAACTTCCATAATATTCTTGAAAAGCATCCTTATAACAAATATTGTTCTACCTATCTCTGACAACTTTCCATCCATTTTTCAAGATACTGAAATAGAACTCATTTATATTAAAATGTGTTACTACAATGAATTAAGAAAATAATTGTGGGGCATTATTTGTATTGTAAGTACTGTATATTTATTATATCGGAATTGAATGACAAAATCTATGTCAATTGAACAAAATTAATGATTAGATTAGGGCAACTTTTCTGTAAACCTTAATTATACAGGTTCTGAAACGTTGGTGTGAATTGTCTAAAGCTTTGTGTAATCTGTGAGTCTAGACCGGGTTGAAGACTTTATGCGTGTTTCATGTTTGGAGAAGTTTTCTCACAACATGTACATAAGTCTGGTACTACCAAAATTGAGATTTTCTCTCAGTTCTGCAAATAACGCCAGAAGACTAGCATGAAATGCAATATTTTTCGGCTCAGAAGTTTTTATAAAAATTTTATATTATAAACTATTTTTAACTGTTTTGTTTCAAGTGAACTTTTAAATTAATAGTGTTTAAGAGAGAAGATTCATTTTGTTATTTTTCGAGTGAAGGTTTTAGCAAATCTTAAATTCTTAGCCTGTGTTAACCTCAATGTTTTGGACAATGTAACATATTCAAAATTTGTGAAGGGAGCAGCTTTGGACTTGAGTCTGTTGCACCTTCACATTCGCTGTAAATTTGTCACAGTAAATAAATAAATATAGTGTTCTAGAACATTTCTTTTTAAGTATCATCAGCTTGCTACTCAATATGCAATTTTTTTTGTTAGTCAATATGAAAGTCATTAGATACTCGCCTCATACTGTCATCGATCATCTTACTGTTCAGTAAGATGAGACATGAACGCTTGGAATTGTAACCGATTTGTATGACCAGCACAGATGTCTTGCAAATCTTTTACAAATCTCTTGCAATAAAATTTTTGTGTGTATCGGAACACACAAAAAACTTCAAGTGCACTGATGCATTTTTCAACTGGAAAATCGTTGCCATAGCCTCTAAGTTCATTACAAGCTGAAAAATGTGTAAAGGAAAAGATCCTTAGTGCAGAGAGCAGAGCCATTATTGAAGTCTAAGTTGCAGCATACCATTCCTGTTACATTTAAGTACTCAATGTCACTCATTCTATACTTAGAAAATTAATCACAAAGTATCAATATCGAGACTTCCATGCTACTTCTACTTTAGCAATAGTACAAATACATCAACGATTGAAATTCCCAATCCATCATGGAAGGAATTCCATGAGAAATCCTATTTTTATTCAATCAAAATAAAAAATTAATGGGTTGTAAAATATAGATAAAATAATAGTGGTTAGATGAATCTATGTGTAATAATCATTTAATATATTACACGCTTATGTAAACAATGATATGAATACAGCAACGTCAGTTTACACAAATTACTATACAATAATAATCAATCAAGAATGTCAAAACTCATTCCTCTGATGAAAACTCATCCTTTTTTGTTGGAAATTAGAATGCTATGAACATTACAATGCACTGAAAGGCAGAAGTCAATAAAAAAAAAACAGTTCTCATTACGTTTGCAAACAAACAAAATTGAAAATATTATGCGAATGATCGTAATATATACAGTGAGTCAATCATTTAAAAATATTACATTGACAATATCCATGATTTATTTTAAAAACTTCATACAATATAATTTAAATTTAAAAAAGTGTGAAATGTACAGCCTAAAGTTCATGATACAAACAGTCAATTGGCTTAAATTAAAATTATCAACGTTTTGATAAGGATTTCAGGACCTGAGGGAAAGGCTTGAGCCCCAAAGCCCAGTGCCGGATTTAGGGTACTTGCGGCCCTAGGCCAAATTACCCCTAGCGGCCCCCGATAACTTCACGATTATGTAATTAAAGCATAAAGCACATTTCACATTTCATATTAATAATAATAAATAAATAATATCGTGTGACCTGGCTGGCTCAGGTCTGGTGTCAGAGTTATCAGGTCGCACCTGAAAAAGTTCAGGGCCTCTGACGTGACTTAACGACTGTTTTTAGGACCGACATTTCATATTAATACATAACGTTTGTTTTAATTTTACTTTTTAAAATTGGTATAACATACAAAGCATAACATACATGAATAGAAATGGCAGTAATGTTCTATTTGAATATAGTACATAAATAGGTTGAAATGTTGTATTCGCTAATTAAATAATCTTAGTTTACAAATTTGGCTAAAACCCCAAAACAGCTCTAACAACAATTTCTATATTTATAGAAAATATATAATTCAAAAAGTTAGCAAACAGCAGTTTTCTGTAAAATGATTAATATTGCTAAAATTATTATATAATAAATTAGTATTGCAGTTAATTGTTAAAATTAAATAATATTTGTTTCATTCGGGGGGAAAAGTACAGGTGACAACAAAAGGCTAAAAAAAGCCGAGTTGAAAAGACACTTTAAGTAAAAGAACAAGCAAAATAATAATAAGAACTGTTATAGTAATAAGCTACATTACTGAAAAATAAAAATATTAAGAATACAGCAAATAAACTTCTAGATTATTCAATTCTCACATTATTCTCTTCTGAAAAACGTGAATGTCATGTTCTTAATTTGGATAAAGTTGGATTAGTGATTAGCATTGACACTCACTCCACTCCATACTCATAATTAATACCATATCTAAACTCTAAACACTCACTTTTCTAGCTTTTTTGGCTGCAAAATCTTTAATCAAATCTTGAAAAAGCTCAACATTTGAAACAAAACTAGCCAAACTAGACAATTTAGAATCTTCGTCAGAAGTCAAGTTCCTCAAGTAGTTTTTGATTCTTTTCAACATGCTGAATGATCTTTCTCCAGATGCATTAGATGTCATCATGCATAATAGAATGCGCAAAGCCGTGTCCATATTTGGAAATAATGTTAACTGTTTTTCACGAATGAGTTTCAGATACTCCAAAAGTGTATTCCTCGGAGGCTTGGTAATCTTGTTATCATGAGGTTCTCTTTCTTCATCAAATATACCTTCAACAAAGCCTTTGAACTGTACACACTCTTCTCCAAAGTCACCATCTATGTCGATTCGATAGTTTGTAGTTAAAATAGAAGCTTTTCCCCTGATTCCTTCATTGGAAATTGACGATAAGTTGTTTAAAAATCCAAATTCTTCATTAAGACTGAAATAAACTTCGGACCTTTTATTCAATTCTGAATAAAGCCTGTCAATTACAACATTGAATGTATTAATCTTTAAGTTTTCTTTGCCATTAAAGTGGGGTTCAGTGGATTCATCATCTTTGTCTTCGCCAGGGAGAGCTTTTCTTTTCGAGCGTCTTTTTATTTCAAGAATATAGGTTTCATTTTTAGACAACTCTTTTCCTCTTTTTTCATAGGAATCAAAGATGTCTCTCAGTTCAATACGATATGAACATTGGTTATTTTAATTGGATTGTATTGTTTATATACAAAAGTAATGTACTCGATTTACAGTAGCGGTAATTATTAATTAATTTAAAAAAAATAAAAATTCAATTTTTTACAAAAAAAAATTCTTTTTTACAAAACGCTGCGGCCCCTTTTTGCTTGCGGCCCCTTTTTGCTTGCGGCCCTAGGCCGTGGCCTAGTCGGCCTAGTGGTAAATCCGGCACTGCCAAAGCCCCCCATGTCAAGCCACTAGTTATGAACATTATTCTACTTAAAAAGCTGAATACATGACATGTACCAACACTAATCAGCCTACAGCACATATTCTCTATAATACATTTTCTTGAAAATTATTAACAATTTTTTAAGGAGCTCGGGTTCTTGGGGGGGCTTAAGCCCCTAAAGCCCCCCCTGGGTGCGCCACTGGCTCACTTCCTATTTCATCGCACAACACACCAAAGACTCTTGAGTTTTTAGATTGTAATTGATGAAATTTCTCAATTAACAGGTTCACACGAACCTGTGTGAGTCATCTGGGAGCAGTGGTGTAAATAGAGCTGATTCATGATGGGGGGGGGGGGAGTTTACCACCCCCTCCGCTGGTCAATCACTCTTACATATTACTCCCTTCAAAAAATTTCTCAGAATATAGATATAATACATGTTATACAATATTCATACAGGGTAAAGTAACCAAACGCTAACAAAAGCAGTTGGCTGACATAATTGAGCCTCAATTGTGGCGCGCGACCTCAACTACAGTCGCTCAGTATAGCAAGGCTATTGAATATAATTAATTTCCACATCTATTACACATTGCTTTGCTCTCTCTCAAATGATTTTATTTAAACATAAATAATTAATAATGTAATAGGTACTATCATAGAGAATGTGAACACTATGTATATATGATGGCCATTCCACATTGTTCTAGTTCTTCCTTGGGCATGGATTGAGGCCTACTCATTGATTTCAATTTATTGTTTGCAATGAAGAGAAAATATGGTAGTCAAAAGAAGATGTCATTAAAAAAAATTGCTCAGCATAATCCAGTTAATGACCATCAAAAATTCAGTGTTCCTGATAAATATTTGAAGGCATTTTGAAATTGAATTTAATAAACAGTTTTTATAGTCTTTACTTCAATGGTTTTTTATCCAATCCTTATTCATGAAATGAACTTATTTAATTCACTTTAAATTCGCTTTGAGAATTCAACTTATTGAAATGATTATATGAGAAATTTTATTTTTTATTTATTTGTTTTTTATTCTTGGACTATATGTAGACTATTTTATCTGTTTTATATAGAAGAAAATGAGCGAACTAGTTAGTTTACAATGAGGACTCATTGTAATTATTATTGGTTTTCCAATTTCTCTACTATGTTTATTAATTATTAGTATATTATTAATCATTAAATATATTAGATATTAAGTTATCATTTTTTAAATTATTTTTAATATCTCTAGTATGTGTTGTATAAATGTTTTATATGTATTATTACTATTGGATATATGAAATCAAATTAGCTCATTCAAGGTATGTCAGCTACTGGAGGTGATCAAAAATAGAGGTGTCAGCTATTGGTATAGATGTCAAGTGATTTTAAAATCAAAATTTCACGTTGAAATTAGTATTTAAAGTGTTCCCAAATTTCAATCGGCCATTTAAAAGACTTGAATAAATAGATTGTAAACTTTTTTTTATTAATCTATACAATAGCTCCAAAGTAAATAGATAATATTCATGAATTGACTCACTAAGGTGTCAGCTGCCGGTTTCTTCACCCTAGCGAGAAATTAAATGAATAATCTTTCAAATTTTTAGTTTTCCAAATTGTTTCTTACAATTTTTCTAAGCAATGGTTGGGGGGGGGGTTACACCCCCCCCCCCACTCGTTACGCCTACGCCTGGGAGAGATGCAGTTCTTCTGTAGTCTGCCCCAGATGCCAAAGTCAAGAACCAAGAAAACAATTGAAACACAATTTGATTTTTCTTATCTTCTCTTATAGTTTATACCATAGTTTCTGATAGTTTTAGGATAGTTACGACCCACCTGTAACTCTTCTGCAACACACCGGTTGGGAACCGCTGGAATAGAATATTCTATTCTCTCTAGTCGCCGGCTGGTGCTGGAGCAAGGCTACATACATGAAATTAGCAAGCATTGTCTCCCGATATTCATCGGCTAAAATTACAATGATTTCCATTTACTATTTGTGTGGGTTAAAGGACATGCATGTCGCTGACCCGGCTTTGTCTGAATTTGTACAAACAATTTATGTCAATATTTAGAACCTATTTCGGACTATTTAGTACCTGCTATAGAAAAATTTATACATCAACCCCAACTGAGTTACCGAATTTTTTAGATAACTGGTTAAGAACTGGTTGCCGGGGGTTAGCTCCAATACCTCAATTACTTGAAAATCTTTTCTCAATTGTTATTTTAAAAGTATAGTTTATAATTTTCTTTTCAAACTAATACGCTATGATCAAATTCCCTTACCAAGCATAGTTCAATTTGTGATATGAAACAACTTCCTTTCTTCCACCACATCTTTCCTTTTGTTAATAAGAAGTACTTAGGTATGTTTTTTTCTATTTTGAACAAATGTAATATCAGCTTCTTGATAAATTCTGTTTAAAAAGTAAAGGAATATCGAAAGTTCAATTGATTTTGATAATTGGTTTAATAATAATTATCTATTAACTGACAGAAATAACTACAAAATGCCCGCAAAAATTCGCAAATTTGAGCTAGTAGCTCAAATCGTTTAATGAGTCTTTATCCAATACTCATGAGAAGAGATTCTTTTGCCTATGCATAACAGTTCTTGAAAAAGGTGAGCAATCATAATTTAGGCAATAGGCTATAGCGAAAAAACATTTTGTTTTACAGGAACAGTTGATAGCTATTTCTGTGGAAGAATGGAATACAAGTAATGTAACTAACATATTTCTATTAGAGGTGTGAAAATAACTGCAAAAAACATTTTTTATGGTTTCAGTTCGGCAATTCAAGTGAATTTTAAATTGGGATATTTAAGAGAACATTTTCGGGCTCTAAGGAATGACACAATCTAAGTCTCCGAAAATGTTACAAACCCAATTATTATTTTGAAACATTCTATTATGCTATGGATAATAAAGGCTGTGTAATCGAGGGAAGGTCTGAAAAGAGTGCCGAAGCCGATTAACAAAATGGGGAAGTGAGAAAGGATTGGACGTAGTAATGAAGAAGGAGATATCATGGAAAGATGAAGAATGAAAAGGATGTGGGTGAGGGAGCAAGTGAGTGAGGGTGAGAGTGAATGAGAAAGACCTCCACAACAGACTGGAAATAATTATCACGCTCTGTGTTGTGTTATAGGTGGCTGGCAGCATGTGACGTCAAACAGCAGTTGTATAAGAATAAGACGCGAGAATCAGCTGTTCTATGATGCATGAAAGTGAACATCTAAAAAAATCGATTACTCAGTTGGGGTTGAAGTACGAAAATTTTTTTTGGAAGTACTAAATAGTACGAAATATATCCTTAATAATGACATATTTTGTTTATGCAAATTCAGACAAGGCCGGGCCAGCGACATGCATGTCACTGGCCCGGCCATGATGGAATTTTCATGAAAAAATTATGCCAATATTTAGTACCAATTTCGTACTATTTAGTACCTCTAAAAAGAAAATCTGTACTTCATCCCTAACTGAGTAAACGATTTTTTCTCACAAGGCCAGTGAAATTTTGAAAAAATTATAGCTCAGTTGTGGTTGAGGAAAAAAAATTTTTATTGGAGGTACTAAATAGTACGAAATATATCCTAAATAGTTACATATTTTGTTTATGCAAATTCAGACATGGCCGGGCTGAGAGGTCATTGACCTTTAGTATTTTATGTTGTATCTCCTTAACCTTTGAGGTACGAAAATTTCTATTGGAGGTACTAAATAGTACGAAATAGGTACCAAATATTGGCATAATTTTTCTTTTCAAATTCAGACATGGCCGGGCTACCATGTCGCTGGCCCGGCAACTTAAGAATGTTAATAGCTCGGTCAGGGTAGAGGTACGAAAATATTTATTTGAGGTACTAAATAGTACGAAATAGGTACTTAATAGTGGCATAATTTGTTTTTACAAATTCAGACATGGCCGGGCCAGCGACATGCACGTGTTCTATTGCGGGAGATAGCAAACCGTACAACCAACAATCTCTTCTTCGCTTTTTCTCCTTCTTCCTCGTTCATCTTGCTCCTTCTTGCTTTTTTTCTTCTTTCTTCTTACATATTTTTTCTTCTTCTTTTTCATCTTCTTCTTGCTTCTTTTCCTTCTTCTTATTTCTTCTTGCTTCTTTTCTTCTTTCTTCTTCTCATTTTTCTTCTTGTTCTTGTTTTTCTTATCTTTATCTTCTTGTTTTTGTTATTCCTCTTCTCCTTTTCTTCGTGTTCCTTCTTCTTCGCGCTTATTCTTCTACTCTTTTTTTATTCCCTTTTTTCTTCTCCGTCATCATCTCCTTCGATTTCTCCTCTTTCTTCTTCGCCTTTCCTTTCTCCTTCTGCTATTTCTTCTTCTTGTCATGTTCTCTTCTCCTCCACCTCCTTCATCATCATCACCATCATCTCCTTTTTTTCATCTTCTTTTTATTCTTCTTCCTCTTTTTTTTGTCGTTGTTCCTATCTTCTCTTTTTTCTTCTTCTCTTTTTCCTTCTCCTTCATCTTCTTTATCTTTGCTTCTTCTTCGGCTCGCATATTCTCCTTCCTCTTCTCGCTTCTTCTACTTCTTCATCTTTTTCTTCTCTCTCATTGTCTTGTCCTCTTCCTTTTTCTCCTCCTTCCTCTCCTCTTCTTCGTATTATTCTTCTCGCTCCTTCTTCTTTTCGCTTATTTCCCTAATCTTCTATTCTCCTTTCTCTTCTCTGTCTTCTCCTTCTTCTTGTTCTTTTTCCTCTTCTACATTTTCTCTTCCATCTGCATCTTCTTTTCCCCCTTCTGCGTCTCCTCTTTCCTCTTCTCTTTCTTTCACTTTCCTCCATTCTCTTCTCCGTCTTTTTTCTTGTGCTCCTTTTTCACCATCTTCTTCTTCTCAATATTCTTCTCGCTCCTTCTTCTTCCACCCCCTCCTTTTTTTCATCGACTTCTATCCTCTTCTTTCTCATCCTCTTATACCCCTCTTCTTATCCCTTTCTCCCCTTCCTCTTCTTCTTCCTCTTTCTCCTCATCTTCTACTTTTTTCCTTCTTTACTACTTCTCCTCCTTCTTCACCTCCTCCTCCTCCTCATCCTCATCCTCACCCTCATCCTCTGCCACCTCCTTCTATCACTGCTTCTTCTCTTCCCTTTTCCCCATTCCTCTTCTTCTTCTTCTTCCTCCTCCTCCTCATCTTCTACTTTTTTCCTTCTTTACTACTCCTCCTCCTCCACCTCCTCCTCCTCCTCCTCATCCTCATCCTCATCCTCTGCCACCTCCTTCTATCACTGCTTCTTCTCTTCCCTTTTCCCCGTTCCTCTTCTTCTTCTTCCTCCTCCTCCTCATCTTCTACTTTTTTCCTTCTTCTTTACTACTCCTCCTCCTCCACCTCCTTCTACCACTGCTTCTTCTCTTCTTGCTTCTCTTTCTCTCTCCCTATTTCCCTTGCCATTGCCAGCCATTCATATATTCGTATCTTATCTCTAGCCAGCATGTATCTATCTCTTCTGACGATTTATTTCTGCTAGAAATACATCTCTCTCTCACTCTCTCATTCTCTCTCACTCTCTCTCCATTCATCTCAATTCCAGTGGCGTATCGTATCGTTCTTTGATTTCCATTGGCTTCCGCAGTGATCCTGTACAGTTCTGGTGCAGTGGAGTCAGCTCACATTTCCAACTATTTCGCTACAATATTGTCAACCTACGCAAAACGTTCATCATTTCGATTTCGACTCAAATGACTCGTCTCAGCATTATATATGCTTCCCACGTCAATTTGACCTAGTTATTCTGAAAATAGGAATAATTCTGAAAATTGAAAAGATTCGAGCTATTTCAACTACGGTACGTAAACCTACGTCAACCTACGTAAAACGCCATCTTTGCCATTCCGAATCAAATTTCTTGACTCACCATTATATGCTTCCCACGTGAATTTCATCCAGTTATTCAGAAAATAAGTAACTTACTTTGTAGTGTCGAAGATGATATTGTGGAAGGTATCCATAATGAATAATAAGACGAAATTGTCACAACCACATTTATTAAAAAAAGTGAGATACGGTTCTTACACCATTATCAATCTGAAAAAAACTAAAACGAAAGTACAGAGTAGCCTAGATGTATATTAAACACGGAATGATACTATTGGTTGAGGGAGAAAGTGCCTCTCATACGCTGACCTTCATTGTAGATCTGTGATTGGCTGAAGGCCAAAACAAGACACACCCACTGCTGGGAGGGGCAACAAGCAAAAATAAGTGTCAAAATCAAGAACCAATTGTTGTTATGTGTGGGACATAAATTATCAAAATTAGCACAGCTGGTAATTTGTACAGATGTTTTGGCGAAATAGTCTTTTAGGCTAGAATTAAATTTAAAAAATTGACATAACTATGATGAAACCGAGTTAGTTGTATTGAATTGGTTGAAATAAATTTGATCGTTATTTTGTAATCAATAATGAAACGAAATTGTCACAACCACATTAATTAAAAATATTGAAAAACTAGTTTCGGTTGTTATACCATTATTAATCTCGAACAAACTAAATCTAAAGTAGCTTAATATATACTAAACATGGAATGATATTATTGGCTAAGCGAGAAAGAGGCTGAACTTCATTGAAGGTTGTGAATGGCTGAAGGCCATAACATATCAACCAAAAATAAGAGTCAAGTTCGTTTTATTATTCAAAATAAGTATCTCTTGAAATTAGAAAAAATATTGGTTAAATTTATTCGAGTTATCTTTGAAATGCTTTCTCAAATCTCAGATCAGAAAATTCATGAGTTTTTATTGTCTCTTTTTTACTGTTTATTTCGAATCAAATTTCCCAGCTCATCGTTATGTTTCCCACATAAATTTGACTCAGTTATTGAGAAAATCAGATTCCATTGAAAATAGAAACAATACTACTCACATCCAATCTTGTTACCTTTAAAGTGATAAATAATAAGACGAAAATTGTCACAATGACATTTATTAAAAAATTGAGATACTAGTTTCGGTTGTTAAACCATTATAAAACTCAAACAAATTCCAGATTGATAATGGTTTAACAACCGAAACTAGTTTCTCGAAAATGTGGTTGTGACAATTTTCGTCTTATTATTCATTATGGATACCTTCCACAATATCACCTTCGCCTCTACAAAGAAAATACCTTTTAAGTGTTTTCTTACATATCAAAATACAGATTTTTTTTATAGGAGGTGAAACCTTTTTAGTCTATCTTTTAGTGTATTGATGGAAAAACAAATAATTTCTTATGAAAGCTATTTTTGATATTTTTGAGCAGTTGAGAAGTTTAAGATTTTTCCTACAACTGCTCGTAAAGTAGTTCTTTATGTACTGAAAACTAATTGTAAAATACCTCTTTACTGCTCAGCAAGCGGTAAAGTACTTTACGCTCGCCAGCTGTTTTCTTTACGCTTCTGTTTTGATTTTGATGCCTTCTCATTGGTGGATCACGGAATCAGTGAAATTCACATAACCTCAAAAATGGCGTACGCTAACCAAATCCGCTCATGGTCTGTGATGTTACAAACTACAAGCTTTTATTGTGTTGGAATCCAGAACTGCAGTTTTAGGAAAAATATTGTATGCAATTCGCGCGTGAAGCTTCTTTATCGCTCTCGCAAAATTACTGCGCTCCGCTACGCGTCGCGCAGTAAATGTTTTGGCTCGAGCGATAAAGTCGCGCTTCACGCTCTTAATACATAAATAACTATTACAGTTGCGTTTACACTATCTAGCAGAGCTAGATGTAGCACAGCTTCCCAGCTACACCGTGTAAACTCAGCTTAAGAAGTTGTTTTCTTGTCAAACATAAAAATGTCAAACCCGATAAAGTGATGAAAATGAAACAAATTTGAAGATAAATGTCAAATTTTCTCAGAAAAATAGCTATTTGACTAGAGTGCAAAGTGGAGTTTTTCTGCACCGGGAGAACCTCACATAACCTCACATAACCTATCTTCGAATCAAATCGATTTCAACAACTACAGCTGACTATTTCGTAGCTGAAGCAGAGTAGCCATCCTATTTTTGATTGCAGAATATGGAACCTGCATATTACATGCTCACTATTTTGTGTTGTTAGGTTGCAAATCTGGAGTGCGAAAAAGTACTTTCGCGCACTGGAATTTACTTTCCCGGTGCAGGAATACACTATTTTGCGTGCTACAGTTAGTGCAAAAATAGGCACTTTTTCGGGTCACTAGGTAAAATAAATTTAACAGTTTTCATATACCGAAGCTCCCTTTTACGGCCCCAAATAGTCCAAATTCTCCAAGCCCCCTTTTTTCTCCAGTTTAGATCTGTAGAGGCCCCTGAGAAGCCTAACATCAGAAGTGGTGCACATATAGATTCCCTTGGTCTTGGTGCCTCTAGCATATTGCTACTGTATTGTTCTATTCAGATTCGTTACTAATAATTATTAATTTTAATTACTTAATTTAAATATTTTTTTTCTTGCAGAGGAGGACTACGATGCCTTTTGTTTGGCGTACATGTTCACCTACCGAGACTTCGAAATGGGTACCTTGGGACTGGCATGGACTGGTGACTTGAAAAACGCTGGTGGAGTATGTGAAAAGAATGGGGTAAGTTGAAACAAACATTTTGACACAATTTAATTCAGGTTTTTTTGTCACATAAGATTTAGACCGTTTTAAATTCGATTTGAAGTTTATTACCTATCTAATTTCTACTCCAGGTTTATACTATAAAGTGATTTATGGTCAGGGCTTTCTCAAAACCTTTTATATGGGAAGTGATAGGAAGTATACCCTTTAGTGGGAAGTGATAGCCGCGAGCCGTAGCAGGTATCTGTTCAATCAGATAGATAAGCTGCGTTCTCGTAGGTCCTGTTTGTAACGGTGACCGATTAGATTGGCCAGCAAAAAAGACACTGTTCTCTGCTGTAAAATCACTTCCCGGTGGTTCGGAACCCACCTAAAACTGTAGGTCCAACTCATCAATCACCATCATCCAACTCATTACCCACGCACAGGTCTCAGACCTATGTGGGCTTCATCCTAAAAAAAAAATATATTTGCATATTTTCAAAATGATTTCCCTTCTTGTAACTTGTTATTTTCCTGATATTACTTGAGGAAAATCTATTAAAAAAATATATATTAATTTAATAAAAAATACCGGTATATTAAATAAAAATATTTTAAATGAAAATATATCAGATAAAAATATAATTTTACTTGAGGTGAGTATTACTTGAGGGAAAGAAAAAGATTCTAATTGGTCTTAGATCATGGTCATGGACAGAGGACGTGGTTCAATGATTTATTTCAAAAATTTATAAAAATCCGTTTGAATAGAATAATAGAGTAATGGTTGAATAATGAATTTTCCATAATATTGTTTTCGTTATTTGGTTAATTTATAACATTGCTATTGTTATCAATTCTTCTTTTTATCTTATACATTATCGCTTTCCTACACCCCCGTAACATAATCATCCATTAATTTAATTTTTTGCTCGAATTCCACATTTTAATGATAAAATAATTCAATTTTGACAAATAGTTACTTATATTACTTTTTTCTCGAATTTTAAAGCAATGAAAGAAAAGTCTCTTTCACAAATTCCAATTCAAAGTATGGTTAGAATAATACAGTAATGGTTGAATAATGAATTTTCCTTAATATTGTTATCGTTATTGTTATCTATACTTATTTGTATATTATACATTATTCCTTTCCTACACCCCCGTAACATGATCATCCATTAATTTCATTTTTACCTCGAATTCTACATGTTAATGATAAAAATTTGCAATTTTGACAAATGGATACACATTTCAGTTTTCCTCGAATGCTCTCTGAAAAGTCTCTGTTTCACAAATTCAGTCACAAATTTTCCTTAAAAAATAGATTAATACGAACATAATCTATAGTAATGACAGCTATAAATAGCCTAAAAGAAAAAATGGTAGTAGGAAAAATTTATTTATTTATTTTAATAAAATTACAATGAATGTAAAGATGTAACATAATCAAAACTCCAAAACTGCCCTCTTCTCAAATTTAGAATATTCTATGCTATATACTTAGCAGGTGAATACTTAGGTGAATATACTTAGGTAATTAGTACATTTGCAGAAACAGTAAATTATCAGTATAGTAGTACAGTGTAGAAATAGTATATTGTATAAATAATAGCATTTGCAGAAATAATCACGCAGTTCGTTCAAAAAAAGTAGAAATACCAATACCCAATTTTTCATCCCAGACCCAGAAATAAATAGGGGAACAAATTTTAATTGAAAATCGATCCCACATGCGTATGCCATCAATATTCGAATATTTCTTATTTATTTATTTTCCTTCCCACCCTTCTCAACATGGTTCTTTTTAGAAAAAAAGGGAAATAGGTTGTGTGCGATTATTCATCGACCCCTTGGATTTGAAGGGTGTTGGGATGTAATATTCATAGGCCTGTTTTTGAAGGGGCTCGAAGTGATTCTTCAAGGGCGACGCCATTTTATATTCAGAAAGAAAATATTGGCAGTGAATTTGAAACCGACAGTACCACTCTCTGTATCAACGGTGTAACGTGGAAATTGATGGTAGGACGGATGTACAGTATTTACTCTGAAGTAACACTTAGAAAAAAAAAGAGTAGACTACCTGTATTCGTAGTGTTTGATGAGCAGAGGAAGACTCGCAACTCTCTCTCTCACACTCTCTCTCTTTTATTTGTACACTTTTTCAAGTATTCTTCCATATCCACTCGAAACTTTTATTATACAGGTATTGCTCAGCTATAATGTTCACTGAATGAATCTTTCCATCACTTGATCCTCATCATCTCTCCAATCCCCCTTTCCACCTCATCAACCTTTCCTCCATTCTTTTAATTTTTTTTCTTCCTCCTTTCATGTCCTTCTTCATCCTCTTTTCTTCTTTCTTACTATCCTTCTCCTTCTTCATCTTTCCAATCCCCCTTTCCACCTCATCAACCTTTCCTCCGTTCTTTTAATTTATTTCCTCCTCCTTTCATTTCCTTTTTCATCCTCTTTTCTTCATTCTTACTATCCTTCTCCTTCTTCCTCTTCCTATTCGACTTTCTTCTTTCGCCTCACTATGATGTATGTACTTGTACTGTAATTTCCCCTCCATTCCGTTAGATATGCCATAAAAATTTCAAGGCAAACAAGAACTTAATGGGGAAATGCTAGCCGAGTGCCATAGCAGGTATCTGTTCAACCAGAGATAAGCTACGAAACTCCTGGGCGCTCTTTGTAAGGGTGACCGATTGGATTGGCCAGCAAAAAATACTCTGTTCTCTGCTGTAAAATCACTTTCCGGTGGTTCGGAACCCACCTAAAACTGTAGGTCCAACTCATCAATCACCATCATCCAATTCATAACCCACGCACAGGTCTCAGACCTATGTGGGCTTCATCCTCAAAAAAAAAACTGGTATCTTTCAAAGTTTCAGGTAGGGACTTTTGAATCTTCATTCGTGCCTTTATTATTCATCATTATTGTAATTTATTGTCACACTACGCTATTTAATTGTCTTCTGAAGTCAAATCTTCCTACTTTGGTTACGTAAATACTTGGTTATGTAGTTGTAAAATTTCATCTGGGGTATTTGTCCTGCGACAGCTTGATAGATTAAATGACAAACAGTTTTTACAGCTCATTCACTTTTACAGCTCACCATGTGCTCTCACTGTCACATATTAGGTATGCTATCTTAGTATGGGGCAACTCATCAAAACAATACCTTGATAGGGTGTTTAAGATCCAAAACAAAGCTGTTAGGTGTATAGAAAGAGTAAATATATTAGATTCATGTAGGCCGTTGTTCAAGATACTTGGTAAGTCTTATATTATACCCTGGGTACTTATACAGGGTAATAATTATACCCTGCTTATATGTGTATGAAGCTTCTTTATATGTAAAAAGAGTGATATTAACCAACATTTTGACGTACACGATTATAATACAAGAAGCCGAGGAGATTATCACTTGGTGAGTCACAATAGTACCTTATTCAAACCAAAACCTAGTTATATTGGTAGGAAACTTTACAACATGCTACCGCAGTTTTTAAAGAGTCTTGAAAATATAGAAATATTAAAAAAATAATTGAAAAAATATTTAGTTGATAAAGCTTTTTATAGTGTACAAGAGTTCTTTTCCTTTCAAAATTAAGCCTCACTTCAACTAATTGTTATAGTAATTATGGTAACTAGTGTATAAGATAGTATAATTGTTAATCTGTCTTGTCTTATACTCCTTAACTGGAGTCTCCAAGACGTAATCTAGAAAAAAACGTTTTGGCATTTCTTGACAATTGGCCAAACTCATTTTATTAGCTCAAAGCTAAAAGGAGGAGCATCCAACTAAAGAATAATTATATTCCCAATAGAGATAATTCAAGTATTTCCATGGTTTCAAAATTCTTGAAAGCAAGAAAGAAAAATATAAAATGTACTAAAATAAATAAACATGATTCCATGATTTTCAACACTAAATAATGAAAACAGGATAAAATAGTAAAATTTGTATTTGTATTGCCAACCAAACAGATTCAGAATAATTTTATCAAAAGCCTATTAAATTCCATTTTTTTTTTTGACAAGAAATTATAATTTTTCGTTCATGTTCATATTTTCTCTTTTTTAACAAATTTTATTTTATTTCCAGCATTACCGTGGGAGTATGAAGAGCCTGAACACTGGAATTGTGACACTACTCAACTATGGCAAGCATGTTCCACCGGCTGTGTCACATGTTACATTAGCTCATGAGATTGGACACAATTTCGGTTCACCCGTAAGTTCAAATTTGAGGTTTTTTCCAATTGAATAATAATTAATGCATGTCACTCACTAATAATACATCAAATAATGGCCTCAATGTCTTTTGCCAACAAATTATAACAACAAATATTTATAACAACAAATTATTGGCAGTTATCAATAAGCATGAGTTAGTTGATTCTTATTGTAAGCAGCAAGAATAAGTTAGTTATTTCTAACAACTGAACAGTTCTTCACTAGACTTATTTAGATCTACATTTTATTTGTTAATTTGTTACACAAAACACAATCAATTAAAGATACAACAGGCTTAGCCCGCTACTGTTTTATTTACAAATTTTCAAATGAATAATCCAAATTTTAGGTTATTTATTTATTGTGACAAATTTACAACGAATGTGAAGGCGCAACAGACTCAATTCCAAAACGGCTCCTTTCACAAATTTTGAATATATGTTACATTGTCCAAAACATTGAGGTTAAGACAGACTAAAAATTTAAGATTTGCTAAAAACCTTCACTCAAAAAATAACAAAATGAATCTTCTCACTTAACCACTATTAATTTAAAGTTATATCCAAGTTGAACTAGGAATTTCACTTTGAAGTATAATTACTTATTCTTTCCAAAACAAAAATATCAATTCACGAGCAATTTGTTATTTTATCAACTCTTCCTTAGTTCTTAGTAATTTCTAGGACTTGGAAATAAACTAAGAGATTGTCAAATTTCACTTGGAAAACTAGATGAATTGCAGGTTTTGTGTAACTGAAACTTGAAAAACTTTGGCGGTTGAGTTAACTCTAATATTAAGCTTTAGTTACTCGGAATCATTATAGTCTTGTAACTCATTCAATAATTAATCAATTTTTCAAGTAAAATTAAAAAATTCTCATCAAATATAGGGAGGGTCCACAATGCCAACATGATAGAATTGAATTACTTTCCATTATTTTCTGGTAGGCGAAGTTAGGGCACAGCTGGCCCTCTCTTCCACTTAACCTTCCAATACAAAACTAAATCTTATAAGTAGTACAGGAAAAAATATTGATATGAATACAAACTAGTGAACAATTTATTAAATTTCATGCTATATGCCCTGACAATTGCTTTTAAATACATAAATAAATAGAAAAACTTTCAGGGCCGTATTTATGAACGTTCCGAGTAACTTGACCTTGTTATTCTCCAATATTACTATACATAAAATCAAAATTCGTATATTTACTTGTTCATTTTTTTCTTTTTTTATTATATTGAGGGTCGTAATTATGAACGTTTTTTCTGTGCCTCTTGCCTCGAGGGACTCTTGAAATTTGAAGTATTTATATAGGATTTCAATAGTCCCTCGATTCAAGAGGCACAGAAAAAACGTTCATAAATACGGCCCTTAATATAATAAAAAAAAGAAAAAATGAATAAGTAAAAATACGAATTTTGAATTTATATGTAGTAATAATGGAGAATAACAAGGTCAAGTTACTCGGAACCATATATTGTAACACTTTTAATTTTTCCTGTATTAGGGGAAGTGATAGCCGTGAGGCGTAGCATGTATCTGTTTGGTCAGATAAGTTACGAACTTCTATGACCTCTTTGCAAGTGTTTACTACAAAAACACTCTGTTGTCTACTGTAAAATCACTTCCCGGTAGTTCGGGACCCACCTAAAACTTCTCATCTATCACCATCATCCAACTTATTACCCATGCACAGGTCTCAGACCTATGTGGGCTTTATTCTCCAAAAAAATTATGCAGTGAAATTTAACAAATTCTTAATTTTCAATTATGAAAGCCTTGATAAAATTGGACCTACTGGCCTGTGTAGCCTTGGTTCACTACACATTAACCCTATTTATTTATTATTTATTTATCCATTATTCTCTTTATTATTCTATTAAGAGCCCTCTTGAGAGAGGAAAGTTGAGAGAGCGAGATCTATTATTGTTGTGAGAGAGTGAGTGAGTTGTTATTGTGTATATATATCAATGTCACTGTGTGAAACAGCGAGGAAGATCGTATCTGTTGTTCAGAGCAGCAATAATCCTCCACTGATATGACCGACCATTCACCTCTGTGACATCTAATGCTGCATTAGCATTTACTAATGATCTCTACATCTGTCAGCAATCGATCTTGGCCATTATTTGGTAATCTTGGTTGATCTCCAATATAAACAATAATAGATAGAGCCAATCCCTCTAGATATGGATTACAGTAGTAACCAATCAACAGATAGTGAGCATTTTCGTGCTAGTGAAGTATTATAACCCTTTATGATACTGAATTTTGAGTTGAATATCATTTTTAACCAATCAGCAGCTAGTAAAGCATTGTCCTGGATTTTACCTTGGTAGTACTGAATTTTAAGGCGAATAACTTTTTTTATTTGCTGCTAGTATTTAAATTTGGTGATAAGCTTTATTATCACTTACCCGGTGGTTCGGAACTCACCTAAAATAGTAGGTCCACCATGTTACCCATATAACGGCGAGGTTGAACTACCCGTAAGGGTCTCCCCACCAATAAAAGCCATACGCTTATTATTAATAAGGTGATATAATCTATTACTTGTAATTTGTGTAGCATGCACAGATAATTTCTTCTTTCATATATTTAAATATATTTTATTAGGCAAAATAATCAAGGAATATTCAAAATTGTCGGCTGTTTTATAATGAAGTTATAATTATTCTAATTATACTATATCAAGAAGAAATTTTTGAAGAATAACTTATCAGTTTGAAACGTTTATTCATACAAAGAGCGGCTGAAAACAATCGTGTCCTGAATAATAATCAAATGAATGAATAGTTTATTTTTATTAAATTAAAACTAATATACATAATACTAAATATACAACTACAAGATAATTACATTTCGAAATATTTCAATTTTTAATGAAATTTTAATAACATGTCTTAATTTACTTTGTTTTAACCCTATTTATCCATTATTCCGCCATTTATGAATGCAATTAATCAATCACTAAATAGAAATAACAAGATAAGCAAAATTATACATAATATACCTTTTTTATATGAGTGGTTTTAAAAAAATGAGCAAAGATCGTGAGGGTATGTAATAATTTAACTTTGAAATAATAGTAGAGAAGGACCTGTTAAAAACGTTGTTAAATTCTGTCTAGGTTGAGTGGACTGTATTTGATAGTAGAGGATAGATTTTAATTTGATTGTAATAGAAGATATTAATTCCCAATTGGAACTGATAGACAAAAATTCAACATAAGGTGAGTGGATTGCAAACCATTGTGTATGCGTAATATGCATGCAAAACGGTAACATGCAATAATATACTCTGGTAGTAGCTGGAAGTAATAAAAATATGAGGCCATATAACTTCAATTGTAAAAGAATATATTGAAAAACCAAACAGAACAAAATGACAAATGTAAATTGTAATTGATAATGAGAAATCAATCTTGAATTAGGAATACTAATTAAGATGGATACAAGAATTCAAAAATGTCTTGATAATGAATCAATCAGCATTAGCTCAAAAGCGCTAATAATAATACAACAATGAAAAGGATCATCAAACAAGTGTGTTGATGACAGGTAAGTACTGAATACCATGTAAGCTTTAAATGAAATAAGTATGAAAACTTGACATACAAGAATGTAGTAAATTACCTTATAAAAGGTCCTAAAAATTGAGCAAGCCTAGAAATGCAATAATAGGACATAGGCAATAGTAAACGGTGCACCAATGCAGCAGATGATTATTCAGTGGTGAATAATAAATCAATGAGCGCGAATGTGCGCTTTAAACAAGAAAGTACACTAGACAAATCAAAGAACTGAATAGCATGAATATGCCAATAAGAATGAATGTAAAAATGTAGATAAAATGTAAGTTACATAATACTAAAACGTTTGCAAGTTGGACATATAAATCATCAAATGCATAAAAGAAATGCATCACTACTATGCATAAAGAATTCAAAATATTGAAGTTTCTGAGAATATCTATCATGAAATATTCAGAAAAGAAGCATGAAGTATTAATGTGTAACTCAAATTAGTCATTGCTGTGAATGAATAAATGTCTCTAATAATATGTATTGTAATTGTATTTCTTTGTGCAAAGAAATTGTAGTTGAGATTGAATTATGTATTTCAAATCAAGCATAAAGTTAAACAGTGCTAACTTCTTACGGTGCAAACAAAGGCACATGAACAAGTAATAAAAAATCAAGAGCTTTGAAGACAGACAAAATAAATTAAATATAATGAATTTACTTAACTCAATTTGCACCAACACGTTGAGGAGGGTGGAGCTAGCTACAGCGCTAGCAGCAGGCAGCAGACGACGTGTGACAAGGCGGCCTCGGCGACCACAAGTAAACAGTGAAGAATAGTGCAGAGAGCCTCAAGATGCAAATACATTCCCATGAATGCACAGATGAGAAAGGAAGGAGAAGATCTTCATCAGAAGACGACAGTAGACATGGAATGGATATCTTCAAAACAGTATATGAGTATCCTGAACTCATGATAGGCGAACAACTCATTCTAATGGTTAGAATGACTGTCAACTCGACGATAACGAATGAAGAACTCTAGCTAGATATGATAGCAAGGCAGTGAACACAGTTCTTGAGCCCAGGGTGGGCGAACAATTTATTCTAATGGCTAGAATAATTGTTAACTTGACGATAACGAATGAAGAGCTCTAGCTAGATATGAATCACAAGTAGTGAACATAGTTCTTGAGCCCAAGGTGGGCGAACAATTTATTCTTATGGTCAGAATAATTGTCAAACATGATTGTAGTCTCTAGGCAGAGATGAGCACTGTGTATCCAAGCATGGAACACCAACATAATAGAGCCCACAAGCAGGCAAATAGTTCATTTCAACGTAACTTCAATAAAGGTTCAAAAATAAGTCAAGATTGCAAACACAGAGTGAATAGAAAGTTCCAGGCACCATGAAACGTTCGTACAGTAACAAACTTCAATAAACAAGTCGAAGATAATTTTCAAGTCCACAAGTGGCAACGTGCTCACAAGGGAGAAAAAAAAAATGCTCACCAATATGCAAGAATTTCAACATTAATAATGTTCCAAATCACTGCACTTATTACGTAACATCGAAAAGAAAAGTTTGAAAACAATTTGTAGAGATTATAGTAATTGAATTTACAAGAAATATGAAAATTTGGCAAACACTGCCACAAAACGGTACGAGCTACATCGCTAAAAAGTTGTCACACTGTCACACACGCCATGCTTGCTATGTGCAAGTAGGAAACGGAAAAAACACAAGACAAAGCATCACAAAGCAAAAAAAATGCAAATGACTGTAACGAAACAGTCAGTAAGATTAACAAGGAATAAAATGGTAATTCCAAACTAATAATACAAACTATAAAAGACAAATACAAGAATAAATGTATCACAAAATAGTGAGCTACAATGACAGATGACTGCTAGACAATTGGCAGCACTGAACACGCAGCAATTGCGCGCACAATTCAAATAACAAGAGGCAAAGGAAGACAACTTCCAAATGAATACAAAATGGAAAAGAGGAGGAAGCGATTAGTGAGATTTAACATAGACCAGGCACCGTTGTTTAATTCAAAGAATTATACAACAAAAAGAAGAAAAAATATGTTAAACAAACTAAGTGCTCTCCGACTCTGATGGCAATGGCGCAATACTAGTAATAGAGCGCTTGAATGTACCTGACTCAGTGAGGACATTAACAACTCTGACCTTATTGTCAGTACCAGGAAAGGTTTGTACAATGCGACCTAGTTTCCAGAATGATGGTGGAGTACCAGGATCTTTGAGTAATACAAGCATTCCAATCTTGATGTTTGGAGATGCAGATGTCCATTTATGCTTCTGTTGAAGGGTAACTAGATATTCTTTTGACCATCGTTCCCACAGATTTTGACTAATATCAGCAAGCCTGTGCCAACGAGCAAGATGATTAAGATGCGCAGTCTTCTGCTGCTTGGTAGGCAGAGCATTGAGTGGTCGACTTATAAGAAAATGACCAGGTGACAGAAAGGCTAGATCATGGGGGTCTTCGGAAAGAGGCACAATAGGACGTGAGTTGAGTATAGCTTCAACTTGAGATGCTAGAGTATATATTTCCTCAAAGTTCAAAATGCGCTTTAAGGTAACAATCTTAAAAATGCATTTTAAATGCTTAATGGCACGCTCCCAAAGCCCACCAAAATGAGGTGCACGTGGAGGTATGAAATTCCACTGAATGCGCCAGATAGATGCTGAATTCTGTAACGATCTCTGAGTTTGAGGTGAGGACAAAAATTCAAACAACTCTTGAAGTTCACCACTAGCACCCTGAAAGGTTGTGGCATTGTCAGAATAAATGTTTCGCGGTATGCCTCGTCTTGAGACAAATCGAGTAAGAGCACTTAGAAAAGTTGAGGTAGACAACTCTGAGATGACTTCAACATGCACAGCACGTGTCACCATACAAATAAATAAGGCAAAATACGCCTTAGTAAAAGTGCGAGACTTGGGTCCTCCAAGTCGAATAGACACAGGACCTGCATAATCCAAACCAACATTGATGAAAGGAAAATCTTCATTGACACGAACGGCAGGCAATTGACCCATAAGCTGCTCAGAGCGAAATTGAGTAAACCGAAAGCATTTGACACAAGTGCGCAAAACGCTTTTTATTGATCGCCTAGTAGATGAAATCCAAAACCTCTGTCTAATAGAGGACATAGTAGCTTGGACTCCAGCATGACACAATGATTGATGTGTAAAGAAAATCAATGCCTTTGTAAACTTGTGCTTACTTGGCAGAAGAATCTGATGTTGATAGTCAAATGGAAGTTTAGCATTTTGCAACCGACCACCAACTCAAATCAAACCGTCAGAATGCAAAAATGGTGACAGAGAATGAAATTTGCTATTTGTTTTCAGCTCTTCCTCTGAGCGCAATGAATTTAATTCATCACTGAAAGCTTCTTGTTGGACTGCTTTTAGTAAATGTGTTTCACCAGCAACAATTTCATCAACAGAAAGTGAGCCATAGTGGCGATCATGAGGGTTACGAAGATTGTGAATAAATCTGAGTACGAATGCAGCACTGCGAATCATTTTCAGAGAACTAGAACAACGATGAAATAAAATAGACATGGGTGAAACGATATTACAAGTTACAAGAACAACATTAGTAGTGTGTGCTAAAACAATATTGGATGAAAAAGAATCCCAATTGTCTTTATCCTTGGTGAGCCAAGATGGGCCATGCCACCATAATTGGCTATGTGCAAGTTCATTGGGTGAAGAACCACGAGAAATTATGTCAGCAGGATTATTAGATGTTTTTACATGACTCCAAATAAATTTTGATGTGTTCTCTTGAATTTCTGACACCCGCACAGCTACAAAAATATCTTTTTTATCAGGTGTGGCATGAAGCCAGCTACAAACTGTTTTAGAGTCCGACCAAAGAAAAACATTGGAAATTGAAATATTAAGTATTTCAAAAGCCTTAACAACTCTGGAGACCAGACGTGAAAGTACAAGAGCTGCACATAGCTCTAGTCTGGGGATAGACAACACTTTGAGTGGAGCAATACGTGACTTAGAGCACAAAAGGCGAACTTGAACACTGTCATTGAGGGTGGAGCAAACATAAATGCATGCACCATAGGCGGTAGAGCTGGCATCAGAAAAGCCATGTAATTCAATTACTGATGCTTGATTGGTAGTGATAACACAGCGAGGAATTGTAATTTTAGAAATGTTAGGCAATTGTTGAAAAATAGTTAACCACTCAAGAAGCAAGTCTTTGGGAAGCTCATCATCCCAATCCAATTTTAGAAGCCACAATTTTTGAAGTATTATTTTGGGAAGGACAACAACTGGACCTATAAGACCTAAAGGGTCAAAAATACTGGCTATACAAGACAATAGTTGGCGCTTTGTAAAACATGTTTTGTGTATGAGTTGATTCAAGTTTGATGAAATGGATAACACATCCAGATTGGAATTCCAAAGCAATCCTAATGCTTTAGTTACACCGTCACCAGCCTCAGAAACTGGCTTAATGATTGACATTTCCACTAAATGTGGAGGAATTGAAGTCAATAATTCTTGTGAATTGGACATAAATTTACGAAGCTCAAAGCAGCCGCTTTGAAGAGTATTAATCAATTGATGAGCTAATGAGATTGCTTGAGCTGTTGTGGGCGCACCCGAAATCAAGTCATCCACATAAAAGTCATTATGAATGGACTGAAACACTGGGGAATCAAGACTGGCTTCCAATTCTGCAAGTTTGTTCAAAGTGCGAGTTGCCAACCATGCAGCGGAGGCAGTACCATAGCTAACAGTATTCAACTGAAATTCTTGCATGGGCAATGAAGGGTCTTCACGCCAAAAAATTCTTTGAAAGTTGCGATCAGCAGGATCTAATAACACCTGTCTATACATTTTTGTAATGTCAGCAATAAAAGCTACCTTGTGTATTCGAAAACGTAGAACTATGTCAAACAGATCAGGTTGTACTGTGGAGCCTACATGAAGTACATCATTGAGTGATAGGCCAGTAGAAGACTTGGCACTAGCATCAAATACCACTCTAACCTTAGTAGTGGTAGAATCAGGTTTAAAGACAGCATGATGAGGTATGTGATAGACTTTGTCATCCAAAGTAGATGGTGACACAGGTGTCATGTGATTCAATTCTTGATATTCTCTCATAAAATCAACATAATGAGACTTTAATTCTGGCTGCCTAGCAAGACGCTTCTCAAGTGAGTTGAAACGTTTGAGTGCTTGAAGTTTGGATTGACCTAATGCAAAAAAATTGTTCTTGCGAGGTAATGACACCATAAAGCGACCATCCTCAAGTCGAATAGTATGCTTATTATAATGATTTTCTACATGGATGTCCTCAGGAGAGGGCGGAATAGGAGAGGAAAGCTCTTCAATCTTCCAAAAGTTTTCCAGTTGATTGGAAATATCAACACTAGATATAAAATTGGATATTACATTGTTTGATGTGGGTGCAGAACTAATTGTTTTGTATGACCCAAAGATAATCCATCCCAATAAGCTATTCTGAATAACAGGAGAATTAGGAGATACAAAAATCTGTCCACAAGATATGACTGAAGCAAAGACTGAGGTGCCCAGTAACAGATCAATATTCTTTGACTGAAAAAAGTGAGGGTCAGCAAGTTTAATGTTATTAGGAATATTCAATTCAGCAAAATTAATATTAAACTGTGGTGTACTAGATGAGATTTTGTTTACAGCAATACAGTTTTCCTGACTAGACCAAGCTTGATCTGTAGACTTTACTAACACTGAGTATGCAATGGATGATGTGGTTTGCTTATCAGCAATAGTATGTATTAAGCTATCAATATGCAATGGGGGAAGAGCTAAACGATTAGCTAACTCCTGAGTAATCAAACAACAATTTGAACCACTATCAAGGAGTGCTCTACATATGACAGGCTGTCCATGTGAATTAACTACAATAACTTCAGCAGTGGGCATTATTGCAACAGATGACTTATACTTAGTATTAACAGCTGTAGCTGTATTTGTATGAACAGTATTAATAGATGAATGAATAGACGAATCAACAGTGGAGTTATCCAGCAAATTACATGAAGATTTTGCATTGATTGCAACAGCTTCAGTGTTGGTGCATTCTGTATGAATGGTGTTTGATGGTCGACTAATTGATGGACCTATGTTAGCAAGTCTTGCAGAATCCAGCGTTGATTGAAAAATGGCCTTGGAGGCGCCCTTATGTGAACGAGACTTCTCACCTTGCTGTTTGGAACAAGACTGAATGCTATTAGAAGTGACAACATTTTTACCATTATTGTTGTTGGTTGGAAATGCTTCATGAAGAAGAGTGTGGTGAGCCTTGCCACACTGACGACAGGCTCCAAAGCATGAGTGACCATGTACAAATGGCCTCAAGCAATTAAAACACAAGGATCTTTTCCTAAGTGCATCGATCCTGGCGGATGGCAGGATTTTCAGGAAGGAAGTGCAATTAAAGACACTATGATTAGCCTCTTTACAGAAGAGACAAGATGCAGATTTCTGAAAATTGTTAAATTTACCATTGTTGTTAGATTTCTGTGGATTAGATGACTTGGAATTGACTACATGTGAAGATTTAGAAGTACCACTAATAGGTTTATGAACATCTGGCTGACTGGTTACAGTGCCAGACAAAACAGCTTGTGAAATTTTATGCTGAGACTCCATAAAATCCCATAAATTTTCCATTGATGGAATAGTATTAAGCACATTGCTTCTCTCCCAATCTCTACGTGTATGTGAGTCAAAACAAGATGTGTATATATACATGTACAATAAATGTTTTATCTCAACTTCCAATTGTAATGATTCAAGGGCATTGATATGCGACTTGCCATGATCAATGAATTCTCGCCAAGATTGCGAAGAATTTGCATTGAGAGTGGGTGGTGACAGTATAGCTGCAACATGAGCATCAGCTATCAACCTGGGATTGTCATAACGCTGCTTCAATAGACTCCAGGCTAATTCAAAATTTCCCGCAGGTACGTTTTGGATTCTATTCAGCGCTTCCCCACTAAGTGCCTGTTTCAGGTAATAGTACTTCACAGAAGGGGCTACTGATGTATTTTCTCCAACAATGTTGGAAAATGACAAACGGAACTCTAACCAATTGTCAAAACCTCCACTAAATGTTGGGAGTGGAATTTCCGGCAATTTGAAACTTTGAAAGCTAGGCAAGGGTTGATCCTCAATGGATGAGTCACACGCCGGACGCTGCCGCTGCTGCTGTACTTCAAATAATTCAAGATTAACATTTATTTTAGCAAACAATCTTGTGAATTTGTCAGTAAAACTGACATGCTGATCCTGATCAATATCATCAGGGTCAATTTGAAAATAGATATCATCATACCGCTCTTCTAACTTTGAGAGCCTGGCTTTGACAGTTAGTAATCTTTGAAAGTCGTCATTGGTGACGATCACAAAATCAAAATATTCAGAATGGAGTCGTGATAACTCTCTTATAATACCTTGCCATTGGCGGATATGAGCGTCTTTGGCTTTAGGAGCCATAATTAAAATGGATCAAGTGATACCTCAGTTGTAGTGATGGTGCAAATTTTACAATAAAACGAGACTGGAAGTAGTTGCTAGTACAGTGGGCAGCCAACAGAAATCCAGTCACCGTGCATTGAGTTGTACAGACAGGAGGCGCAGATGTGGCCGTGAATAGTGAGTCTTGGAATGACAGCAGTACCTTAAACATGTAGTACCAATACGCATAAGTCTACTGTATAAACTATATGACATACAGACAAAGGAAAATACAGTTGAAACAAACAATCGAAATTATAAGGTCTCATAACTGTCAGATCAAAAAATAGGATTTCCATTAGTCACTGAGAACAAATCCGGTCCGTAAGGACCAAACAATTATGTTAAATTCTGTCTAGGTTGAGTGGACTGTATTTGATAGTAGAGGATAGATTTTAATTTGATTGTAATAGAAGATATTAATTCCCAATTGGAACTGATAGACAAAAATTCAACATAAGGTGAGTGGATTGCAAACCATTGTGTATGCGTAATATGCATGCAAAACGGTAACATGCAATAATATACTCTGGTAGTAGCTGGAAGTAATAAAAATATGAGGCCATATAACTTCAATTGTAAAAGAATATATTGAAAAACCAAACAGAACAAAATGACAAATGTAAATTGTAATTGATAATGAGAAATCAATCTTGAATTAGGAATACTAATTAAGATGGATACAAGAATTCAAAAATGTCTTGATAATGAATCAATCAGCATTAGCTCAAAAGCGCTAATAATAATACAACAATGAAAAGGATCATCAAACAAGTGTGTTGATGACAGGTAAGTACTGAATACCATGTAAGCTTTAAATGAAATAAGTATGAAAACTTGACATACAAGAATGTAGTAAATTACCTTATAAAAGGTCCTAAAAATTGAGCAAGCCTAGAAATGCAATAATAGGACATAGGCAATAGTAAACGGTGCACCAATGCAGCAGATGATTATTCAGTGGTGAATAATAAATCAATGAGCGCGAATGTGCGCTTTAAACAAGAAAGTACACTAGACAAATCAAAGAACTGAATAGCATGAATATGCCAATAAGAATGAATGTAAAAATGTAGATAAAATGTAAGTTACATAATACTAAAACGTTTGCAAGTTGGACATATAAATCATCAAATGCATAAAAGAAATGCATCACTACTATGCATAAAGAATTCAAAATATTGAAGTTTCTGAGAATATCTATCATGAAATATTCAGAAAAGAAGCATGAAGTATTAATGTGTAACTCAAATTAGTCATTGCTGTGAATGAATAAATGTCTCTAATAATATGTATTGTAATTGTATTTCTTTGTGCAAAGAAATTGTAGTTGAGATTGAATTATGTATTTCAAATCAAGCATAAAGTTAAACAGTGCTAACTTCTTACGGTGCAAACAAAGGCACATGAACAAGTAATAAAAAATCAAGAGCTTTGAAGACAGACAAAATAAATTAAATATAATGAATTTACTTAACTCAATTTGCACCAACACGTTGAGGAGGGTGGAGCTAGCTACAGCGCTAGCAGCAGGCAGCAGACGACGTGTGACAAGGCGGCCTCGGCGACCACAAGTAAACAGTGAAGAATAGTGCAGAGAGCCTCAAGATGCAAATACATTCCCATGAATGCACAGATGAGAAAGGAAGGAGAAGATCTTCATCAGAAGACGACAGTAGACATGGAATGGATATCTTCAAAACAGTATATGAGTATCCTGAACTCATGATAGGCGAACAACTCATTCTAATGGTTAGAATGACTGTCAACTCGACGATAACGAATGAAGAACTCTAGCTAGATATGATAGCAAGGCAGTGAACACAGTTCTTGAGCCCAGGGTGGGCGAACAATTTATTCTAATGGCTAGAATAATTGTTAACTTGACGATAACGAATGAAGAGCTCTAGCTAGATATGAATCACAAGTAGTGAACATAGTTCTTGAGCCCAAGGTGGGCGAACAATTTATTCTTATGGTCAGAATAATTGTCAAACATGATTGTAGTCTCTAGGCAGAGATGAGCACTGTGTATCCAAGCATGGAACACCAACATAATAGAGCCCACAAGCAGGCAAATAGTTCATTTCAACGTAACTTCAATAAAGGTTCGAAAATAAGTCAAGATTGCAAACACAGAGTGAATAGAAAGTTCCAGGCACCATGAAACGTTCGTACAGTAACAAACTTCAATAAACAAGTCGAAGATAATTTTCAAGTCCACAAGTGGCAACGTGCTCACAAGGGAGAAAAAAAAAATGCTCACCAATATGCAAGAATTTCAACATTAATAATGTTCCAAATCACTGCACTTATTACGTAACATCGAAAAGAAAAGTTTGAAAACAATTTGTAGAGATTATAGTAATTGAATTTACAAGAAATATGAAAATTTGGCAAACACTGCCACAAAACGGTACGAGCTACATCGCTAAAAAGTTGTCACACTGTCACACACGCCATGCTTGCTATGTGCAAGTAGGAAACGGAAAAAACACAAGACAAAGCATCACAAAGCAAAAAAAATGCAAATGACTGTAACGAAACAGTCAGTAAGATTAACAAGGAATAAAATGGTAATTCCAAACTAATAATACAAACTATAAAAGACAAATACAAGAATAAATGTATCACAAAATAGTGAGCTACAATGACAGATGACTGCTAGACAATTGGCAGCACTGAACACGCAGCAATTGCGCGCACAATTCAAATAACAAGAGGCAAAGGAAGACAACTTCCAAATGAATACAAAATGGAAAAGAGGAGGAAGCGATTAGTGAGATTTAACAAACGTATTTTACTGTATTAGGGCGAATTTTATATTTGTGATTATTCAAACGTGAAAAAATGAAGGAATTGGAATTTTAGAAAAGAGGGTGAGTTTGGGTATAGTGGGATACAAATTCAGACTTCATAATCCCTACATTTTGAGTTGAGTGAGATGATTCTATGCGAAAAATATGTTTAAATAGAGGAAGGATGAATTATGAATGTGTGCATGCTATACAAATCACAAGTAATATCTTATTTCCCATTGAAATACAGCATCACGGCTAAATCATCAGGATAATGTAATGAAGAAGTATTCATCCAAATTATATTTTTTGTTATTACATTATTGCGATGACATAGCTGGGGTTAATAGCATTGCTATTTCAATATGATAATAATCTATTACTCGTAATTTGATATCCAATTATAACAACTATTCAATCTCCAATTGCTATAGACATTTGTTGTAAATTTTCAAAAGTTTATGATTCACAGGATATAAAGTTCATGCTTTCAATGTACAAGAAAGTTCTTACTACTGCAGTACTTCCTATAGAATATATCGTTCTAGAATGAAGCAATAGAATAAATAATTAATCTATGTTTAAGGAATCCATCAAAATATAGTAGAACTGACATAATTTAGAAGAAGAACTACAAAAATATGCACTCAATGTGTAGGTTATAATGCAGAAGTAGAAAACGATCTCGTGAATATCTTCGACCTTGTCTACACAAGGTCGAAGGTCGGTAGAATGCCAATAAATAAATTTTTAACCGACTTCCAAAATAGAAGGAGGTTCTCAATTTGACCTGTTTTTTTTTTTTGTAATTACAGCACTATAGTTTCACGGCCTTGGCCTATGGAATTGTTCCATTACCCTCTAAAATTATTGAACTAGAATAAGCGATTACATCTTACAAACCGACTAGTGTTTTTTACTGGCTCACTTATTAGAACTAAAATTGCCCAAAAATGTTTTGAATTTATCCATACTTCTCAAATGACAGCGCTAATAAAATTAAAAATGCATTTTGTCTGCAGCATGATCCTGAAATTTGTACACCGGGCGGCGAGGATGGCAATTTCATAATGTTTGCAAGAGCCACGTCTGGTGACAAGAAAAATAATAACAAATTCTCTCCATGCAGTCTCAACTCCATCAATCCTGTACTAAATGTGAAGGCTAGAAGCTCAAAAGGATGTTTCACAGGTAAATAAGAAACGTACTAGATATTGATTTTCTTTCATCTTGTATTCAAATATCTTATAGTGTTTACTGATTGAGTCACTATCGCAGTATCTCAGCAGTGACATGGATATTCAACTTATTTCCAATGTCAATCTAGCTCTTATTATCTTTCGCATTGTAGAATGTAGAATACAAAGGACAAATTTACCATAAAAAGTTAACCCCTTAGCACTTGCAGGACTTGTATTATACTCCTTTCCTGGAGTCTTCAAGATCTTCGAAAAAAAAACATGAAAATGTGATAATCATTGTAATATATTTTCATACCACTAATTATTTTGAGAAAATTGTGATGCACGCCCCATCTCACATACGTAAAACTAAAGTTTTTTTCATCTGTTCAGCTTTTATCAAGCTCTGGAAATAGAATACCATATAATTCATAACTGAACTAAGGATCTTCATGGAGCTGTGATAATATAGTTTTCTACCACTAACAATTATGCTGAAAAACATTCAGTGCACGCTGTATCTCAGCCGTGACAGATATAAGTCAATTTTTCCGGCTTATTCAGTTTTTATCAGGCTCTAGCACTGTAAGATTTTAATAAATTTGATAATGCAACTTTGAACCTCCATAAAGATTCAATAATCATAGGTATACTTCCCTCTATTACTAATTAAGGTGAGTAAAATTCAATTCACGCTCACAGGCGAATCTGAAATATTTCGTTGGGAATATCAGCTGAAAAAATATGAAGACCTTTTTAAAAATAAAATCCTCACCCACATAAGAGACACAGATACAGCTTTTTTAGTTCTGATTGAGAATTCTGAGGGGGATACATCACTTATCCCCCTACCACGCTCTATCCCAGATGTGGAATTAATTCCATTTTACTCTGTTCTTTCAGTTTGTATTGGGCTCTGACATTGTTTAAATAGAACAAATTTGATAATTCAACTATGGACCTGCATGAACACGTAATAAACAGTGGAATAATGTTCTACTTTCTACTTGACTCTTGTACCAAAACTGATATTTTTCTATTAATCTACCAGTTTTTTTCTTCTAAGAATCTTAATCAGTCTCGCTCTTGGTTATTGGCATTTCATTAGTTCGAAGTCCCAGTCCTTAATCTTTTAGTTTTTATTGATTGAGTTCGTAGGAGCCTTACCGTTTACCAAAATATAGAAATATTTAAAAAACATTTGAAAAAATATTTAGTTGATAAAGCTTTTTATAGTGTACAAGAGTTCCTTTCACATCAAAATTGAGCCTCACCTCGACTAATTGATATAGTAATAATTATGGTAACTAGTGTATAAGATTGTATAATGTTGTTAATCTGGTTAATCTGACTTGTCTTATACTCCTTGACTGGTCTCCAAGAAGTAATCTACAAAAAAAAGTAAATGAAATTTTACCAGAAACTAAGGCCTCTGATTGGTCTATGAATTTGAATAGACCTGTCAGTCGTCTTAGTTTCCAGTAAAACTCCATTTTGGATATTCATAAATAGTTACTCAATATCTGACTTATCTTATTCTCCTTAACTGGAGTCTCCAAGACATAATCGTTTGTAACGGTGACCGATTAGATTGGCCAGCAAAAAAGACACTGTTCTCTGCTGAAAATCACTTCCCGGTGGTTCGGAACCCACCTAAAACTGTAGGTCCAACTCATAAATCACAATCATCCAACTCATTACCCACGCACAGGTCTCAGACCTATGTGGGCTTCATCCTCAAATAAAAAAAAATCTACAAAAAAATTGTTATGATCTGTGACTGGTTCATGTATTAATCTGCTAACGGTAAGGCTCTCACAAACTCAACCATTGACTCAATTTGAGTTTACTTTTTGTTTTGCAGAACCTCAAGCAGCAATTTGTGGCAATGGCGTGGTGGAAGCTGGTGAACAGTGCGACTGTGGATGGGAGGAAGACTGTCGCGATGACTGCTGCTATCCACAAAGGAGGTATCCGCCTCCCGATGAGCCCCCCTGTCGGCTTACCCCTAACAGCATGTGCAGTCCTTCTCAGGTATAACAAAAAATTTATAAAAAGAAAATAAAGGAATTATTTAATAGCAAAGGAAGTAATATAAGAATGCACGATTTTCTTACCTACTTCACTAGAAGCCTATTGTTTCACTTTTATTATCAACCTGAATATCTTATTTCATCGAATTCATATCTTTTAAATTCGAATTTTTCTATTGCCAAAATAACTCTATCCAAAAATACAGTAAAAATCACAGAGATAATTCAATAATATGATTTTATGTAAAAAAATTATTAATAAATTAATAATATAGAAATAAATTAAGTGATTCGGAACCCACTTAAAAAACTGTAGGTCCAGCTCATCAATCACAATCATCCAGCTCATTACCCACGCACAGGTCTCAGACCTATGTGGGTTTCATCCACTAAAAATTTTTTTTGATATAACATATATTACAATTATACGTATAATTATATTTATAAAAAAATATTGTTTTTATTCTCGCATATAATGATGTTTAGTATGGTGGGAGCATATACTCCAAATCACATCAATTTCTTACAAATAAAAAAGTAATAATCACCGCATGTTTATGTCAATTATCTACGTTCACTTTTCGAATCAAATGTTCAGATATTGTTATGAAAAACTCCAAACTGTGAAATATTTACCAGAATAATGAAATAGGAGTCCATGCAACGGTTGTTAATATTAACGTCAATAACTTCCACCTGTATCAATAAATTCTTTGTTAAGTATCTGCAGCTCTAGTATAGGTTTTTCATCTCATGTGAGTGTAGAAAACAATATAAATAAAAAATATAATACATACAAAATGAATCAATGTTGTATTTCCGTATTAAATTTCTACTTGTTATTTAAATTTAAATAATTACTGAAATAAACTTTCTGAATTCAACATTCGTGTGATTGCCATTTCACATTATTGGAATGCATTCTAACTATTATTGGTAACTATTCACGCTTGAAATTATTGAATAATATTGTGCATCACTTTGATTTCAATTTTGTCATGGAAAACATGAAGGCAAGGCAGTAAAACGAGTATCCAAAAAATTATGTGACACCTGAGAGAAATTCTTCCACCATTTTAATCATTGATATAGTGATACCATTATTGTATGGATTTATACTATTTATTAACTCAAATTTTTTGATAAATTGTGATTTAGAAGGACTATTGCTAAAAATACACAATTTATTTGTTTTTTTTTCAGGGATTCATGTGTTTAGTGCTGTGTTATCATTATTGCATGGAGTTATATTGTTTTTGCGCTCAACCTCTGATAAATTAAGATTTGGAAGTATTTTTGTTAAAAAATTGTACAACTTATTTGTTTTTTAGGGTCCATGCTGCACAGCGCAGTGCCAGTTAAGGTTTGGAGATAAATGCAGAGATGACAACGGATGTCGTGACTCGAGCTACTGTGACGGACGAGGGCCTCACTGTCCTCCCTCCATCAACAAACCCAACAAAACTGTCTGCAATGAAGAATTCGTCTGTTTCATGGGAGTAAGTAACAAAATATTTCAAGTTATTTTTAGCTATATTATTATGAGCAATATCTATGACTAATATCTATGACTTATCAGAGCTCAAGTTTCAGTTTAGGTTCCTTTTAAGGCGGCTAAGAATTGGCGTTAGCATAATTCTGTTTTTTAGTTGATAGTTGTTGTTAATTTCGTTGTGGTTGTTGTACTTAATCATACATCTTATTACCGGTACAAAAATAAATTATTGCATCTAAATCTATGTATGCAGATTTTGGGGGGGAAGATACCAAAATTCTAAAGATTGCTTATATTTATAGCAATTACTGTTTAAAGCATTAATTTCTTTGAATGAAGGCAGCATAACTGTTAAACAAGAATCTAATTTTGTTTTGCTTTTTTGAATTTTTATTTATTTCCACACAACATATCACAATCATAATAGAAGTACAATTATTAAAATAGAAAGAAATATATTTCCCCACGTGGACTACATATTCGTGCATGAGGAAAGAATTCTTATCTACTAATGTAAGAGATTATTCAAATTAACTAAAATTTAATATAAGAGACTATTAATGTAAGAGACTAATTTTAAATTATTACTAAATGAGTTACTAATAAAATTTGGCAAATATACAATTTGAGGCCTGATGCGTGGCACACAAATACTAGTTAGTTTTTATGTTTAAAAATAAAAATAATTACTGAAAATACTTTTCCAGTGAATTTGAACAATTATATATTTGTGAGATGGTCATTTCGCATTGATATAATGCTTCCTCAGACACGGCTGAGGGCCTACTTGGAAGACCTTAGAGTCCTTATTAGGGTCAATTTCCGATTATAGTATTGAATTCCCAATTAGGGAGGTATCCATTAAGGGTTTAGAACCCTCTCCCATTGGACATTAGTCAAGCACTGGATAAGATCCACTTTGACGCATTAAATCTGTTAAAATTGACAGATTTGTGCATAGAAAAAAATTATTCATTGAATTAAATTGTTGTATTTTGGAAGAATTATTTTTAATTCTCTTCCGGAGAGGACCCTCAGACCCAATACATTTAGTAGACATCCAGCCGTGTATGAGGAAGCATTGCATCAATGCGAAATGGCCAACACATAAATAAGTGTTCAAATTCGCTAGAAAAGTATTTTCAATGATTGGTTTTGTTTAAATAACCAGTGAAAAAGTAATATGGATCTACATTAACACATTTTTATATTTATTACAGCTTACAAGAAGATACAGTACTGTATAATAAAAAATATTTGTAATGAATGTAGAGTGATCACCAACCAGGTACTGTTATCAACTTTAATTTTCCAATTTAATAATACATTTTGCTTGTGATCTGACCTAGAATTTCGTATTTGGTGATTTGAGTGTTCAATTATTTTATTGTCTCTTGTTATTGGTGCTTGTCAGATTATAAAGTTACTAATGAGGAGGGAATTGTTCCAGGAATGTACTGGATCGATTTGTCTTGCCTATGGATTGGAGTCTTGTCAGTGCCTTCCAGGACCTCATGATCCTCCGACTAAAGCTTGTGAGCTGTGCTGTAAACTGCCTGGAGAAAACCAGCCTTGCCTGTTAGTATAAAATTGAGATATCACTCAATTCAATTATATATTACTTAGTTTCACTCGTTTAAAACACTAATAAAAAGTAGGGAATATTTTTTACAATAGAATCCTTGAGATTTTAAGGTATAATTGTGAAAAAATTCCACTTAAATGGCAATACATTTTGATTTATCATTTTAATTTTATTAATTGCACTGGAGACTTGTACCAGTGAGAGATAGGGAATATTTGTGGCAACTAATATTAATTTTTTAGATATAATTGTGAGAAAATTCAACTCAAGTGAATCGAATTCTCATTTTAATTCCATCAATTGCATTGAAGAATTACGATTTAAGTCTTCAATGCAATTTATAGAATTGAAATGGGAATTTCCATTGATGAAAATCATATTCCAATGATCCATTGACCATTATTTATGACCATAAATGACCATTTATTGCCTGGTAATAGATAGATATAGATAGCGTCCAATGACCTCCTCTCAAAGGGGTATAAGGACTTTCAAAATGTATTACCATTAAATGTATTAAATTCATCAGTTGCTAATACTTGCAATATCTGAGGATTATTTCCGCAATTAAGAAAATTCTACTCCAGATAAAATGTTAACTCATGGGTGTATTGTCAGACTTGGATGCAAGTTTTCAATTCACAATAATTATTCTGTCTGAGTACTACAGTTAATTGATTATTTCGTCATCAAAAAACTTTTTGACTTCTGAAAGTCATTTTCAGTTGACTAATTCGATTACATCGTAAAACCTAAAGTTTGTGTTTGAGATTCAAGTCAGAGTCCAATTTTATAACTTTGTATGATTCATATGCTTTTTTATTTCAAATTGTTTCTAGAAATGCTTTTAAGAATCACAAATTGATAAGGGAATCTAGACTTATTTAAAGTTGGAATATTAAATATCAGTATCACGTTTCAGCCAATCAATGAAATTGTTTAATAATGGAGAGAATAATCCAGGAAATTACAATTACTGACATTTGTGGAACAAAGCAGACGGTCGAATTTCCATTTTAATCCTATTAATTGCACTGAAGACTTTTGATTAATGAATATTGACAACAGTAATAATTTTAGAAATAAATAATCACCTCAAGCTGTTTACGTGTGTGCAATATGAAGGATAGTGAAGTGTTATTCTGTAATAAAAGTGTAATAATTTCTGTAATAAAAGTGTTAGCAATGTTGATAGGGTTGAATCCTTATCTATTTTTCGTACTTATTATAGATTATTATCTATTTTTCTGTAATTTAAAGTTAGCTTCAGGATCGAAATGATCTGAATTATAAAAAATGCTCGTTCAATGATAAAATATTTCCCAAATTTTTATGAAAGAATCTACAAATTTATAAGATAATTGATATTTTTTAGAGGTCTATGGTCAATGTACTCCTAAAATTCGTGAAAATATGAATGTTAGCTCTTCTTATTATGTGAATATTTTTTTTCGAAGGATAAATCCCACATAGGTCTGAGAGTTGGATGATGGTGATTGATGAGTTGAACCTACTGTTTTAGGTGGGTTCCTAACCAAGGGGAAGTGATTTTACAGCAGAGAACAAAGTATTTTTTTCTGTTCAAAATCCAATCGGTCAACCCTTACAAAGAGGGCTTCGTGGCTACAGGCGTCACTTCAACTCAATTTAAGTTGAAATAACTCTACTAACTTGTATTGAAGAAGATAATATTTATTAAAATATTTTGTATGATTTCAGATCATCGTTTGCATGGAACAGTGTACCGTACGATATTCCGGATATGTTTTCGAAGCCAGGCACGCCATGCAATGACTATAACGGCTACTGTGATGTTTTCCAAAAATGTAGAGAGGTTAGTGTTGTAGAAATCTTTTGAAATTCCTGCTCTTTTTCATTTGCCTGTATACATTTAATGATTTTTTCTGTAAACTGGGTTGAAATTCTCCACAAATGACACCAGGCTTTAGTTCCATATCCTTCCACCGAAACAATATGAAGGGAGCGTTATGTTCAGCTTTGGGTTTGGTACAGATATTGATTATTTTGATATAGAAATTTCCATTAGATTGGTTCGGTTGAAATATACGGATCTGTAACACAGGAATTTGATTAATTTATGGTAAAAAGTTTTCAATATTGATAAATTATTAGCGATTCCTAATTGACTTTGATGAAAGTTGATAAGTAAATAAATAAGTGTATGGCTTGTTTTTGTAGCAGTTGTCTTACCTCTAGTTCCAACTTGTCTGATTCAAAGTCAAGACTGCAGGAATACAAAGGCAGCCAAAGTCTTGTCTAATGACAGACAAGAGCTCCAACCAACTGCGCCACCTGAGCCGCCATTTTTATAGCCATGCAATTTTTTAATTTAAGGAAAATAAAAACCTATTTGTACAATTTCCATGGTGTATTTAACTTATACAGTAATTAGTTTCATAACTGTAGTGTTCCATTCACTTTCAGTTTTGTATCTTATTTTGATTTCCAGGTTGATCCGTCAGGCCCTCTAGCCACTCTGCGCAAGCTGTTGTTGTCGGAGGAAAGCATAGCTTCGTTCCGTAAATGGATCATGGCTAGGTGGTATCTCGCCATCTTCATTTTCTCTTCCGTCCTCTTCACTCTGGTCAGTATTCAATATAAATATCTCTCTTTTAGTATTTATAGTATACTATCATATTATATTTCATAGTATAGTAAATTATCATATTACTAGACAGAATCACTGAACAGTTATTAACAAAATATGAAATCAGATATCAACAAAATACAATCATCATTTAAAGAATTTATAATAATTGATATAAAATGTCTTAGCTGTCTGTACAATATTTAAAAAATACATATTTATTTACATGTCATAGGCTATACATCAGTCAGCATTGACAATAGTCATACAATTTAACCTAATCAACAATACATAGAATAGAATATAACAATATAAACACATAAGCATATTAAACAAACAATTCACTAACTCGAGTAGCAAAATCACAGTCAATTTTTAAATAATGGCTACTGCTAGAATAAATAATAGTCAATAATGAAACACATGTAATGTTAACATTAGTTTGAAAAAAGAAATAGCCTATGTACATAGTATAGTGAAAACTTATTATTCAATAATCAGTTCATAGTCTTTAATTGATTAGAGCCTGCCAACTATAGGGGCATTCATTTATCAACCAGTCCTTAAGCCTACTTCTGAAAATGCTAACTGATGCAGAATCATTCATCATTATCCTCTCCAAAATGATTGTTTATCTTTTTTAATAATTATGAATCACTCCTGTTGTCATTTACCTATTTCTATTATTGAAATTCTATTCCATTGAGAGTTTGCTGTTGACAACAAAATTCTTCAAAAGAAAAAATGTAATGTTTTCAAAGTAGAAAATTCCTGATCTAATAATTTTTCTCATTTTTCGATTACTAAGTACCTAGTCTTAGTCTTTGATTGGTACAATAATTCTATTCAGTTTTTCAATACTCTTAACATTAGTTTATAGACTATACCACCACGTTTTTATTTTTGTTTACAATATCAGCCTAAGGAGTTCAGCTTATTTCATTTACAATATTTTATCATTAATATTTATTGTAAATTTTCATTTATAATATTTTAAAAATTAACTTCTATTTTTCACAGCAGGCTATATTTTATAGTGTTGAGAAAATGAAAACCCCAAGAGAAAGTTGTTGATAGAAATAGTGGAATAATTAATTTTTATTGTTTATTAATAAATTTGGACTTATTAAGTTCAAATAACATTTTATGGTTACTGGAAAAACAACTTTTCCAGTTCCATGATAACAGCATGGTTAATTTTTCATTCTTCTTTTTTGCATGGATTTTGCTCGCATGTGGAATAGTCTCTACGCTACTGTAAGATAATGTTTAATAAGTACAATAATGATGTGTGGGTTTTCTGTGTTGTAGCATTGTAGGTTTTCTTTAATGAGATTAGTATATCATAGATATATTACCTTTATTATAAAGCAGATTATCTTGTATCACCATCTTGGATAACCATTTCAATACAATAATGATGAATCATATATCGCCAGTTCATTATACAGATGAAGATTGTACTGAATTTAATACTTATTAGAGACATAATTTAAATATGTATTAATAATTAGTCTCTAGTTACTAGAGAAAAACTCTTAGAATGCCCTTTGAAATGATGGAATGACGTCATATCGAACTTCCAGTATATTGGGACTTGACTTCTACTGTATAGTAATTTTATAATAGAGGATTTCGAAGTAATTCCTAAAAGAAGTTTTCAAGTATGTTGAGAGCTTTTAAAACCCCCTTCACAGTTGAAATTATGAAAAATTCATGCTTTATACTTCAGGTTGATGCTGGGATGAAATCTCGTCTCTTAAGCAATTATTGTAATAAAAGGTTGACTTGAATTCTCATTATATCCCAATAGCAGGGATTTGATATTAGTTTTTCATCTCTAATAGCCAATTGTTAATTAGCTTTGTTGGTAGCTGTGTTAAATAGTTCAGTTTCTTGCTATCTTGAAGGCTTGAAAAAATAGTCTTGTATTTGAATATTTTATATTGAGTAATTACTTTGCAGAATTTTCATTGACCTCTTAGAATAAATTATCTTTATTGAACTAGACATAAAAATCGTTTGACATTACATTTTAATTTGTAAGTATGTGCTATTCCTTTGATTTGTTTAGTAAAATCCCTTAGTAAAATTTATTGTATAGCTACAAATTTGTATGCTGGTAATTGTGATGTTAATAAAATACAATAATTGCCTGTGCTTTAAAAATAAAATTGAATTTGATGTTTTTCTTTTCCTTTGATGAATAATATCTTTTGTAAAATCGGGTTTAAATTTTATTCTGCAAAAATATAATATTTTTCAAAATGGAATTTGAACTTGATATAATTGTTTTTTATGATAAAACATTATCTTTTATAAAATCAATTTCAAATTGTATTTTCTAAAAATATAAATTTTTTCCTGCTATCAGAATTTGTGTGGATGGTTTATAAAATGTTATGACTTGAATTGATGTATTCCTTTATTTTATTTGCAGATATTAAGCACAAGACTTTTGGGAAAAACGACAGATGTAAAACTACAGGGAATGAAGATAATACACAGCTCAACAACAGAAACAGTGAGACTGCCACCGGAGACTGACGGCAATGGAGGGAATGTGGTGGTGCACCCAGTGGCAGTAAGAAGCAAGCTCCCCCTGAATCGTAGGGTAGATGAGGGGAAAGCAGGTGCAGGGGGTAGGGGAAGACGGCAGGCTGCCAAACGTAGTGAGGATGCCTCTCCTCAAAGAAAAACAGCAAAAAAGAATCAGGCGATAGCCAAAGATAAGAAAAAACGACAAGTGACTAGAAAAGTTATCGGAAAGAAAAAGAATGGTGAAGTGATTGATTATAGTAGTGCTCAAAGTGCTGAAAAAAGTCCTGAAGATGATCCATTGGGAAAAGTACGTAACTGGTTGATGAATTCACATAACCTTGCAGGTACACTTTCTATACATAAATCCAAATCATCACCAGCTGGACTTTCTCATGCAGCTGCTAACAAATCTTCAAAACCTATCCAGCCTCAAGATGCTTCCACCCAAGCTAACCCCGCCTCAAAACCAGTACCTGAAAATAAATCCTCAAGTGCAAGCAAGTCACCTCCTGTGGGAGACTCAAGTGCTGTTCCAACAAAGAATGGTGACCCACAAGTCAAGTTACAAGTAGTTTACAAGCCGCCATTTAAATTTAGTGTCAAACTTAGGAAACCATCTCAGGTTGCCACAACTGTAGTCAAGGAAATAAACTCAAGAGTTTCACAGCGACAACAGCAGCGTGCTGGTATTGTTGTTAAAGGTGCTGAAAGGAGGAGGAATAATCAACCTAGGGGAAAGAGTAAGGGTGGGGATAAGGGTGGTGAGGGGGAGGAGAAAAAATTGAATGAAAATGTGGTAAAAAGACAGCAACTTGCTTCAAATAGTGAGGTGACTCCTGATAGGAAGAGCAGTGATAATATTGTTGGTGATGTGAAAAGACTGTCCATGACAGAACAAGGTGATTTTGTAGGCGAGGATGACCAAAAGAAGAAAAAACAGTCCAGAACGAAGACAAAAGACAATGATACAGTTATGTTGATTTCACCGCAAGAAGCAGCCCGAGATGAACCCATCTACCAGAACACCAATGCTTGTCAGTCAACCAGAAGTTTGGATGAAGTCGATGGAGATCCAACCAAGATGTCTGCCAAAACAGACAAGAATGTCATTGATCTTCTGCGCATGACTTCAGTGGAATGCAAGAACCAATCGCAGCATCCAGTGATAGTGCCAGAAGATTGTAAAGCGGTCTCACCGACCGGTCGCGTCAGCAGAAGTCAGTCACAGAGTAGGTCGAAAGTTGTGAGTGAGAGAGAGGGTAGAGGTAAGCGATCAAAGAGAGAACACTCCCGAGAGAAGAGTTCATCGCGTTTGAAGCCTTCTTCCCCACAAAAGTCAGGTCCCGATCTGATGCGTTTCCCCTCAACTGAGCCGACTGTTTCTCAGCCCACATCCACAAAGGATGCCGTCGTCGTGCCCAAGGTCAAAACGAAATTTCCCGCCAAAATTCTTCCCGCCAAAAACTCTACTACAAACGAAGACGAAGACTCTCTGACGAACGGCAACGGAATTCTTCACACGGTACCTTCCGATCTCGAGGTGCTGCTCTCTGAGAGCGAGTACTTATTCTCTGACGCGTGACGAACGCTTCTCTCACTCTTTCTCGCTCACGAAAAGATGTTCGGTTTCTTTTCTGACTGATGTTTTACTAATTGTTTACGTTAGGTGATCGTTCCGGTGATTATGATATTAGTGCATTCACAAGTGCTATGCCCATTTCAATCTAGTATTATTGATATTATAATTTGCTCACAAGTATAGTTTTGATTTTATCTAACTGTTGAATCACATTTCCGTAAATTGTTGATTTTATTTTGTAATGAAATTCCCGGCTCTCATAAGTATAGTTTTGATTTTATCTACTATTCATATCACATCTTAGGTCGATAAAATGAAGATTTCGGGTTGTAATCACATTCCCGTCTTACAGAAGAATAGTTTTGATTTCATCTACCTGTTAAATCTCATCTTTAGGTCAATAAAATTGAAATTTTGAGTTGGAATCACATTGCCTTTGTATAGCTATTTATTATCACCAACAATCACAGCGAATTGAATTTTTTTATATGTTTCAATATGAATTCCTTTAAAAATCAAGTAATTGATTTTTTTTCTGCTGGATCGCAAATTAACTCAAAATAAAGTTGCTTCTTCAAGCATAAGTATTCCATCCCACAGTGCTGAGTTACTCAAACTCAATCAAGTAGTATGATGTCATTGAAGTAACAAAAACTTATTTTTAGACTTGATTATTTTATTTCATTTCTTTATCAACATTGTATGCATATATCCGTCAGAATACTTAATATTTAGTTACTTTTTTAAAATATCCCATTACATTTATTCATATCGTGTTCGTAAGTGCAATATAACGAAAGTTACGCTATTATTTGCGTAATTCTGATATTTACAGTGTTATTTTCTCAATGCTAGATCTCACATCGGGAAAAATAGATAAAATCTTGACACAATCATTTCAAAAATGATCAATTGATGTAAGAAAGCATCCATTTTATCAAAGTATTTCAGATAAAATAAGAACTCAAGACAGTTGAGTTTCAGTTAGCTAAGCATCGGCAATGTTTTTCCAACTCAACCCGCAATGCACATTGAGAATGGTCCACATTTAAACTCGATAACTCTATGCTTTTAGCTTAACAATTTTGAAGACTGAACATATGAACCTCTGTTTTGTTGCTATTGTAATACATTTGACCACATCACAACAAAATATATTCCCATATCAATGAATACACTGTTTTATAGCCTACCATCTTATCGATATAATCGTACGATTTTCTCATTATTAAACAAGGATGGGAATATATCATTCTATTCCTATTCATATTTTGTAATCTATTACAACCGTAATCATTTAAATTTCATTCATTAAGATTTATCCTCTAAACTCTAAAGTATCAATCTCAAAGTCTCCATTATTTTTTAATATTAAGTACATAAGCAACAAACGTTTCTGATGCGTTTGATCTACATTGGTTTAGTATATATTAGCTTTAACATTCACCGTTAAATGGAATTTTACAGGAAACCGAGGCTTCTGATTGGTTTATTCAAATTCATAGACGTTCAAAAATTTTAATAGACCAATCAGGTGTCTAAGTTTCCGGTAAAATACAATTTACCGGTAAACGGTACGGCTCCCATGAACTCAACCAATGACTTTTCATCTGGCTTGAAAAAAATATGAAATACATAAGAATCTAACGTCTCTTATGCGTTTGATGTACATTGACGAGACCTTTTGTCTAGTTTATTTAATTTTAGGCGGTCAGACAAAACCTCTTTCTAATGCTCCACTAATGTTCAAAGAGTGTGAAAGTCTCTTAACTTCACACAGAGACGTTTAACAATTTTATTTCATGACCTTATCCATTGCTACAATAAAACATGTTATAGAAAAAATACAATAATGGTTGAGTTCATGGGAGCCTCACTGTTTACCGGTAAATGGAATTTAATCAAAAACTGAGGCATCTGATTAGTCTACTCAAATTTTTGAATGCCTATGAATTTGAATAGATCAATCAGACCGGTAAAATTCCATTCACCGGTAAACGGTAAGGCTCCCATGAACTTGAACATTGTTTGCTATCAATAAATGATGAAAAAGACAACTATTCAATGCCTCTACATTCCACATCATTCATAGCATCCATTTCAATTTTTTATCATTCCAATCATCCCTCAGCTACTGACTAGTGTTTCTCTATGGCCTTTTAAATGCTCTACTGATTGCTTACACTAAATACATATATATTGCTGCCAAGGATTTGGGAAAACTGTGACTATTTGACAGAAAACCTTCGACGTTTTCAGTCACAACTTCCATTTCATCCGTCCACTTGAGTATTCCTACTTGATAATTATTTGCAGTATCAGCAATTTTTTCCTACTAATAACTTGACTATTCGCTTTAATTTTGTTTGAGAATGTAATTTAAAAGTAGTATCAACTTTGTTGCTTTCAATGAATTTGAAACCTATAATTTTACAAGATAATTTTTTGTCTTGATATTGTTTTGTTACCTTGCTTAATACATTCCATTTTTTGTGTACCTGTACTTAATTGTTTAATTGGTAATTTTATTACTAGTTACTTTATTGTCTTTCTATTGTAAATGCACTTCTACATTCCATTGATTTTACCACTTTATATTTATTTACCTATGTATTTACCTTTATTACCCGTAAGGGTCTCCCCACCACGAAAAGCCATACGAATTTACTTTACCTATGTATTGTATCTATTACTTCTTTTTATCAGTAACATTCTTAGATTTGATAATATTTTTACCATTAATCAGTCTGTCAGACAGATTGATTAACCCTGATTATAAATTTTCACGAACATCACAGCAGAACTGTAGAAAACCCATATTTTACAGCAAACGATCAATTTATTGTACTAACATTATTATGATAATATTATATCGACTTGAAAGCGAACTGTAAATATTAACGTTCCATATTTTTGTTGGTATTTGTATTATCTAGTGATGCCGATAATGTTAAACTTTAATGTAAGTAAATGTATTGTAAATATTTGATAAATCTTATTATTTTTTCTATTAACTGCCTGTATTATTCGATCAATGTCCAGATCGAATACTATATTGTAATTGACACATCTTGATGTACTTACTAATGAAATTATTACCTGTATATTTGAATTGTTTAAGAGAGTAAGCCTATTTTTACATCTGAGAAACTATACAGTTGAGAATAGCTATCATAATAATTATTCTGCTCTGTAATAAGAGTAGAAGTTTCAAATCCAAACCACATAGTAGGTGTGTTAGCATCTAATGCAAGTTTTCTTTTATGTCGCCAATGAGAATTGAACTGAATGATCGTAAATTCTTATAGTTCAAAGGACAACGGTCTTTTTTGATATTTTTTATCAGTTGACATCTAATGTTTAGAAGTCATTACAGTCGAGCACACCTGATACATAATTTTTTATCTCATTTGTGATTGAATTCAGGGCGTTTCAAAATGGTCGGGGCTATAAAAATTCAATGCAAAAAAGTATTTCACTTACAAGAATGAAACAAGTATTATAAACTTAAAAAACACTTTTGAATGGAAATTGACTCACGTTATGGCATGACGGCCGTTTCGCTCTGTTGTCTAGAGCATCATCAGACGACCCACAGTACACTCACAGTGTACTGTGGGTCGTCTGATGATGCTCTAGACAACAGAGCGAAACGGCCGTCATGCCATAACGTGAGTCAATTTCCATTCAAAAGTGTTTTTTAAGTTTATAATACATATTAGTGGAAACAAGATGGATCTTCAACATCATGAAACAAGTACTAAAAAAAAAAAACAAATCTAGCAGTTCTTTAACAGCAATTCAACGTCCTGTACAGTAAAATCGTATTTATTGATTTTTGATTGCTGTCATGGAACTCCATAATACTTGTAAAAATGAATAACATTAATTGTTTGTCAATTCAGATATGTTTGAATTGACTAACTATCAACTTTTTAGACTATTATTTTATTGGAGTAGATAATCGAAACAATTATTCCCAATATTTTTTCTCAATATTGGTAGTGTTATTATGAAAATTTTGATATCAGCTCATTTTATACCAGATTACTTTGTGTAAGCATTCTATTGAAAAATTATTTAAAAATTGTTGGCTCTAAAATTTCATGATTTTTTTCAATTTATCCCGTTTACTGTAGAAAACAGTTTTCCTGTAATAAGGCCATACAACATGATATTATACAGTACTGTTTTATTGTCCATGTGAAAAGATAAATCTTTATCAGGCTGTACATTGCTATAGAAGGATTATATTGACTGTAGTGGTGATTCGAATTGTCATAAATTTTCAATCCTTATTTTAATACTAATAATGATAGAAAATAAGTATTAAGCTGTGGCTCATGTTGGTGGAATTATCCTTCCGGGTATTTAAAGCTATGTAATAAAAACTTTGTGGGTCATACAATTTTTAGGTAGGCTCCAAACCACCTGGTTATATTACAGCAATTAAGTCCAGTCAGAGCTGTGGTCACCCATTCAAGCACAGTCTTGAGCGGTCATGACTTGACATTACGATCGCCCTGAGACTTCCAATGATTCAGATAAAATCATGCCTGATGCAATTCATTCTCCTTCAGAGGCTTGTTGAGATTTTCAAATATTTTGTGATAATCAAATTCAACTGTTGTAACGAGTACTAAATTTGTTAACATGAAAGTGAAATGTATGATTGAATATTGATATTGAACAATTTATATTTCCCAATTAGAATATTGATAATTGTCAAAATTCCATGTGACATAATTATGTAAGTACTATAAATAGTATAAATATTTTCAAAATATCTTTTATACAAAATATGTTGATACTCATATTGACCAAAGTTTAAGTGTAAATGGAATTTCGTGTGGTCATGAATGGATTTATTTTAAAATTCCTTGTATGGTGCGAAGAGATTTCATGTACAGATTATAAATAGAGTAATGGGTGTTCCTTTTTTCCCATTTATAAAAAATAATATTTTTTTTCTATATTATCGATTGAAAATTTATTGAATAATCTTATGCCCGGTGTCTGAGTTGTTCATTAACTTAATGGGCCATTAACTCAATGCTGGAGCAATGGGTTAATGATCCATTAAACTTAACGAACAACTCAGAAACCGGGTATTATTTTTTGAATGAGTTACTAAGTTGAAACAACTTCTTGATCTTTATACTTTTGAATTGATTTTTTCTAGAAAGTACTGAAATATATTCAGAAAGAGGTAATTTGAAAATGTCCACAATATTGACAAGACGTTTAATTTGAATTTGAAGAATTAATAATGGGATAATAATTTCTTCTCTTCAAAAATAAATACTGAAACCTTACTTGGCGAATATATATATATATATATATAACTTTCTTTTGATATCTCCATAGTGACAGGTGTTGTCATTGTAACTTTTTGTTTTGTACTACCACTATTATATTGAAAAAAAAAGGCCCTTGTGTGTTGCAGAACATGTTGAGGAAATGATAAGTTTTTGAAATGTCCTTCTAATATTGTCAGAAAATTCATTCATGTGCCAAATATCACTTACAACTAAATAATTATTACGATTCTCAAGATGAGAGATTAGCTTCTAGATTTCCAATAATGATTTCTATCATATGGAAAGTACTTTTCTTGAAGTATAAATCCTTTTAGATTGAAGAGATTATTAACGCCAACAAAAATAATGCTATTTTATGATCTTTAAAAAATGCATCAATTAAATTTGAAATTCACAACAATCATAGTTTTTTATTCTTGTCTCGTGGTTGAATACAAGAATACGGCATTTCTTTCGCGCCCTCAGTTTTTCTTCTTTTTTTTTGAGGATGAAACCCACATGGGTATGATACCTTAACGTGGGTAATGAGTTGGATGATAGTGATTGATGAGAGGACAGAAAGTTTTAGGTGGGTTCCGAACCAACTATCACGTTGCTCCTAGGTTCCATACCCAGTTAGGCCTGACATTGTTTTCTTTATTTCCGCAATTCATTTCCCAGCTCAAGATTCAATTTTATTATAGTATTCACAATTGCAGAAAAATGAACTAGGTGATTTCAATCGATTTTGCTCTCTATTCATATTCTTGTAAAGCCGAGAAATTTAAACTGTGAGAAATCCAAAATGTGTATAAACCACACCATTATTTAGCTATATAATTAGATATTATTGCCGACCGACTGACTTCAATATATTATATGAGTTTGATTGAACATCATTCTAACAAAGTTCGAAACCCTTGTACCATTGCTAGAACTTTTGTATCTTATTATTATTATTTGTCATATTTTTTATTGTCTAGAGGCTGTATCTTGTGTGTAATATGTTTAGTTTTAGTTACATCAATTGTTTCATATTGTTACAGTGACTTTATATAAAATATAAAGTGTATTTATATAAAGTCGCTGTAATAGAATAATGATTTAGGCAAACTCTGCATCGTACTTTCATCAATTGTACTTTTATAATAATTGTACTTGTATTAATGTTATATCAGCTGTGATAACACTTATATTTGACCATTATTTTTAACAATGCCAAACATGTACAAAAACAATCTCTACAAAATGGCTCATATGTCTTCCTATGAAATAGTTATTTTCGTCGATCATTGTTTCTGTTAGACAAATTCTTGTTCTAATTATTTATAATTAAATAATTGTTATGAGGACTATAATTTTATGATGTAATGCTCTTACATTGCTTAATTCTTCCTATACTGCGTCCAAATAGCAATCAATGTAAGAGCATTCATCTTTATTACAAAATTAAAAATGTTAGAACATCATTAAATAACCACACAAGAAACGTTTTAATAAGCTTTGGGCTACAGTACTTATGTTGTTTGGCATCAATAATTTATACTTAATAATCTAACTTATTTCACTCATGTTTAATCTTTAATGTCCAACACCCTTTTTTATGTTTTTTTTTTTTTACTTTTGAATCTTTACATATTTTATTTTCTACAACTTTTATTAATTTATTTACACCCTAGAATCTTGTTCACTAACTAGCTCTGTACTTAGTTTGAATGTGTAATAATTTATATGTGATTCATATTATGATATTATGTATGAATCTTGAGTGAGTCAATAAGACAGTTGATGATCTTGTACCTCTATTGTTCTGTATTAATTATAATGATAAATTGACTGTGAAATAATCTGTTCATAGATTGTGTAAAATAAAACAAATTTATTTATAGCAAGTTGTTTATTTATTTATGCCCAAATATTAGAGACCTACTGTAATTGCAATAGGCCTACGTTCTTTGGATAAATACTGTTGAAAATTTCCTTACTCTTCTACTTTTTAATCTTAATACAATTTTTTTATAAAATACAAACTGCATATTTTATGCAATAACACCTGAAAATTATAATTTAACTAAGCGGCAACGATAAATTGATTTTGAATTTGGTATTTTGGATTAAATTTTTCCGCCATCTCTTCCATCTTACCAACCTATGGTACAGAAAGCGTTCTATCGATAATTAATTCGAATTCTCAAGTGAAAGCTTTTCGTATTTTAAGTGAATAGACCTTTTAATATATTTAAAGAATATCCGATGCCATATATTTGAAAATTCACTAAACAATTAAGCTAAATAGTTTAGTTTGATGATATTAAGATGAAAGCCGTTTTTGTGATGTTTCCAACACTGTTCAACATGACGTGTGTGTTGATTTCTGATTCGTTCTGCATCTGAATCTGAATTCTGATGAAAGTTCAAGTTCTGCTGATGTTTTCTTCTTTACCGGTGTGCTGGTGTGTTTATAACGATTATTTTAATGAAATATTGAGCTATTATATTAGAATAATGTTCATTTCTTATAATATTAAATAATATTTAAGCTCAAAATGAACTGCATCCCAAATTTATTCACTCCATTGGTAAGTGCTACTGAAATTTCGATGAAGAAGCTTCTTTTTGGTTATGTTGTGCAACTTGAATCGAGAAAATATCTCATAACATGCATTTTACTGTATTTGAGTGGTTAATTATATTACGAGAAGCCTTTATTCATATTCATAAGTTGGTTTCAAAAACTGTCGACAGAATAATTTTGAAATTCGTTGTTCGTTACCTATGCTGCTTATGCAGAAGACTATGTTCACTCACAAAAGTATTTTTCCTGTTTGCTGAAGCTATGCTACAGTAATATGGTGATAAAGACAAAGGTTTAATAGTCCGATAATAATACTAATTCTATAATTATCATCTGTCCATAATCAATTCCATTCTACTAAACTGAAAGTTGATTTTATCTCACCTGTCTAAGAATGTTACTGCATTTAACTACAGTACTTGCAAAAATCTCTTTCAAGCTGGAAGAAATGCAGCAATCTTGGGCTATAAATACGATATTTTCCCACTTCAATCTTAATCCATAATTTATTATTTATTTATTGAGATAAAAATACAATGAATGCAAAGATGCAATAGTCTTAGGGTCGAGAACTGCTCTCTTTGAAAATTTTGACTTAGTTACATTTTCCAAAACTTTGAGGTTAGTTCACATCAATTATTACATCTTACAAGTAGGCTGGAGTTGCAACATATAGCAATAGAATATTCGATAAGAAATTAAAATGCATGAATTTGTTCATGAAAATGAAAATGCATGAACTACGAAATGCAGATGCTTCAAAACGGTGTGTCGCTTGATTAAATTTGTAATTCTGCAGATATTTTTGCTACTTATATCTTCCAACAATCATGGATGCAACGCCCGAAAGAAACAGAAAGCTCTTATTGAAATGTCCGATCACAAAGAATTGAAGCAGCTGCTCAGAACAAAAACGAACGTTCTATTGGCGTTCATTTCATCACCAAAGCAAGCCGAAAAATCGTTGAAAGTGGTGAATGAGGCTGCAGAGGCTGTTAGAGGTGAAGGAACCATGGTCTTGGTTGATTGTTCGGGGTAAGTGTTAATAAGTGATATATTGTAAGTGTTTTAATCTAGTCCTTCAATTGTCAATCTTACCTCCACGTCCCTCTTAATAGTAAAAAATAAATTATTATATCACTTTTTGTGCAAGTTTACCAACCGGTCTTCAGTATGTCACCTAACTTATTACCTGGGCCTCACGCCTCTGACATATGTGGAAATCAGGAACAAGCTCACATTACAAACTTGAGGTCATCTAATGCCTGTTAACATAGAAATGCAGCTATTTTGAAAGTTTGAGCTACTCATCGATTTAATTGATTATTAAATTGCCTATTTATTTCACCAAATAAGTCTTTAGTATGATTCCTTGTATAAATAATGGTGATATCGTGGTAGATATGAATAATGAATATGACTTGATTATTATAAATATAAATAATGTTGAATCTTTAGTTGTTGCTAAGAAGATTTTAATAGGATAGTTTTCAAACTATCATTTGAATGAAAATTGATAGTTGGTAAGAAATTCCCAATCTTAACCAAGCAAACTCTATGATTTGTTAACTTTTTATTTGATAACTTCACTTTTAATAGAGACTAAATAAATATTTACTCACGTAGGCTAAAACGTTTTCGATTAGTGACGATTCATTTTCGCGAGTAAATATTTATTTATTGTGTATTAAAATTGGCAGTAAGTCGTTAAATTTATGATAAAAACGTAATATTAACAACGCAGATCGTTAAGGGTCAAGAAATTCAAGAATCTTGTTTGAAATTGAGAGTGGCGTGACTGCCGAAACTTTAGTATCTCATGTTCTTATTATAAATGTGGATGTGATGACATCAAGTCTTATTTTTTTAAAGAGTTTGGGCAAAACTGCGTTGACGATAATGCTAATGTCAACTTGAACACTCTATGCATTTGCCTGCTCTATCTCCAGTATGATTTGTAGCATTAGAATGGCATTCCAAAATTAATTATGTTGTATATTGTGTAATACTGTATCTGTTTAAGTACAATTATAAAGTAGCCTCGTTAATCTATGACATGAAACAATCGTAAAATAGTTATTTATGTATTAAGAGCGTGAAGCGTGACTTTATTGCTTGAGCCAAAACATTTACAGCACGACGCATAGCGGAGTGCAGTAATTTTGCGAGAGCAATAAAGAAGCTTCACGCGTGAATTACATACAATATTTTTCCTACAACTGAAGTTCTGGATTCCAACACAATAAAAGCTTGTAGTTTGTAACATCACAGACCATGCGCGGATTTGGATAGCGTTCGCCATTGTTGAGGTTATGTGAATTTCACGGATTCCATCATCCACCAATGAGAAGGCATTAAAATCAAAACAGAAGCGTAAAGAAAACAGTTGGCGAGCATAAAGTACTTTACCGCTTGCTGAGCAGTAAAGAGGTATTTTACAATTAGTTTTCAGTACGTAAAGAACTATTTTACGAGCAGTTGTAGGAAAATAAATTTTCATCAAGCATTTTAATAATTGATGGCAAATAAATCTATAAACCATTGTATTTTAACTTCTTATTAGTTTCAGCTGCCATACTGATTGAAATGAGTTTCTACATTGTATAAAAACAATTTCACCTTAGGAAACCAAATGATGATCTTATGATGAAATACTGCTTTTAAGCCTATGGCTTTTTGTTTTATTGACTGGGAAACACTCTACTGGTAGTTTCACCTCATCGCTTGCTCCTCATCGAAGCATAGTGCAACAACAATTTAAAGTGGGCTCCGAACCACCGGTTTAGTGTCTGATGAGCTTAAATTAGATTACAAGAACAGGAGGGTTAGTAGAATTAGCTGTCGGTCCCGGCTGCCTAAAAACAGTCGTTAAGTCACGTCAGAGGCCCTGAACTTATTCAGGTGCGACCTGATAACTCTGACACCAGACCTGAGCCTGCCAGGTCACACGATATTATTATTATTATTATTATTATTATTAGTAGTAGAATCTAAAACATTATATTCGGGTGTGATATTATGGTTGACCTACAATTCTAGGTGGATTTCGAACCACCAGGTAAACAACTACTGATTCAGCTACATTAGTCACCATTTTTGTCTGGTTTAGGTTTTATTGATATTTTTTTGTGGGTCATTCCCACATGAGTCCGGATACTTGTGCGTGGGTAATGAGGTGAATGATGAGAAACATCTATGGCTGAACGAGATTCGAACCCAAGGCTGCAGGAAACGAAGCCGGCTAGAGCCTTATCTTATCACAGACAAGCGCTCCTACCAACTGCGCTACCAGAGCCGCCAATGATGTCTGTATTTTCTGCCTCTTTCCTTACCTTTGGAAATTTTCAATTTTATTTGAAATTATTTTTGCAGGCAGGGCAAAAAGCTGTGCAAAAAGATGAAAGCTAGTCCTGAGGTGATTGAAATGCGTCATTACAAAGATGGCGAATTCCACAAGAACTACGACCGGCGAGAAACAGTGGCTAGTCTAATTAACTTCATGAGAGATCCGAAAGGGGACCTGCCCTGGGAAGAAGAGCCTAATGCGGTTGATGTAGTCCATCTTCCCAATTTACAGGTTTGCCAACTAAATTTCCACTCACCCAACTTTTTCATTTTATAATCAAATTTTCAATATTATATTTCTCCTCCTCTTCTTCCCTTTTCTCTTCCTCATCCTCCTCTTCTTCTTCTTTCTCCTCCTCATTCTCATCTTAAATTCTTCCTCCACCTCTTCCTCTTACTCCTGCTGTCCCCTTCTCTTTCTTTTGGTTTTCCTTTTCATCATTCTCTACCTCATCCTCATCCTTCTCCTCTTACTCTTCGTTCCCTCTTCATCCTCCACCGCATCTGCATCCCCCTCCTCTTTTTCCTCCCACTCCTCTTCTTCCTCCTACTCCTCTTCTTCTTCCTCCTACTCCTCCCCTTCTTCCTATTTCTCTTCCTCCCCTTCTTCCTCTTTCTCTTCCTCTTGCTCTTCCTTCTCCTCCTCCTCTTCCTCCTCCTTTTGCTCTTCTTTCTCCTCCTCTTTCTCTTCCTCCTCCTCTTCTTATTCCTTCTCCTGTTCCTCCTCCTCTTCCTTCTACAGTTTCTCCTCCTCCTCTTTCTTCTCCTGTTTCTCTTCCTCTTGCTCTTCCTTCTCCTCCTCCTCTACCTCTTTCTCTTCCTCCTCCTCTTTCTCTTCCTCCTCCTCTTTCTCTTCCTTCTCTTCCTTTTGCTATTATTTCTCCTCATCTTTCTTTTCCTCCTTCTCCACTTCTTCTTTCTTCTCCTCCTCCTCCTCCTTCTACGGTTTCTCCTCTTACTCCTCCTCCTCTTGCTCCTCCTCTCCCTTCTCCTTTTCCTCTTCTTCCACCTCCTCTTCTTCCTCCTCTGCTTATTCCTTCTCCTTTTTCCCCTCCTCTTCCTCCTTCTCTTGTTCCTCCCCCTCTTCTTCCTTCTCCTCCTTTTGCTATTCTTTCTTCTCCTCCTCCTCCTCCTCTTCTTCTTCCTTCTCCTGTTCCTCCTCCTCCTCCTCTTCTTCCTTCTCCTGTTCCTCCTCTTCCTCTTTCTTCTCCTCCTTATGCTCTTCTTTTTCCTCCTCTTTCTCCTCCTCTTCTTCTTCCTCCTCCTCATCTTCTTCTTCCTTCTCCTGTCTTTCCTCCTCCACTTCCTTCTCCTGTTTCTCTTCCTTCTCTTTCTATTGCTATTCCTCTTCTCCTCCTCCTTCTCTTCCTCTTGTGAGAGCTATCGCTCTCGTCGCTTGTCTAGCTCTACTTTTATATATCTGCTCTAAACTCTCGCTCTTTGGCAATAAATTAGTATTTCGTCTCTAGATTCTTCAAGAATATAAATGTTTATTTTTAGCTCTTTCTCCTACTCCGTTCACATTTTCCTCAATGCCTTTCCTTTAATCTTGCTTCATAGAAATCTAAAGTACCTTTCTATTATAGTAGTATTATGTAGTTGATTTCTAATCTCGCATCTCTATCTACATTTTTTGCCATTTCAGAGCCTTGAAAAATTATTGAAAAAAGAGAAACGAGGCGTGATGATAATGTTCTATGCACCATGGTGTGGATTCTGTAAGAAAATGAAACCCGACTATTCGGAAGCAGCTTCTGAAACAAAGGAAATCGGAGTCATGGCTGCCATTGACATCAATAGACCTGAGAACGCTGTGGTACGAACAAAGTACAACATTACTGGTTATCCGACTCTCATCTATTTTGAGTAAGTGTATAACAAATCTAGTATTTAATTGCATCTCAAAATAATAATAAATTACTGTATTGATAACCATCAAAACGGATCATTGTCCACAGAGGTTACCTAGATTTTACCTTTCTTTGTAGTGGTGAAGGTGATATTGTGGAAGTTATCCATAATGAATAATAAGACGAAATTGTCACAACCACATTTATTGAAAAATATTGAGAAACTAATTTCGGTTGTTATACCATTATTGTGGCTTGAGATGAATTAAATTTTGATCATCTCAGATACAAAAAAGGCTACATCAATTGTGTTGCTTTCCAAACGTATCTGTCGAATGATGGCTTGGACGCAGGAAGTAGCTCAGAGGTGTGCTGGATAGTATACACGCTCACCTGTGCAGCCAGACCCTGTGTAAAGGTGGGAGTGGACTGTCAAGCACAGAGCTTCAGAATTTGTTTCGGTGGGCTTGGCATACTGATACAGTTCTGTTAGCTCAGTGAGGAAAGCAATCACAAACTACCTCACTCCTCGTTTGTGTAGTACGCTCTTTGGACTAAAACATAGCGTTGAGGTCTGAAAAGTCACCTACAGTCGAATCGGCTATGGTACTATATACTTACATACCATTATAAATCTCAATCAAACTTGAGAAAAATTGATAGAGATTGAGAATGGTATAACAACCGAAACTAGTTTCAATATTTTTTAATAAATGTGGTTGTGACAATTTCGTCTTATTATTCATTATGGATACCTTCCATAATATCACCTAGATTTTCCTCATGGGATATCACTGAATATTATATTTATTTGGCTTTCACGGCCTCATTGGACCTTTCTGGTCCTCTTTAATACACGTAAGTTCTCTCTCCGCATTGTCTAGTACTTTTTCATCCGTTCTGATCTCTATCGTTCTTCATGTCGTTCTTTATTATGTATGATAAGTATTTAATATTTTTTAATTTTTTCACCCCTCTGAATATGTTATTTTTGTAATATTATGTCTGTAAAGGAGACAGATTTGGGAAAACCTGTTGTCTCCATTGTAAATAAATAAATAATAATAAATAATAGTCTGCAAGTACCCTTTGGACAGTCTGTCGGTTGTCTATTTTTGGATTGTATTTTGATAAATTATCTCTTTGAGTTTCTTTAGATTTTCGGCTTCATTTATTTAATTATAATATTGTTCACGAATTATGAGATATTATAAAAATTTGTATTGTTTAATATAAAACATTGTGCGGTATAAATTTTATTTTAATATAATTTACTAAGGACCACTTACATTTACAGCGAGATCTTTCGACTGTCATGCCATTTTCGGAAAAATAAATTCAAAAATTATATTTTCAACTATCAGTGTCTTAAGTAGTTTAGTGATATTCCACTGTACATGTTTTGTAATTCCAAATGTTTTTAAATAGCTTTGGAATATGTAAGTTTATATTTTTCCATTTGGAAGCAAATGATGATTGACTCTATCTTTTTAGTGTGAATTTTTCTTTCTTAGTTTTTATCCAATAAATAGGTGAATCTTAACTTTTCTACAGAAATTGATATTCGTCAACAGTCTCAGCCGCTAAGCAACGTCAATAAATGGCTGTGATTGGCTGAGTCAATGTCACTCAGCCAATGAGAGCCATTTATTTTCGACGTCTAGCGTTGAGACGCTTGATGAACGTTCCATATGTTGACGGTCCAAGTCATAATCAAAATGCATAGTTCTGTTCAATCGCTAATCATATTTTTAATTTTCAGGAACGGCCAGCAAAAGATGGTTTATGAGGGCGATAATAATAGGGAGAAACTAGTGGCGTTCATGAAGGACCCCCGACCTCCCCCTCGCACCCTACCACCCCCTGAGTGGGCTGATGAAGAGTCTGATGTGGCTCATTTGCAAACTGACACTTTCAGTGAATTTATTGAGGTAGGTTAATTATTGATACCTGTATTTTTAATTGATCAGGAAGAAAAATATTTATTTTTTTAACATGTATTAAAGTTTAATGTTTTAATATTACTTAATAATTTTCATTTATTTATGTATTTATTCATTTAGCTAATATACAATCAATGCGAGTACAACAGGCTATTGCCAAAACTACTATTCACAAAATTAATAATAATTTCTCTGAGCAAATTGCAATTGCCCAGAGGAGTTTAATGAAATAAAATAAAACAAAAGCATATAATAAATTGAGAATACAATTTTGTAGTTTCTATATTAAGCAATATTGTTAACTATGATCACCCCACTATATAAAATATGTATCGGGATGAACAGTCTAGAAATCCAAAACAAACTTTGGATATAGTGCTGAATTCAGTATTACAATTACTACCACCACCACCACTACTACTACGCCACTAACACCACCGCGACTACATTAGTTTCTACTACTAATATGTAATACTAACCACTACAAATATTAATACTAATACCACTACAACTACTGCACTAAACATAATTTTAAATAATCAATTAAATCATTAACAAAATCATCTCCATATCACTAATAATAATTGTTAGGTGTTGTACAATACTTCACATTCTGTGTGATTCATTTCTATCAACCATTTTTTTAATAAGCTCTTAAATGTTGATAAATTTATTGCCTCTTTAAAAAAACCTGGCATTCTATTGAATAGTTTGGAACCAATATACAATGCAGATTTTTGTGCAAAAGTTGTGTTGGCCCTGGGTATTGCAAGATCTCAAATTGTGTTCATGTTTAACGTACTGAATATGTATTGGATATCTCTTTATGTAAGTGATAACTTCTAAAATGTATAGCTGTCTAACACTGAGCACCCTGTAATCCCTAAACAATTGTATTGATGGAAATAGTGGACGTTTGTGACAAATCACCCTAAGCAGAAGTTTTTGTGTTTTCAAAAGTGGATCTATTGTAATATGATAAGCTCCTCCCCAAACAAGGATACCATATCTAATTATTGATTCTACAAGAGAATAGTAAACCACTTTCAGAGTTGGCTCTGGCAATATGCTCCGTAAAATTGCTAAAGTTATGAAAATTTTAATGCTTAATTCCCTACTTTGTGTTTGATTTCAGAACAATCCTTCTGTGCTGGTCATGTTCTATGCACCGTGGTGTGGCCACTGTAAAAAACTAAAGCCAGAATACGATAAAGCTGCAACTGCTCTCAAGAATTTAAAAGTAAGTCAAAACGTTAATTTCTTCATAAAGTATTATTTTGTAAAAAGAGAATTATATAAATGGCAATTTTAACAGTTTGTAGAAATCATATTCTTAAATGTATTATTTTTCCACTTGTAGAAAGTTTTTTACTATTAAAATATTCCAGAACTATCAACTATATCAAAAAAATGATTAAAAATTGATATTAGATTAGTTTTAGCTCTCACTGTAGAAGTGCATAAAAGGAGAGCATTATGTGGAGAGGCTCTGTCCGTCCGTCTGGCTGTACACATAAAACTTCAGAGCAAAAACTATAGGGGGTAGAGTTACCAAATTTTCAGGAGGTATTAGGCACCTCATAAGAAGAAAAAATAATTAAAAATTAAGATCGTCGGTCCTCGCTGAAGGACACAAAAAGGAAAAATCTTTCCTTAAAGTCACTGCTGATAGAAGGTGACAGTTTTTTGGGGCATCGCTTTGAGGCATGCCTTCTCTCAGTTCTAGTGAATTGGAAAATTTGTATTGATCCGCATCAGCTGTTTCCGTATAGAATAAAATCGATTTTCCTTCAAATGTTTTTAAAAAATACGGTCCCCTTTGAATTTACCGTAAGGTAGATTTATCCCACTTTTTTCATACCGTCACGATATTGTATCGAGATTAGCTTTGCGTGCATAACGGAAGAGCCAATAGCGGCACTAGGATGCCGTGATGGTGTGAGAAAACTCTTTGTAGCTTTTCAAGGTAATTAGAAAGCATTGAAAACTTTTCTAATAATCTTGTAATAATTAGGTATAAATGATAATAAATATAATCAGGTAATTAGAAAGCAATGCAGTTTTTTCTTTTGAAGTTGTAGACTTCCACAACAGCCAACTCTAGCTTCTAAGCCGTGATTCTTTTTGATGAACTGAAAATTTGAAATCAGAACAGAACATAGCAGCTGAAACATTGCCTTGCTGGTAGATTACTTAGTTGGTATCAACATATGATTGATCAAATCTTGGATGAAAAAATTGAAAATATTAATCCGATCTTTTATCGAATTTCAAAATTGTTCGAACTTGAATATTCTAAATTATTCATCGTTATATTTGTAGTTTTTCGACTGAACATTGTCAGTGATAAAATTGCTTTGTACGTTTTTAGTAGCATTGTCAGTTCCATTTATTGGTGTAGATTTGTATTAATAGAGCTTGGGAAATTAGGTTATAAATATTTTTATAGAGCACATTGTTGATTTAACCGTTATTTTTTACCGGAAAAACTTGTTTCAATGGCTATTTTATGAATTTTTATTTCTAATAGTTTTGTCGCCAAGTATATTTCTTGAATAATATGTAGAAAATTAGATGCTAATGAATTGGCTGTGTTGCACTATATGGGCTTCTGTTAATAACTTGTTGTCAATTGAATAACTTGGACATTTACGATTATGTGAACACGGGAGAGGTTACATACTATGATTATACTCATTTTCAGATTGATATCTAGTCGGATAAAGACATATTTCATTTAATCGCGTCATTTTTAAAAGAAGCTCATATACTGCACTCCATGGGAGTGCAGTATATGGGCTTCTGTCAATAAAGTGTCTTAATTGAATTGAATAACTTGAACGATTATGATTATGTGAACACTATTAGTATTATTCATTAATACTATGATATTCATTAATTAAATAAAAAAGTTTTAATAATAATAAAACGTAAAATTTCAACAAAATTTAGTAACACACAAAACAATAAACTAAAAGGAATTCTTTATCACAAAATGTAAATTAATAGGAACTAGGCACTTTTCATCAAATTGCACTTATGCATCAAAATAATAAAGGTGTGAGGTGGTTCAGTCACATCTCGCCAGGTTAGGTTAGGTTTGGTTAGAAGCCCATATAGTGCACTTTCTCCAATGAATTTTACCTTCATAAAGAAAACAGTATGCTAATGAAGGCATACATGGCTTCATAGGCCATGATTTGCATCAAATAAAAGCGGCAAACATTTTTTCTAAATGGATAACATTAAAGAAATAAATCGTTATTGTTTTTGAAATATGTTTACAAATTCATCTGAGCCAGAGTTAGCTTATGTTTTTTCTACATAGATGAATTGCCTTTATTGAGGGCTTTTTTTTGTAAATGGACGCCTTTAACGCTTGTTTTTTCCTGAAAGCACTGCGTACCAGCGTGGCCTGACGCAAGCTAAAGAACTGTAGGGGATTCGATTCAAAATTACCGTACTTCCCAATTATGCAGTTTCGAGCCAAACCCCCCACAATTCTTAAGCTTGCATCTGGCAACACTGGTTCGCAGTGAGCTAGGAAAACCCAACAAAGCAATTATATAGTTATTATTTTGCAAATTCAACTGTACCAGATTTGTTTGTTTTGTGTTTTAGTTGGGTGTTCTAGCAGCAGTGGATGCCACAAAAGAGCCGTCCCTGGCCGCCAAGTTCAAGGTCACCGGCTATCCGACAATCAAGTACTTCGAGCAGGGTGCATTCGCGTACGACACGCCCAGTCTGCGGGACGAGGAGAAGTTGGTGGCATTCATGCGTGATCCAAAGCAACCCCCACCCCCTCCCCCGCCCGATGCCAACTGGGCCGACGATCCTTCCGATGTCCTTCATCTTTCCGTAGAAAATTATAAGCCCGAACTTCGCAAAAAGCGACATTCGCTTGTTATGTTTTATGCGCCCTGTAAGTATTTCAGAAATTTATTGATTTATATTTTCATGCCAGGAATGTTGTGTTGAAAAATAGAGAGTTTGGATGAAACTATGTTAACGATAACTATAATGTCTGTTCAGTGTTGTTTGGTATTGGTGTTTTTGAACAGTGGATTGATTTTTCCTTCTTTCTGTTCTTTATTTACCGTTTTTCTTCTTTAATTGACTTTCTCGCTTCCTCATACCAATGATTTTCTTCCTTTTTAAAATGACCCTTCCTTTTTCATCTCCTACTTCACTTATCCTAATACATGGCTTTGCCATAGTTGGATAAGTTTCGTTTTCCTGCACACCCCACAATGGAGCCATCTATTTGTAATTGTCTGTTTGTTATTTTTATTTTTGCTTCGTTTCTTATTTTTTGTGTCTTTTATATGTTAAATAAATTTAATTGAATTTTCTATCTTTTTTTTAGAAATCTTATCTTTTTTTAAAAATTCAAGGTCCCGGGTTCGATCCCAGTTCTGACCGAAAGATTTTACGTCGGGCCACTCCCGTGTTTCGGAGGACACGTTAAGCTGTCGGTCCCGGCTGCCTAAAAAACAGTCGTTAAGTCACGTCAGAGGCCCTGAACTTATTCAGATGCGACCTGATAACTCTGACACCAGACCTGAGCCAGCCAGGTCACACGATATTATTATTATTATTTTTTTTTTTAATTGAATTTTCTTTGTAGTGGTGAAGGTGATATTGTGGAAGATATACTGTTTGACCAGCGAAAGAAAGTCCCCGGCGAACTGGAGCAATATTAGGCTCGACTAGCTATTTCATTCTTTGCTACAAACATCAGCCATAAAATAAAAAGTATCTCCAATAACTTCAGAAATATCGAATTAAGGATGTAAAAAAGGTCAGGAATCGTTTTTGTTCAGTAACATTTTTTGATAAATACACTCATTTTGGAGATAAATTCAATTTTTGTCAAAATAAGTATTTCATTGAAACCCCGTAATTTTTTGTTTACAACTCTCCTGTTTAATAACTACTGAACGGAATTAATTTTTTTTGGCATGCATATTCCTTGATGCTTCTTTGAACCGATGTTATGGATATTTTTTCGAAAAAGTTTTGGTTTTTCTAATAATGGTTAATTTCTTGGATCAAGTTCGTGAATTTTAATTGTAAAACATGAAAAAGTTGTTGATCGACAAACTTTTTTCTCATTGGAATAAACCTAACACATGTATCGTATGAAAGAACAATAACATTCCAAATTTATTTTTTATGAAAGAATCACTAAGATTGAGTAATGAGTTTTCGAGTTATAAGATAAAATATGTTGCTCAAGTTTACTGGAGTTCTTTCTCCGCGCAGCTCACATTGCATACTGCTTTGAAAACCCGTAATTTTTTGTTTACAACCCAAAATTTTCTATCAGTAACCTCATTTAACTTGGACGAAAATTTCCATCTATATCAAATAGGCTTAACAATGTTTCTCGGGTTCTATGTCAAAGTTAACATGCAAAATTAATATAGTAGGTTTTGAGTTTTATATATCTTTAAAATTCCCTCTAACAGTTAACGTGCACGCAGTGATTAGATATTTCACACAAATATCCTTAGCCTCAACGGGATTTCTGAGACCCCGTAGCGAAGCACGGGTGACCTGCTAGTATAAATTTATGTAGTTGAATCAACATTGAAATTTTTTCTAATACAACTTTAATCACTCACCTGCATTCTATTTCTTATTGAGTTACACATCGACCAACTCTGCACAGCCCAAGTCACTGTCATCTGATGTTTCACTTTCACTGGAATTTTCAGCCTCAGAATCGTCCGAACATTCTTCCTCTAAACCTCCCAAAGAAATTATAAATTCATCAACAACACTTTCCATTAGCCCATCGTTCTCCCAATAGTTAGCTTCTAATTTTTAAACGTGTTCAATGTAGCCTTCCCAGTCAGCCGCGCTAACTTTATTTACAGCGTTCAAAATGACGTCCTTCAAGTAGTCACTGAAAACTCCCCTGTAACATTCATTGCCCTTACCTCGCGTTTTACTTTTGCCCAAGCAAGTTCAATGGGATTCAATTCGCACATATATGGCGGAAGCCTCAATACAGTATGGCCATGTTCTTCTAATAGACTGTCAACATGGAACACTTTTTGATTTGGTTTATTTTTTTTTTTCAATCAAAGAATAGAGCTCGCCTTTTCTCATTGATTTTTCAAAATTAATATTTTTTCCTATCAACCAGTTCATCATCTCAATTTTGTTGGAATACTTAATGGGGGTTTCTCTTTTTGAATGCAGTGATAAGGGGCATGTGAAGGAAGAATGTGAAGGAAGATTAGCAATGAGTTTCTCTCTGATCCACTTCATGAAATTATCCCCATTCATTTGACCATGATAGTCCCCTGTTGCTGACCCTGACCGGAAAAGTAACAATCCCCCAGGAAGAAACCCATTTTCAGAGCCAACATGTAACAATATGTACCTTTTGGATGAAGACGAATCTTTCAAGCATCCAGTAATTTCATGATCTTGCCAGCATTTTTGAAAGATCATATTGCTGTCAACCCATGTTTCATCCATATAAAAAATATTTCTATTTTCGTCACGGAAGTTACTAATTTTTCCAAGGTATTCGGACCTCCAAAAAAAACAATATGGGGACGTTCAATTAATATTTTACGTTTTGATTGGCATTTCACCCACCTAAATCCAATTTTTTTTTAAAGTTTTACGTAATGTCTCGAACTTGAACATATTTTATCTTATAACTCGAAAACTCATTACTCAATCTTAGTGATTCTTTCATAAAAAATAAATTTGGAATGTTATTGTTCTTTCATACGATACATGTGTTAGGTTTATTCCAATGAGAAAAAAGTTTGTCGATCAACAACTTTTTCATGTTTTACAATTAAAATTCACGAACTTGATCCAAGAAATTAACCATTATTAGAAAAACCAAAACTTTTTCGAAAAAATATCCATAACATCGGTTCAAAGAAGCATCAAGGAATATGCATGCCAAAAAAAATTAATTCCGTTCAGTAGTTATTAAACAGGAGAGTTGTAAACAAAAAATTACGGGGTTTCAATGAAATACTTATTTTGACAAAAATTGAATTTATCTCCAAAATGAGTGTATTTATCAAAAAATGTTACAGAACAAAAACGATTCCTGACCTTTTTTACATCCTTAATTCGATATTTCTGAAGTTATTGGAGATACTTTTTATTTTATGGCTGATGTTTGTAGCAAAGAATGAAATAGCTAGTCGAGCCTAATATTGCTCCAGTTCGCCGGGGACTTTCTTTCGCTGGTCAAACAGTACATAATGAATAATAAGAAAAGAATAAAACACACTTAAATGTTGTCAATTCCACTTCTTTATCACTACAGCACTGGACCGCGGTTTCGTGGCTTCACCAGTCACATTTTCAACAGTACTGATGTTTGTACTGTACTGTTGAAGTGTGACTGGTGAAGCCACGAAACCGCGGTCCAGTGCTGTAGTGATAAAGAAGTGGAATTGACAACATTTGACAGTGTTTTATTCTTTTATTATGGAGTTCCACAACATCAACCAAAATTCTACAAATAAGTTGAATAATAAGACTTAAAGTTGTCACAACCACATTTATTGAAAACAGTGAGATACTAGTTTTGGTTGTTACACCATTATCAATCTCAATTCATATTGTAATTGAAAGTTGTCTTATTGTAACAGAATTTATTAATTTCGAATCTCTTTAAGTGCTATTAATTTATACTGAAGACTTCCGCAATGGCGGATAAGCATGCTTTTGTCAATATCCGCCATTGCGAAAGTCTTCAGTATAAATTAATAGCACTTTGAGGAATTCGAAATTAAGACATTCTGTACCTGTATATTCGTCAGTTTGTTAAATTTGCAGTTACTTTCAACCAACTTATTGTCTTATTGTCTTCATATCCCTATTCATTGGAGTTAATGAGTCAAGCCAGAGCCTAGTCTCACATTTTTAACCCATTATCCTTCCTGGTTGCCTTTTTGAATGATTTATTTTGTATGGTTTTTACTAAGTATGCTTTCATCGTTTTTTGACTCTTATCTTTAATCTTTGACGTGTTGTGTGCCGGCGGGGTCCTTGGACTGCCAGTCGACTATCCCAATGATTGTTGAAAAAATAAAAATAAATTAAAACACACTCAAACAACTCACAAACAGACCAACAGGTCTATGTGAGTGCAGTTTCAATGATATTATGATTTGTATTCAATAATGTATTAGTTATTTTTTCATTATATTTTTATGTATAATGCCTCTGTATTAATATGCTGGAAACAGATAAATTCAATTCAATAAATAAATGCTAACCTGATCACTCTATGAATCTGCCTGCTCCAAAGCATCATGCTCTCAGAGCAGGCAGATGTTGTGCAGGCAGAGTGTTCAATCAATAATCTTTCATTCTTTCATTTAAATTCTTTCATCTGCAAATCTATTATTAACCAATTATTTTGTCTATCCATGTAATGTATTCCAATAAATTGTGTATTTTGAAGGGTGCGGCCACTGTAAAAACGCCAAGCCTGAATTTGTGCGAGCGGCCGCCGAATTATCGGACAGCGGCCGGATGGTGTTCGGAGCGGTGGACTGCACCAAGGAGGCGACGCTGTGCAAGGCTCAAGATGTGCGCGGCTATCCCACTTTCAAGTACTTCCACTACCTCAACAAAGCAGTCGCCAACTATTCTGGCGGCCGAACGGTGAGTTTCACTCATTTCCGGCCTCTATGTGTATAATAAGAGAGAGTAGTTGTGTGTGTTTGTGTATCAGTCTTACAGATTTTACAAAAACGGCAACGATTTGGAACACTAAATTTGGCACAAAGCTTCCTCCAAACTCAATTCAGTGCACCTCGAAGCCCGATTTCACATTTTCTATTAACCTTTTCCAAAATTGATGTAAGGTTAGGTTGATACTTGATACATCACTGTGATGCTGATTTGGATGATAAGCTGATATGTCACAAGCCAAAGCCACAGACTAGTTCTGTATCAATATTAATTCTTCCTCCAAACTCAATTCAGTGCACCTCAAAGACCGATTTCTCATTTTCTATTAACCTTTTCCAAAATTAATGTTAGGTTAGACTGATACATGATACGTCACTATGATGCTGATATAGATGATAAGCTGATTTGTCACAAGCAAACCAGTTTAATTGTGCACTTTTCTTTTCAAACAGTTGAACTGTATGGCTAGCAGCATTGCATTTCCACTCGCCCTTCCCAATTTTGTAATTTTAAGATCGCTACCGGTGGTTCGGAACCAACCTAAAACTGTAGGTCCAACTCATCAATCACCATCATCTAACTCATTACCCACGTACAGGTCTCAGACCTATGTGGGCTTCATCTTCCAAAAAACAGAAAAAAAAGAAACTCCAAACTGTATTCCCGGGCAAGACCGGGTAAAAAAAAGCCAGTTGTAAAACAACAGGGTAAATAAAACATATTATGAAAACCAATAATTTCAGCTAACGGCTTAGTAGCCAAACTTGTGATTTATGCTACTCTATAAAAAGCATGCATTTTATTTGTCGGTAAATCATTATTCTATTCTACTTGAAACGCATACATTTTTAGCCTCAGTGAAAGAATTACTCTTGCAGCTCTGAGCCGTGCATTCATCGTCTGTTGATAAGCTTATCAGAGATAAGCTACGAAACTCCTGGGCGCTCTTTGTAAGGGTGACCGATTGGATAGGCCAGCAAAAAAGACTGTTCTCTGCTGTAAAATCACTTCCCGGTGGTTCAGAATCCACCTAAAACTGTAACTCATCATTCACCATTATCCAATTCATTACTCACGCACAGGTCTCTGACCTATGTGGGTTTCATCCTCCGAAAAACTAAGCAACTAACTAGTTGACCCTAGAATGGTAACGAGTGCAACTTTTACCCACCTTATTAATGATATCGTGGGAGTTGTGTGGGCTGGCTAGCCTTAATTACAGATAAGCATTTTGCAGTTTTTTTTGTACCAGACTGGCATTCAGGTCACATTGGTTTTGCCTTTCATTTTCTTCTTATATAAAGCATAAAGCATTTCTTCTTGCTTAATAAAGAATAAGAATAAGAATTTATTCATCCTTTGGGTCACATTAGTGCAATCGGAAACATCATTACAAACTAGATCATAATATTAGGTTACAAACAGTGTATTGCAGATTAATACAATAAATTTAATTTAATTAGCGACTAGATACTTAAACAAATATATATATATATATATATATATATATATATATAATCAATGTTTACTAGAAAGTAACATCAGTCAAAAGTAGATTAAAAAATTACATACTGGTAACTCAAAACATTGACATTTTTTGGGAATTATTGGCTAAAATAATTACTTAGGCAATGCCAGGAATTCAGTAATCGAATATAAAGGATTGCTCACTGAAAGACTCTTCAACTTGAGTTTGAAAGCAGAAAGTGGTAGATTTCTAGCAAAACATGGAAGCTTATTAAAAAGTTTTAATGAAATAAAGCATTTGCTGAAAGCCTGCAGTAAGTCTTAATCATCATTACCTTCACAGGCGGTTTTATATGAGTACATTCTACCCATATCTACCAACATCCACATTTAGGGGAAGTGATAGCCGCGAGCCGTAGCAGGTATCTGTTCAATCAGATAGATAAGCTGCGTTCTCGTGGGTCCTGTTTGCAACGGTGACCGATTAGATTGGCCAGCTAAAAAGACACTGTTCTCTGCTGAAAATCACTTCCCGGTGGTTCGGAACCCACCTAAAACTGTAGGTCCAAATCATCAATCACCATCATCCAACTCATTACCCACGCACAGGTCTCAGACCTATGTGGGCTTCATCCTCAAAGAAGAAAAAAATTTATATATTTGAGTGGATTCTACTCATGATGTATGCCAGTTTGTATAGTTGCACAGTATTGTTCTAGGGTCTGTTTAAAAAGAAATACTAGTAAAACACTAGAATGAGATTTTTGGAAGTTCAAGTACCGGTACAAGATCTGGACAGAGCAGGAATGCACCACAATTTTTTTTTTGAGGATGAAACCCACATAGGTCTGAGACCTGTGCGTGGGTAATGAATTGGACGATGGTGATTGATGAGTTGGACCTACAATTTTAGGTGGGCTCCGAACCACCGGGAAGTGATTTTACAGCAGAGAAAGTATTTTTTTCTCGCCAATCCAATCGGTCACCCTAACAGAGAAGGCCCAGGAAAGCGTTGCTTATATAATCTGCTTGAGCAGAAACCTGCTACGGCTCACGGCTATCACTTCCCCCAATTATCTCAATTGAGCTCCATCCATTAGTAACTAATGAATGGAATTTCGTTGATAGTAATAGTTGAAAATATTGTTTTGTTTGAAGCCTGTTATAGTACTTTCTTTCGGAGGATGAAGCCCACATTGGTCTAAGGCCTTTGGGTGGGTAATGAATTGGATGATAGTGATTGATGAGTTGGACCTACAGTTTTAGGTGGGTTCCGAACCACCGGGAAGTGATTTTACAGCGGAGAACAGAGTATTTTTTGCTGGCCAATCCAATCGTTCACCGTTACAAAGATGGCCCAGGAGTTTCGTAGCTTATCTCTGATTGAATAGATACCTGCTACGGCACTCGGCTATCACTTCTTGATGCAAAAGATCCTTTATCATCACTTCTTGATGATAAAGGAATCCTATAAAGGAATTCTCTATAAGTATAAGATTATTATTTTTTTTTTTCGGAGGATGAAGCCCACAGGTCTGAGACCTGTGCGTGGTTAATGAGTTGAACGAGGTTGATTGATGAGTTGGACCTACCGTTTTAGGTGGGTTCCGAACCACCGGAAAGCATCAATTGTAGTGTATTTCTGTCCAGTTGTCAAAATCGGAAATAAAAAAAATTCCCAAAAATGGAAGTTTTAAATTCGTTTTATTTTAATTGTTTAAAAAGTTTCTAAAGCAGGCCCCCTGGTCCTACTAGACAATTAACTCAGATAGAATGCTCCAATTAAAAGAGCCTTGAGATTATCAATTTTTTTTTCAAACTAATTATATTTTTTAAATAGTTTTTGAATTTTTTCTTCTGTTTATTATTTTAAAATCTGTATTGAGATATGCATGTAAAATACCTTAGGGAAGTGACAGCCGAGTGCCGTAGCGGGTATCTGTCCAATCAGAGATAAGCTACGAAACTCCTAGGCGCTCTTTGTAAGGGTGACCGATTGGATTTGCCAGCAAAAAAGACTCAGTTCTCTGCTGAAAAATCAATTCCCGGTGGTTCGGAACCCACCTAAAAAAAACTAGGTCCAACTCATCAATCACCATCATCCAATTCATTACCCACCCAAAGGCCTTAGACCAATGTGGGCTTCATCCTCCGAAAAAAAACTCTTTCGTTCAATATACTGTAAATTATTCCTTATATATAAGTACTATTATTTATGTACAACACTAATATTAAATAGGCCAAGTAATTGATAGAATAGTATTATTATACTATCAATTCATATACAATATACTGTAGGCCTATACCTTTATTTGTTGCAAATCAGTTATTCATGACTAAAAATTGATGAGGAATATCTGTGATTTTTCTTGCTGAAGAAGACCACACGAGTCTGATACTTATGCGTGGGCACTATGATGAATTTTATAAATTTTAGTTGTTTTTTTGTTGTTGCAGGCGAAAGACTTTGTAAAATACATGAAGAATGCAGAAGAAAATCTTAAAACGTTATTAGATGAGCCTGAAAAGATCAAGGACGAGTTATGAAAATTGAAGGTAAATGTTTTCTAATGTATTATAAACTTAAAAAACACTTTTGAATGGAAATGATGGTTATGAAATCATCCCTTGCCATATCATTCAATCACATTTGCATCCATAACCAAATCATCCCTAAATATGCAAGAATTTCTTTAAAAAGCAACAGCATACCTGCTCAAAAAACTGTGAAACAGGCTCAATTATTATTCATCAAAAACAGCATACAACATCTACACAGACAAAAGAATGAACTCAACAAGAAAGCATATTATCTACATTTAAAACTCAGCTCTATTCTTCACTACACTGAACTACAAGAAATAATCACATATACAAATAGCATAGTCAATCTCATGAGTAGAAAGTTAAAAACCAAACATAACCAAAAAAATAAAGTCAATTTCCATTCAAAAGTGTTTTTCAAGTTTATAATACATATTAGTGGAAACAAGATGGATCTTCAACATCACAGTTTTCTAATGTATTGCTTTCGTAGAATTTTGGGGGGGGGGGGGGTGCAAACTAGTTTTTAATAATAGAAATTTGATTATCAAGAACAATCTAGATTGTTCATGATTACAAAGATGTACAATCCCAATTCACTAAGAATTCAATTTTTTTTTTAAATTAAATTTCAACACCGAAATAGTTATAACATTTTCCATTTAATTTAGTACCATCTTATGCTACATTAGTCGGCATACTACATTGTAATGCTACATTGTTCACACCTACGGGATACAATTGGTGTTTGGTGGTGTGATGTGGCGATACGATACAAATCCGAAACCGCATTGTTAAGCTGGGCATTCACGTTCCGATTTGCAGTACCACTTGCAGTCCAACCTTCAAGGTTGGATCCGAAAACGGAACGTGAATGGGCTTGTTGGATGGTTGGAATTGTAGATGGACGACTAGAGGGACGACTTCCGAATGTCGACGGTGTTGGAGCGTGTGTGGGGGAGTCGGATCAAAGTCGTCCAACCTATCTCAGTCAGTGCATGACCTTCGGGTAAGTTCGGGCAACATCGGGCAACTTCGGTTACATTTTTCGGCTCAAGAGCGACGTTCACAGCTGATTAGGAATAAAGTTGGATTGTAAGTAGGAGCGTGAGTGGAGTCGACTATCCATCTAGCAGTACTACTAGCAATACTGCAAGTGGTACTGCAAGTTGGAACGTGAATGCCCAGCTTTACTATGTGCATTTCTTGCATGAGCTCATCTATTGTCACTATTTGTATCACATGTCTATCACACCGGGAGATAATCTGCGGGATATATAGTCAAGTGCACCATGATGGATGAATTAGTGTGTGTCTTGTGAGGTTATGTTTCACTCGTTGTATGTACTGTGGACATCAGGCACTTTTTTGGGCAAAAAATGAAATTCGTTCAGATTTGGTTGATATTTGGTGCACAGATAGGGCTTGGCCTGAGGAATGTCCACATAAAATTTGGGGCATCTTGCTATCATACAAGGGGAGTTGTTGATCTAGAAAAAAAAAATGTTACATATATAGAAATGCTCATAACTCAAGAAGGGGTTAGAATTTCTCCAATTTGATTAAATATTTTTGAAGGTCTCTTCAAGTACTATCAACCATAAGAGTATGAGCATTTATGAATTTTTGAAGATTTTTGCAAAAACCATGGGGAGTTGGAAAAAAATTATTACATATGTAGAAGAGCTCATAACTCCTGAAGGGGTTAAAATTGAAATTATCTATGTTTATGGAGTTACAATATGAAAGATTATAATTACTGTATAAATACGTTTTGGTTAGGTAAGTGGATGGGAGTCTTATGCTATTGTGAATTACATCGCTTATCGTATTGCTTGGGTGTGAACGCGAGAATTTATTTATTTGTTGTGACAGAATTACAATGAATATAGGGTGGTGATTGGTCATGCGGTGAGCGTGGTGTTCAGTCACGACCGCTCAAGACTGCGCTTGGATGGGTGACCGTGCTTCAATGACTTGATGTTACAAGCTTTATTATCACTTACCCGGTGGTTCGGAACCCACCTAAAATAGTAGGTCCACCATGTTCCCGTAACATGGCACTAACGGCGAGGTGGAACTACCCGTAAGGGTCTCCCCACCATTAAAAGCCATACGCTTATTATTTTTTTTACAATGAATATGAAGGAGCTACAGACTCAAGTCAAAAACTGCTCTCTTCACAAATTTTGAATATGTTACATTGTCCAAAACATCAAGGTTAACAGACAAAATTTAGATTTGCTAAAAAACTTCACTCGAAAAATAACAAAATGATTCTTTTCCACTTAACGACATTAAGTTCACTCGAAACAAAACACTAAAAACGGTTTAAAATTGTTTATCTACGACCATGTCATAATGTATACATTACAGTTTCACAATTGATGCCAAAACAGCTGTCTTTTCGAAATGCTTTTTGAAACCCGTTGCATAATGAGCTCATTATAGTACAGGTTCTACATTATAACACGGGTTCTGTACCAATCAGAAGCATTTTTGATGGAATCAATATCGTAATTCAATATTGTGAAACTATCAGCTGATTTGATCAAACTGCTACACCAGCTGCTTTAACCTAACAATCTACTATAACTTCTCGTATTTGAGATGAGAGGTTAGGTATCTCTGACAGTCACAGGTAAAATGAAATTGTTTTAATTAAATGTATACTAGTGGTCGTAGATAAAATAGTGTATGCAACGATTTTATTTGGCCATTAAAGTACTCGTGAGATATTTATAACACTCGCATTCGCTCGTGTTATAACTTACATCTAACTCGTGCCTTAATAAGGGTCAGAATAAAATCGTTGCATAAACTACTATTATAATATTAAATTTTGATAAAAACTTTTGAGCGGAAAAATACTATCTTGTTGCTATGGAAAACAACAATTGCGGCGATACTAGAGAGAAAAGTCATAATAAATTGGTGTGAACATTGGCCATCTTCTTGTTGGTGAAAGGAGAATTTCTGCCTCTCCGACGGTCTCGGGTTCGATTCTCTGTCCAGCTTGACATTTTTTAAATTATTATTCACTACATTGTCCACGCATAAGTCCCTGATCCATGTCTGCATAATCAACAATAAATATACGTCTACTAAATTCAAAAGAATTTAGTAATAATATAATAACATTTAATAAATATAGTAATAGTTGAGTGCATCAATTGCACCTTCAGGGCCGGACACATTCATTTGGCTCTCAAATAATCAGAGCCAAGTTCTATTCTTATTCTCTAATATTAAGGGAAGTGATAGCCGTGAGCCGTAGCAGGTACCTGTTCAATCAAATAGAGATAAGCAACGCTCTTCTGGGCCCTCTCTGTAAGGGTGACCGATTGGGGCCAGCAAAAAAGACCGGGTTTTCTGCTGTAAAATCACTTCCCGGTGGTTCGGAACTAGAGATGAGGCGTATTTACTGGAACAGGTATTTTTACTGAGTATTTGAACGTACGGACCAGCACCTAGTATTCGAAGAACAAAATACTCAGATATCTGTGAGTATTTCTAGACACTAGTAAACTACGCGACTTCAAGTCCCCACTCCAATTTACGGAGTGGGAGTGGAGCTTTGTAATTTGCAGTTGTACAGTAGCTATTAATAGCTCATTTCTCGTTATAAAACTATTCAACTACTCACTCACTCATTCTCGCTCACTCTAACGCTCCCTCTCTATTCACTATACTCGATTGTAGGCGCATGCGTCTACATTGTCTTTGGTTGCGTATGGCGTACGCGCTTACTTTTCCAGTATAAATACTTCTTCAGTACTTGAGTACGGGTACTAAAAAGTAGTTTGTTACTCAAGCGTCTCAAGGTCTTGCCGTCCGCGTCTCATTTCGCTACAGCACATTTGAGAGCAACTCAATAATTAGATTCGTGCTGTATTTAACACGAGTAATAAAGATTCGTGCTGTATTTAACGTGAGAAACAGTACCAGTACCGCAGTACGATACTCTCTTGTACGTGTACTCTTGTACGTCTACTCTGGCAAACTGGCTAATATAAAATACTAACTAGTATTTTGGAACAGGTATTTGGAATAGGTATTAGAACGTACTCGTACTCGGAATACTTAGTATCAGAAAAACCTAGTACGACCCATCTCTATTCGGAACCCACCTAAAATTGTAGGTCCACCATGTTTTCAATAACATGGCTCAAGCGGCGAGATGAAACTACCCGTAAGGGTCTCCCCACCAATAAAAGTCATACGAATTTACTTTTTATCTCTAATATAAAAATAGCTCATAGATTTCACCAACTCACCATACAAGAAAATAAATTATAACAAGCTAAGAAATCCTAACAAAATTATTGTTCAAGTGTTCATGAACAAAAGCTGCTAAGTATAAAAGGCATTTAAGAACATGATTGTTTGATGCAGATTTTTCTTTGAAGAGATATTACAACGAAGAAGTATAGAGATATTCACCCACATCAGACTAATTTTTCGGCTCTAAAATCTCGAAGAAAATTCAAAATTATATGCAATTTCTTTGGAGTATTGGACAGTTTTAGTGTAAATCTAAATTAATATTCATGTTTTAAAAAGAACCAATAATTGTACTGCAAAGTGAAATTAGTAGTTGTTAAACTTGGGCATAACCTAAAATTTTTATTTTCAATTGAAAATTTGTAAAGAAAGCAGAAGTGGGCTATGCCTGTTGTATCTTTACTTGATTGTGTTTTGTAATAAAAAGATAAATCATCAAGTCAGTAGATATCTTCCTCATTCTAACTTTTCTTGCTTTACGTTTAATTACATCTTATAGAAGTATTTAAGCTATCCTTCAAGCTATATAAATCTGCATGAAATTACAACTCTTACTGTATTTAATATTTTGTATTATTATTTGTCACTGAAGGATTATTTTTATTGCAGAATGAATATCTCTTGAAAGATTCGTCAGTTTTCGACTGGAAAGTGGACAAAATTATTCATTTGGACAAAAATAATTTAAAATATCAAAACTGACAGTGGGGTCACTACTTTTTTTTATAAATAATCATTGTGATACAGTTTTTTATTGTTCAATTACTTTTAGTACTAACTAGTAATATGTTTTCTCGCCTAGAACGGTTACAGTATATTCTCGTAAGAATCAAGAAGTATCGATAAAGCACAAGTCGTTTTTCAACTATTTGTTGAATTTTATTTGCGTAGCAAGTGCATTGGTTTATTCCACTTAGAAGAATTTTATTTTAACTAGTTTTTCAATTTAAGACTGAAACTTCATGTTCCATGCTTAACTTATTTTTTTCAGTTGGTTGGACCCTTATGATTATTGTTTTCACGCTGATTTGGTTTATAAAATCTTCCTAATTACAATGATATGAAGCTTCTGAAGCTTTAATAAGCCATTTATTCAAGATTTTATCATTGTTAGTTTCAATAATCCATTTAAGTTGCATTTATCAGATATTAAAATTTGAGACTCAAATATCTCCACTCATTATATTCTAATAGTAAACATTCATTTTTATAGTATGTTGAAAGTACAATCAGTAACAACTGGGGAAGTGATAGCCGTGAGCCGTAGCAGATATTTGTTCAATCAGATTAGATAAGCAACGCTCTCTTGGGTCCTCTTTGTAAGGGTAGCCGATTGGATTGCCAGCAGAAAAGACTCAGTTCTCTGCTATAAAATCACTTCCCAGTGGTTTGGAACCCACCTAAAACTGTAGGTCCAACTCTTCAATCACCATAATACAACTGATTACCCACGCACAGGGCTCAAACCTACGTGGGCTTCAAGCTAATTTTAGATTGGATCTGTTTAGTCCAGAGGAACATAATTTCAATCACTACTTATCCTCCTTATTACTTATCAAAATTATTGCGTCTTCTGAGTACTGTATAGAGTTCATCCATGAAAAAATTAAAAAAGATAAGGCCACCACGAACAACATAGATCAATTTATTTTATGCCATTCGGGTTATTGTCAATATTTTTTATAAATTTGTTAAGATTATTGCAACCGTCTCACCATTATGCTCTTAGTACCTAAGTCATCAGGGCTTTTCTCAATGTTTTTTCCCACCACATTGGCTCTCGATATATTCATGTGACTCAAATATCTGTTGCTTGAAAATACCAGAATGTTTTGACATTATTGTTGAATTGAGCTCTACAAACTTATTTGTCCTTATAGAAATGCTACATACAGTGATTTCGAGAGTTTCCATTTCGTCTATTTCCATTAGAACAGTCATGAAGTATACTGGTTGCATATTTTTATCTCTACGTGTTTCGGAGGACACATTAAGCCTGTCGGTCCCGGCTGCCTAAAAAAAGTCGTTAAGTCACGTCAGAGGTCCTAAACTTGTTCAGGTGCGACCTGATAACTCTTGACACCAGACCTAAGCCAGCCAGGTATACGATATTCATATTATTATTATTAATATTATATTTTCAATCATTATTAAATTTTGGAAACTCTAAGAAGAAAATGACATCAGAAAGATTCTCCAAGTACTATAAAAATTTATCTTTCTGTTCAGTAGAAACAATTAGTCGCCGTTTGGTAGTCAACCATGACGCGGGGTGGAGAGGGGAGTGTTTATAGCTCATTTCTAAAAACATGTGGCCCGTGTGACGCTGCAGATGTCTTCAAGGTCAACTAGTCAACTTTTACAGGACGGCTAGTATTGAAACCAGAGCCACGCGCCCAGACTAATTGTTTCTACTGTAGTAGCGGCCGGGGTTTTGATGAATCATAAAAAACTTTACAAGTGGTCTTTATCTGAACAATCTCTCATTTTTCTGACTTGTAAATTGTAATTTTAATCTACGAGTCATTGAATCCGTTTCTAGCTCTGGGGCCTGTTGCATAACAATTTACAAACTTGTTTTTTATTACTTATAACTGTAATTTAAATTGTTGGACAAGAGATCGCTTAGTAAATAGTAGCTATTTATATTGAAAATACTTGGAATCGAATTCAAATGCTTTGAATTTGATAATAACCTGTAAGCTGTAATTTGTTGGAAGCAAGTGATATTTTTTCAATCAACCCAAATTTGGTTATGCTGAAATCGCAATTCCATTAGTTTTACAGACTAAGCTTCCATAATTTTTAACTCTACTATTATCATTCGTATTTTATTGTTTCGTCATCAAAAAATAATACCCATATTTTAAAAAATCACTACTCTGACCAGAATCAACATATAGAATTGCTTATGGTTTTCAAACAAATGTAAAGGTTGGGCGTTTTTGCACTAAAAATTAATTTAGGCGCCATCGCATTACAAAATAATTACAGTACGCAAAGCACTGAATGCCAAGTTTCCGATTAGTTGGATTGGTAGAGGTGGCCCAATTTCTTGACGGCTTTCTTGGCCATCAAAAAGCCCAGACCTCACTCCAATGGACTTCTTCTTGTGGGGATACATTAAGAACATTGTTTATGGTGAAAAGACTCGTGACATAGTGCATCTCAGAGAAAGGATTACTGCTGCTATGGCAACTGTAACTCCAGAAATGCTCCACCATGCATGGTGCGAAATAGACTATTATTATTATTATTATTATTATTTATGGCGTTAAGTTGCACACCTGAGCGGAGCCCAAACAACATGCCACACGTCAAATACATCCATATCAATTATTATAACAATATAAACAAAATTTTACCGGTTTAGTCAATTATAAAATCTTATATTATGTTGCACGTGCTCCCTGGCACCCCGGAGCAAGTGCAACTTCGTCCAGACCAATCTACAGGCTGATTGACAACTCATTTACAATCACATGAGCCATCAACCAGCCCGCAGGTCACAATCTAAAATTGACCACTGAAAATCGCCGAACAAAATGCATTTAATCCTCCAGTTCCATTCTGGAAAAAACAAATGAACTGGAGGATGTCATGGATGGAAAGCATGCATCTGATTCATCCTCTCAGGCACTACGACCCGCCAATGCCCTTATTCCTATAGACTCGATGTTTGCTGTCCCAAGTAGTGGAGCACATATCGAAACTTATTAAGGTATGTAAAAAAACTCCCAACATTTACATTTATTTTAAGACCATATGCAATTCTATATGTTTATTCTAGTTGGAGTAGTGATTTTTTAAAATATGGATATTATTTTTCGATGACCCTGTATTTAACAATGTAAATGATAGTGGGTGACTGCCTCCATTATTATTAAAATCTTTTTAACTCTAAGGCTACTTTAAGGTTACTCTAAGGTTAAAAACGAGGTCACCTGTTCTATTAACACTACTGCTTACTACTATATTGAAATGTGATATATGTGTGCTATGAAGGTGCCTTATTATGTATGGGTAAATGTTATTTTTTACAAGATTATAATGAAATGTTGTAGTAAGTTAGTTACGGTCTAGTTATAATTAATTTTTAAGTTATCCTTTCACAATTGAAATTAACATATACAATAAATTTAGTATAATATTGTAACAGATAAAATAAATTTAAGATTCTGAAAGATATCTTTCAGTAAACTTTCATTTTGACCATACATGTGATCATTTTTTTTATAAATCCAGTATTACTTGCTCTAGAATTTTATTATTGAGAATGCACCTATATTTAGGCTTTGAAGGTTTTTAAATTTGATTTTGAAATCTACTTCTAATGTTATTCATGCTTTATTCATAAGCATGATAATATTATATAAAAATTGATAATAATATATTAAAAATGATTGTCAATGTAGTTTTCGGGTTTTGTGTATGTCAGGTAAGATTATCACAGTATTTACTGTGCGCATAGTGGAAGCTACTATAAAGCTACTATAACTATTAGCTATTATAAAGAGCGTTCAAGTATGGTGTGAAGGGCATATCGGAGCGATCGCAGATGGTAATATTGTTGTGAGGGGGGGGGTGTCACAAATGGGGTTTTGCTGACCTTTTTTGCGAGATTGCCCCTATCCCTTCTCCAGTAAATTTCAGATTTTGGGGGGGGGGGGGTGTCAAGTCATGGGACCTCCCTTGGATACCCATAAAACTGCAATTATTTTCAAACTACAATTTTCAACTGTTTTGGATGAATTTCCACTTGAAAAACTATGTACTGTGAGACCGAAGCAGATTTTTTGAAAATGTGTTGGCGTACATGTATCCATATGTATATACGGTATACGTAATGTATCCATTATTTTTTTTGTAGATTATGTCTTGGAGACTCAGGTTAAGACAAGTCAAATCAACAATTATACACTAGATTTGTGGGTTAAGTGGAAGAGGGGGCTCTTATGCCTCAACTTCGCCCATAGCACTTTTATTACTTGTAAAGTGCACAAATAAAAGTAATTTATCTATCTATCTATCTAGATACCGTAATTACTATATCAATTAGTTGAAGTGAGGATTAATTTTGATATGAAAGGAACTCTTGTACACTATAAAAATGAACTAAATATTTTTTCAATTGTTTTTTAAATATTTCTATATTTTCAATACTCTTTAAAAACTGCGGTAGCTTGTTGTAGAGTTTCCTACCAATATAACTAGGTTTTTGTTTGAATAAGCTACTATTGTGACTCAGACTCACAAAGTGATAATCTCCTTGGCTTCTTGTATTATAATCGTGTACGTCAAGAATTTGGTTAATATCATTCGTTTTTACATATATTATGCATGCTCAGTTCAGATGTTACTGATTTGGTTCAGTATTTTGCTGTATCGGTTTATTAGTAGCGCATGTATATGGCCAACAGCCGTACCGTATCGTATCGTGTGAACGAGTCACATTCTTATACATGCACCACTAAACCTATACGTCACAAAACCGTATCGTCTGAACTTACACCTCCCATCAATACCTGAAACACTTGCTCTCAATACCATTAACACATTGAGTAACCCTCATTATCAAGTCAAGAAAACAGTAAATAATGGTGTCAATAAATATGATGATATATTTCAGAGCGGTCAGGTTAGAATTAGCATTATTGTTGCTCAAACTTTCTGTTGTCAATCATTATACAGTTGATATCAGTTACAAGATTGGCAACATCGCAGTTATTGATTCTTCTCAACCACTATCGTGGACGTTCAACGTCATTTATTAAATTAGTGTGATAAATCTTTTATTTCATGAAATATAAACCTCATATTTATTTTTCATCACCATTGAAGCCACCCATTTTTTTTTTTTTTTTTTGTAGATTACGTCTTGGAGACTCCAGTTAAGGAGTATAAGACAAGTCAGATCAACAATATTATACACTAGATACCATAATTACTTCAATTAGTTGAGGTGAGGCTTAATTTTGATGTGAAAGGATTATAAAAATTGTGCTCCTCACTAAGGTATTCCAAGATCTTATTATGTTTTTTTGTAACGCAGTATTCTAATTGTTTGAATATACCGAAAATACCTTTGAAATCCCTGATCGATGAAGTATTGGCAATATTTATTTTCGTGTAATCTAAATATTTTTCAATTATTTTGTATGCATTCATTATAATCATAATCCATATCTTTACCAATTGGGAAAGGCTGCTACACTTTCCTCTTCTCCGGCTAATATACTAACATTCAATGGAAATACCTTCTTATTATGGATTTCCCCCACAAGACTATTCAACCTTCTACATATTCCGTTCTTTCCATGACCACCTTGGGTATTCAAGCATATTTATATAGTTCCAAGTACACAGAACTTGGAAGTTCTATTTTAATATGTTCCAAGTTCATAGAACTATAGTTCCTAGTTCATGTCAAATTTTCCTAAAAATGATATTAATAAACGGGGGTTCCACAGTAAATAGAATATTTTCGTTCCATAACTACCCTACAAATTAAACAACTAGGATATTATCCGACTGATTTCACAATTCAATAACGGAGTCAATTTTTTATGTTTTCCATAGTTATAAATTGAATTGTCTGTTTACAGTAGTCTTCATAAATTCAACGTAGATTGTGCTTATCTACTCTCAACCCAGCATTTACCTACTCATGCTGATACAGTAACTTTAATTCTATTTTCAGCTAGATAGCTTGTCCTTGAACTATTGAAAATTGCACCTGTACAATAAATCACAGCCAGAGTTTGACAACTAATATAGTTTTGTTTTAAAGAAACAATTTATTTTGACTGACAAACTTTTAATACAACCCTTAACGGTTAAAACATTCGTAGAAATACAATATTATTTACAAATTGGGCTTATCCTTCATATTTAACAAACTGAAATAAGTTTTACACTAACAGTGCTGTACAAACAGTGTACATAAGAATAAAATTAAAATAATTTGGCATGAGCAATATATAGCTCATCAAATAACAAAAAGATGAAACATGCAAAGATGTAATAATGTTATGCGCGTATAAGAACAAAGCTGAATAATGTTTAGCTTGAGACTGATTTCATAATTTAATAACAGAGTCAATTTTTTTATGTTTTCCAAAGTTATAAAGTACAGTTATTATTATTATTTATTTATTGTGACAAATTTACAACGAATGTGAAGGTGCAACAGACTAAAGTCCAAAACTGCTCCCTTCACTAATTTTGAATATTTTATATTGTCCAAAACATTGAGGTTAACACAGACTAAAAATGCAAGATAATTATGCTGAAAACCTTCACTCGAAAAATAATAAAATGAATCTTCTCACTTAACCACTATTAATTTAAAAGTTCTCGATATTTTTACAGTAGTCCCGATAATTAGGGTCAGTTGAAGCAGTTAATAAATATTACGAATCATAAAAACTGCGATTGCGCAGAAAACAACAGAATTGTCAACTAAAAACTAAATCAATGTCAATTTTTTTGAAGACTTCAAGGTTACAGATATATAACAGTTTTGAATGAACTTAATAAAAACATGTCATACTTGAAAATAGAATCCCTCAAGCCTGTATGTATTCGGATTTTTTACAGCTACTGTAACTTGATTTACTAGTTGAATTTACATCTATGACATAACAATATTTCAAAATGCTTTAATAACTTCAACTGAATAATTTTATATCTTAGTTGTAAGTACCGTATATGATATTATGGAATTTATATTTGTTAATTTGTAAAATTCAATGACGAGGCCCAATGTACTGATTGATGTATTTATTGGTCAATAAAATATTTCTATTTCTATTTCTTCAATTTGAGTAGCCTTCAGTGAAAAGAAATTTTATTATTTTTCGAGTATTTTGGTAAATCTAAATTTTCAGCATGAAAATTAACCTAAATGTTTTGGACAATTTAATATATTAAAAATTTGTGAAAAGACAAGTTTTGGACTTGAGTCTGTTGCGCCTTCAATTCTTTGTAATTTTGTCACAATAAATAAATAAATTTTGTTTTTTAGACATACGAAATAGGAAAATAGAACAGTACATATAGAACAGTAATAATACCTTAACAATATTTTAAACATGCTTAACTAACAATGCAACTGAATAAATTGAAATCTTCAAATTCGGGTTTGAGACATAAAATTCGAAAATGGCCCACATCGTACGGCGGTACATATTTAAAAATAATTTACCACGTACGTATTTAACAAACTGCACGTTTATTAGAAATAAATGCTCATTAATATGATCAACAAATAATAAATGTATATAGAATGATACAGGATTTTGCCAATTGACATTGTTGGAAAATTTAAAATCACGATTGTTGATTGAAGATGAAATTCAAACGACTAGAATGAAGGAAAATTTATAATAGTGATTTAAGATGTTAGAAAAGTTTGCAAAACAGCTCCTAGTTTGACTAGTGATTGAAAACGTTAACGGTTTCAGTGGTGTAAAATGTTTTAATGGCTCAAGGGTCGTATTTAATTTTAAAAAAATTAATAAAATGTATTATTTAAACGATTCTTCAGTTTATCTTGACTCGAGGGACTCTTGAAATGTCATGTATTTATATTTCTATTTTATATTTCAAGAGTCCCTCGAGTAAAAAGGCACTGAATGAACTTTCATAAATACGGGCATACGTTTAGTTGATTGTAGGACTTTTTTTAATTCATTAAAAACTAAGCTACTGAGATCAACTTAGTTCTAAATATTACAAAATCCCCACGGTAATAAAAAATAGCGTGATAATACGGCCTGCTCTAAAAGAAAACAGTAGTTCAGTGATATGAATATTAACGAACATTTCTACGCATAATGTTTCGAATACATTTCCAATCATCTTTTAAAAATACCTTCAAATTTAATTTTACAAACTAGAGCATGCTCTTCGTACTGTCAAACTTATGCTTTGTTTGTAACAAACAAAGTTACAATGCTTATAAATGTTCGTACTATGTAACATAAATATGATCGGTTTATAATATTATTAAAATCCATTGAAAATCCAAGTTAATATTATTTAGAATTTGACGGTTTAAAGTAATGAGTAATGGCACAATTATCAACCATCCCCGTCTTTAAATAAAGGAAATTATAATTATCTCTTCAATGTGGTTATCAATCTTTAAAGAAGATTATTAAATAACATTATTCAAGTTAAAATAAAGGCTCAAGTTCGGGTGAAATTCCGTATAATTTTTTTTCTGCAGTTATCGTTACAATTTGATGGTTCAAAGTAATGAGTAATGATACAATTATCAACCATCTTTAAATACAGAAAATTATAATTATCTCTTCAATGTGGGTAAAAAAGATTATTAATCGCCTTATTCAAGTTTAAATAAAGGCTTGCAATAGGGTGAAACTCCATACCATAGAATTTTTGTTTCCTACAGTTGATCTATCAAAGCGACTATTTTTGCACTCTTTATATAGTGTGCAAAACAGCTGATTCATGCTTTCTTTTACTTTGTCTCACTCCAGGTGTGCCAACTGTAGGAAAAATTTAATGTGCAACTCGAGCTGAAAGTATCTTTGCTGCACTCAAGAACTATTCCGCACTCGCCTGTAGCTCGTGCGTAATGCATTTCTCTCCTCCATCAAAGAACTACTTTGCGCACTAGTTACATAAACAACTATTTTCAAAACAATTACTTTGCAATTATCATCTTTTAACGATCTAATTATATCATTTTCATCTCTGACCAATTCTGTCTCGGCTTTGATATATGAATTCAGTAAAGTAAATCTAGTAAAATTAAGTAAAAGTTTGCGAGAGTAAAATTACATGGAGACTTTTTTCTCAAGAGAAGTAAGTTTAATGCTTTGCAATTATCATCTTTTAACGATCTAATTATATAATTTTCATCTCTGACGAATTCTGCCTTTGCTCTGATATAAGAATTCAGTAAAGTAAATCTAGTAAAGTAATTATGTAAAAGTTTGGAAAGAGTAAAATTCCATGGAGACATTTTTTCTCAAGAGAAGTAAGTTTAATGCTTTGCAATTAACATCTTTTAACTATCTAATTATACACTTTCATCTTTGAACAATCCAGTCTTTGCTCTGATATACGAATTTGAAATGTTTTTAGAAACTTTCAAACTATCTTTTTACCTCTATTTAGCTGTGTATAGGAGCACACATTAGTCCATTTCGTCAAGAGTAGGCAGGTTGACTAGACCGAAATTGGAGAACTGAATGCTGTCGGGCAGAACTACAGCTATTAGAATTGGTACGCAGTCTTCAAATCGCCCACTTAGCTCAGCCATCTCCTTAGCACTGGGTAACGGGTCACCGCAACTAAACAAGAAACAAACACAACTATTATAATAACTAGTAGGTTGCCCGATTCAATTGAATATGGATTTCTAGAATGTCTAGATAACCTATCTACAAATTTTATTTAATAGTTTTCTTACCCCTCTTCTTTTTTTCTTCTCATTAACTACATCTCAAGCTTATTCTTGTTCTAATTCTACTCTTTATTGTTTTTCCTCTTCTCTTTCCTTTTCTTCTTTTATTTCTCTGGCTCTTTCCTTTCCGTTTTTCTTTCCCTTGTTTCCTTCTTTCTATAACCTTTTTTTCTCCTTTTTCTCTTCTCCATCTTTTTCTCTTTCCCTTCTTCTTTTTTCACTTCTCTTTCACCATCTTCTTTTTTCTCCTTTTTCTTTCCCTTCTTTTTGTTTCCATTTTTTCTTCAACCCAATTTAATAGTCTCTGTTTTCTTATCCCTCTTTTACTCATTCTTGTTTTTTCTTCTCTTTTTCTCCACCTTATGCTTATTCTTTTTCTAATTCCTTTCCTTTCCTAAATAGTGTAGATTTCTGGCTCAAAATTCAAAATTATATCAACTTTTTTGGATTGGGACTGTAGTGCATTTTAAAAATGAAATAAAAAATTAATATTTTTTTCTGTAAGAAACTTGTAAGAAATTTCTAGTGAAAGAGACGTATCCTAATATTTTGATTCTACTCTGAAATTTTGTGAACAGTTTTGGGGAATAACCTGTTGTATTCACATTGATTGTTAGTTACATCAATAAATAAATAAATAAACTTACAGTAAAATCGAATTAAGTCCGAATGGCTACATCTATGTAACTCAATGCTTGAAAAATTGTCGCATTATCAACCATCTTTGTTTTTTGAATTAAGTCCATTAAATTTAATATTCAATATGGAATTCAACATTTAAAGAAATAATGTTCTTAAATCTTAAAAATAATTGTTAAAAATCATCTGTTCTCTGCCGTAAAATCACTTCCTGGTGGTTCAGAACCAACCTAAAACTGTCGGTTCAACTTATCAATCACCATCATCCAATTCATTACTCACGCACAGGTATCAGGCCTATGTGGGCTTCATCCTCAAAAAATTGGAATGATAATTAAAAAATAATCTTTGGAATAATAATCTTTTTTCAAGTTACCTTCTGATCACCAGTCTGTAATTTGGAAGACCCCGGCTCGACTTCTTAAATGAAGGCGTCGGCATATAGACATCAAAAGTGATTTTTAGTCTTTCCATATTCTCAATTGAAAAAGAAGCTGGTTTAACAACTTGCAGAGCTTTCAGCACTGAACCTGTAAATCAAATATTAAAAGAAAGATTATTTTTTTACAAGAAATGAATATCACAATAACTTGGGTTATCCATGGATAGGTCTCTAGAAAGATAGGTCTAAATAGCTCAACTTCGCCTTCATGTATAATTTTTCAATTAGATCATAAATTTATATATTCAATTAGATCAATATATAATTCGCCATTCTTTATTACCTATTTCAATAGTGAATCCATTACTGTATTTATCATCTTATTACTGAATTTATCATCTTGCTGACTTCAAAAATGATTAGCGTCACCATCGCAAAATCAAACACATGCAGATGAATGGCGTACGACAGATTAGAGCAGTGTGAATACCACTATTTCACAGCATGTGTTAGATTTTGTGATTATCCTTGAATATTGGATGCTCCATTGTGCAAGCACCATTTCACTCAATTTTCAAAAAAATATTGTACAATCATTCATAGATGTTTGTGTTGCTAATTATGATTAAGCTGCAATCAAATTTTTTCAACCTTTAAAGAAGCATTACCCACGCACAGGTGTCAGACCTATGTGGGCTTCATCCTCCAAAAAAAGAAGAAAAAATCAAAACAAAACTTTACTGCAAAACTTATTATTTTTTTGCCAAATATAACATTATGGAAATAATTCAGATTTAACTGAAAGTGTATTATATAATTAATTATTGCTCTCTAACAATCCTTACTCTTCAAATACTCATAACTAACACAAATATGTCATCTGAATGAAGATTATTTATATGGAAATAACATGATTGAAAAATCTATTGTAAAAACCAGCCACATTAAGGAAACAGTCAGGAAAATCTAGTTTAAAAATTATTAGAAAAGCAACCTTTAAGCTAGTCCACACAAGAAGCATTTTCCAAGCTTGGAGTCGACTCCACGATTCACGTAAATGGATGTTATTGAATTGAATTTGAATTTATTTCACCAAATTTTTAATTTAAAAGATACGTAACACGTTATCAAGATAGACACTGAATTAAAAAATACATAAATAAAAAACCAATAATTATAATAAATATATACCTATTATATAATATACATTTCTAATCAAAACACAATACTTGATAAATTTTGAACGGGACAGTCCATTCTAACATGAGTTTTATAACTTGTGCGTCAAGAATGAACTAAACCGTGTTGAAATAGATGATTTTTTTTAAATAAAATTTCCAAGATTAGGTTATCTCAGTGACCAAAACTAATAATTCGTCCATTAATGACGTTTAAAATTGAATAATATTCAAATAGATCTTGTCCGTTATATATCAATAACTTTATCAACCAATTTGAAGCAATCCATTAATCAAATAACATGAGCCCAAATAGACCTATTTCGTCTTTATTGTGAGTCAAAAAGTCCAGTATCTCGATATAAATTTATTCTATTTTTTTTTTATTCATTCATTTGTTAAAGGCTGAGTGTCATTGGATAAGTTCCTGGGAGCTTTACCGGTAACTGCTACCGGTGGCGTCGGATTTATCTATTCAAATTTTTCAACGTCTATGAATTTGAGTAGACCAATCAGACACGACCGGTTACATTCACCAGTTACCGGTAAAGCTCCCAGGAACTCGACCATTGATTGTGGTGGCTCGGCCAATCACAGCCATTTATTTGAAGCTTTGAGTCGTCTTCATGTCGACTGCCTAGAAGATAAATAAAAACATCGAAAATACCCAGAGATTAAACTTCTTTTTTTGGGAGGATGAAGCCCACATAGGTCTGAGACTTGTGCGTGGGTAATGAGTTGGATGATGGTGATTGATGAATTGGACCTACTGTTTTAGGTGGGTTCCGAACCACCAGGAAGTGATTTTACAGCAAGTGTCAACTTACCAAGTGATTGGCAGTCTTTCGGCACAAGTATTGGTTGAACTATATCTTGGTCGTCGTCGTCATCATCACTAATGCTGTTGGCTTCTGAATTGGAAGAACTTGGTCGGGGTGTAGCTACGCGTGCGGGCGCATTCTCCTTCAACTGCGCCCATGACATTGCATTACTGCCAGCAACGGTAGCCTCGCTTGATCCCCGCACAGGAGCAGAATCACTTTCATCAGCATTCTCAATCTTGACAGGCAAATCTAAAGTAGTTGATGAGTCCATCACCTCAATAACTTGCGGTTCTTCTTTCACAGAGCTAACGTCCAAACTCTCCTGCTTCACCTCAACTGGAGCGTCCGTTCTATTTATCTCCAAATTTTCTATTGCTGGCTTTCTGTCCGTTTCATCATCCTCATCCCGTTCCAAAATAACCGATGGCCCATTACTTTCAACAGGCTTAGGTTCAGACTTGACTCTCGGCTCAACAACTGGTTGATCAATGATAATTATATCGCCAGCATCATTACTTTCTGTTTTGATGACTGATTGACCTTCAGTAGTCATCAGTCGCTGACCGTTACGGATTCCAAAATACCTTTTACGTCTTTGTTTTCTGCCGGGAACACCTCTAACAGGTTCTGGATCAGGTTTTATTTTCTTAGAAAACATTTCTTCAACCTTATCTAGAATTGTTTTTCGTCTTTTACGCCTTTTACTTTGGTTGGGCGTCGCCATTACTATACTGTTTCTTGGTGGATTTTGTGGAGGTATAATCAAGGGAATATCGTCCATAAAAACTGCAGGATCTCCTCCTGTCCTATCGAAAAATATTTGGGATGAGAAAGGATCATTTTCCATCAAGCTATTTCTTTGTGCCTTGCCTTCGTTTTTGATAAAGCTAGCACTAATTGATTGTATTGAATTTTCTCTTTTAACATTGACACCTCTATTGGATTGAGTAGAGGTTTCCGTTCTGACATTGGCACCAATGTTGGGTTGATCTTCTGTTTTCATGGCTAAAAAATTTTGCAAACGTTTCATAAATTGTCGTCTTTTTTTACCCATCTTTCTTTTTTTTATACCAAACTTACGATTGTTATTAGAATTTTGAGGTTTTGATTTCTTGTTCTTTTTTGGACTGCTGTTAATTGAAATAAACCCGTCGCTTCTAGCATCATCCAGAACTATGACACCACCAGAACTCGCTCCAGAATGGCTAGCACTTTGAGACTCATCCAAATTGCATTCCAACAGAGTATTTACATTTTGTGACTGATTGACATTCTGCTGGTTGAGGTTCTGATGGTGGTAAGGTGTAACTTGATTGTTGTTATTCATGAAAAATCCTTGAAGATCAGGCTGAAAGCCCATCGAATTGAAATTAGGACTAGACATTAGTGGTCTGATATTTTGCTGCTGAAACGGCGCAACACCTACTACTGGTGCAACACCAAGAAGACCAGGTCTGAAAAAATTGTTCTGCTGGTTACTGAACGCCAGTCCGAACTGTTGTCTATGCTGTTGAAATTGATTTTCTGTTCTGTTCTGTTGGTTACCGTTCTGCTGGTTACTGAATGCCTGTCCAAACTGTTGTATGTGCTGTTGAAATTGATGCTTCACTGGCCCATCAACCATAGCTGAAACCATCTGCATCACGTTGTTGGTAAAGTTATTGAATTGCATCATGCCAGGACTGTTGGTGTTGGTCATTAGTGGAGATGGTGTTCCCGGTTGTTGTTGGAACATATGTGGATTCATTTGCTGTTGTATTCGATTGGCCGCCATAAGTTGTGAATTTAATTGCTGTTGATGTAGATTTGGTCGTGGGATCATTAAATTTCCAGGCATGTTCCGCATTCTACATTCACGAAATTTACTAAAGTAGGACGTATTTTTCTGTCTATTGTTATTTCTTTGATAATTTTCAACAGCATTCATTTGCCGTATAACAGTTCTTGTGTCAAGGGTGTAATTCACATTGTAGTCAATTTTGAGCGGAGTGACACCATTGGGTAAATACTTTTGAGGCGCTTCAACTTTAAGAGGTTTACCTCTTAATACAGGTAACTTATTCAGTATATCACAACGAGTTTCTACTTGACTTGGCGTACTTGGGAGTACTTGCGCACTTGAGTTCTGATTACTACTATCATTATTGTTCACATTTTCATCATCACCATCACTGTCAAGATTAATAACTTCTATCTCTTTATAGAACCTGTTGACTTCTTGGCTTAATGTCTTATCACCAGAATCTACAACTTCACAATTATTCTCTTTTTTGGGTAGAACAAATAGAAACTCATTGACAGTCACAAATGGAGTTCGAATTGGAATGGGCGTTTGTTGAACGGCTGTTGAACTGGATTGATTAGCAGGAGTAGTCACGTTTGTTTGCTGAGGCCTCCTTTTCCAATTGCTTCCACCATCATCATCAGAATCAGAATCGTCGTCATCATCATCATCATCATCATCCTCCTCCTCTTCCTCATCATCGTCTTCTTCTTCCTCATCATTACCTCCATCTTCTTCTACTGTTCTTTCATTTCTAGTTTCACTTTCATCTGAAGAAATTTCAGCATAGATGATTTCTTTTTCTTTAATGGGAACTTCCACTATACTGTCATCGTCATAATCATCATCATCATCATCATCGTCGTCGTCATCATCATCATCATCACTGCTATCATCATCCCCACTACTTAGATCTATCACAACAGGTTTCGCAGCTTTATTTGATGATTGTGAACTTGGTTCAGCTGCCACAACTGACACTTCTGGTTCAACCACTTCCAGACTGACAACATCAACATGAGTTTCAGTTTCAGGCGCTGACTTATCGGCTACTATATCACACGAGGAACTATTATCCTCAACATTCTCAACAATTGGCGGACTTCTACATTCGACAACACTATCTAAAGACAAGTTAGGCGAGGCATTTGATTCACTATTTACAGCTTTTGTCTTTTCCACAACTGTTCTACTCGTATCACAGTCGGCACTATACAGTCTTTTATCACTTAGAACGTGCTGTTCTAGATGAATGTCTTTTTCATAACGTGTCACTGAAACGCTTGATGAGTGTCTGAATAATCGGTAGCCGCTGCGGACCAGATGGGAATACACGCGGTATTCAATGAGATTGCAGCCATTTTTCTCTTTAATTAGAGTGGAATACGCTCTTTCAATACTGAGAGGCACTTCGTACAGTAAAAGTTCCAGGCAATTCTGAAAAAAATAAAACAATGAAAGATTAGTCTAAATATTGAAGCAAGTAGTTTATAACCTAGTCAATTAGGAATCCTATTTTTCTCACGTCAAGTTCATGTAAATGTATCTATGATTAAACGCAATCAAACATTGTGACATGAAGTGTGACATTCATGTGCTAGACAATTAGAAATAGTCATCCCATTCTTATGTATTACTGCAGTATAATAATATTTATCAACCAACATCCGAGCAATGAGGCAATTGGGAGTATAATATGTGACTTGACATGATGGCAAATATATGCAGCAAATATTTATTTATTGTGACAAAATTACAATGAATGTGAAGGAGCAACAGACTCAAGTTCAAAACTGTTCTCTTCACAAATTTTCAATATGTTACATTGTACAAAACATTGAGGTTGACACGGACAAATATTTAGATTTGCTAAAAAAACTTCACTCGAAAAATAACAAAATGATTCTTTTTCACTTAACGACTATTAATTTAAAAGTTCACTCGAACCAATACACAAAAAACATATACATGCCATATCTTCGATTTCATTTTCATGTAAATAAGTTGTTGGTTTTAACTGTATTTATGTATTTATTGCCGAGATAAAGACCTCAATGATGAAATTAATCATAAATGCAGAATGCAAAACAACTGTGAATTTATAGTTTGGCTTTCTTCACGATTTTGTAAAACCAATATGTTTCATGAATAAAATGAACATAATGAATCTTTACGTATGGTAAGTCATGACTCACCCATTATAAAATTAATAAAAATGAACTATTTTGACATTAACTTAACTTAAATGATTATTTAAAAAACTATTTTATATTCAACATTTTACAATAAATTAGAGCAGTGGGCGAAGTAGAGGCAAACAAGCCTCATCTAACATTGAACCCACATGAAATGAATTCAATTGAAATACTCACTGTTTCCAATAAGACAAGAGCTTCCTCAGGATAAAGCCAGTCGTTTCCGTCGGAGTGATGGCCCAAGCTCTCCCAATGTTTTCCAACTTTCTTTGTTACTTTTGCTTTCGAGACTTCAGGCATCCATGTGGCACAAGATAAGAAATTCCTAAACAAAAATAATATAAGAAAGCTTATACTTGGATGGTTTTCTTCAATAACAATCAAGAACACATGAAAATACGGTAAAAATTAACTTACAATTCAATTCAAATCTATGGAGAGCATCAAATATTATTATGCATATTAACATTATTATTACTATTACATCACATGGTTCGGAACCCACCAAAAACCGTAGGTTCATTTCATCAATCACCACCGTACAACTAACTTATCCTCAAAAAAAGTTTAAATACAAAAAAAGTGTTAGTAAAGTTTTTAAAAATGTTTTAAATACAATAATTTATGAATTCAGTTGTTTGTGAATGGATGTTGTGGTACTTTTCCATGATGAATAATAAGACTTGGATGTTGTCAAACCACTTTATTTTGAATACATTATTGAAAAATTACAGCTGAGGATGTGGCAGGTTAAGCCACGAAACCATGGTACTGTAATTTTTCAATAATGTATTCAAAATAAAGTAGTTTGACAACATCCAAGTCTTATTATTCAACAATAATTTATTATGCTCTAAATTTTTTCAGCTAAATTCATCAAAGTCGACTGCAACAGAAGAAGGGCCTGAAATTCGGCTAAAAAAATGGCTTGGAGCCAATGACAGTTGTCATGTGGAAAGAAGCCCTAAGTGAGATTCAATTCTACCTTGACTTATCAGTAAATTTTCAGCAGGCTCACCTTTTTTCGACACGCTGCTCTTGGAGGAGATTCTTTCTATCACTAAGAGCGTTCTGAATTTGCGTTTTCTCAAGCCAACTGTTGCTTGGGGCGAAATCCTTATCACCAATATGCGGGAGTTCCTTATCAGATTTAGATTTAAGACTAATCAGCTCTTCACCCCTGAAATAAAATAAAAAAATGCACTTGAAACTATTACAATCATATGACTTCTGATGGCACATTATGTTGGAATGTAATAGAGAAATGTCTGGGATAATGCGTCATTATTATACTAAAGATAATGACCCATTTTTGTCCGATCTAAGCATTTTCAGAAAAAAACAACGGCCTGACATAACTTTTGCAGAATTACAGTGTGTGCTGTCATGTATCTTAATACAAATGCATAATAATATGAAATAGGTCAGTAATTAATAATGATTAATAATTAATTTATCAAAGTTTATTAGGTTTGATTATGATTGAGTGATAACTCACTGTAGCCACTAAAATAGGAGACTAGACATGAAAAATCTGATGACTCGAACTACTGAGAGGAGCTTCTGATATAAATGAAGGAACATAGTGATCTGTTTCAATTAAATCGTGTGCAGCATATTTTTGTAAATTATTTTTGTAAAAATAATTTTTGTAAATTATAATTTTTGTAAAACCGTATCGATTTTTTCATGTGGTCTGCTTACAGTAATGAACCATAAGTAGGTAGAGAAGAAATGAGCTAAAGCAAACGGCATGAAGATAAGTTAATGGTGTAAATTATTTACTGAGGCATTATTGAAGTTTAAAAAGATAAGGTATGGGGAGATGTGTAAGGGTGATGATACACTAGCAAGGAGACTATAGACAGTATGCGTATGCTGCACACGATTTAATTGAAACAGATCACTATGTTCCTTCATTTATATCAGAAGCTCCTCTCAGTAGTTCGAGTCATCAGATTTTTCATGTCTAGTCTCCTATTTTAGTGGCATGGCTACAGTGAGTTATCACTCAATCATAATCAAACTGTAGGCTAACTTGAGTTATAAATCAACTCAAAACTACACAAAAAAACCTATTTAAAAAAAATAACATCCAAGATTTGTACGATACTGGTCTATAGAGGAGAGCAGATGAAGAAAAATAGAAATACAGCATGAATTGAAGACATTTTATCAACATTTGGAATAAGAATTCCAACTTTTGGGTTAGGAAAGGATTAACTCACGTCAATAAACTGTTCGTTGACATTTCTTAAATGTTCATCCTCACTTAGGGCTGAGATAAATACTGAGTTGGGGAAAAATTCTGCATAAACAGAAAAATCACAAAATTACAACTGCTATGAAGCAATTTGGAAGTCACACCAATGCAAATATGCAAACTTTCATCTTGCAAACGTGCTACATGTTACAGTATATAGATCAGTTAATGCTAATGAGATGAGGATCGTGGAGGCAGTATCATCTCCTAGCTCTGGTGATAGACAAATGGTAGTTGATATTGCAATAAATTATAATTTCATGAGAAGGAAGTTGTATAAAACATTGAATTCTTTGTTCAACTCTTCAAATATGAAAATATTCTCTCAATTTCTAAAAGTGCTGTGCTAGCTAAATAGTAGCAATAAGTGCTTTAACGAGCACTCTACTTCTCTACAATCTCCTTCTAAGTTCAGATTCAATCAGCTGTTTTGGTGTTTTCAATTCCATTTCCAATTTCCAACCTCAATCACACCTCTCCTCATCCATCGATATTACTCAACTCCTTCTTTGATAGTATGGGAAAAATGTGATTTTTCTCCAATTTAAAGGTAATTTTCATATTGTTTGTATGGTTTATATAGATATTTCTTGTGTTATTTAGGTTTTTGTGTACTGGTTATTCCTGTATGAGATGAGGTAGAACTAGAAGTATAATCCGGTAACCTATACTTTTGAAACCCATAGTTCTGTATTTAGGTTAGGTGAATACGAAAATCGTTTCTTATTTGATTGTTTTTTATGATATTCTGAGGAAAAAGAAAATAAAAACCAAAGATTTGAGGTACGAGAATACCGGGGTCTCAGCTTGAAGTTTGTGCTCTGTGTTGTCGGTATTATATTTAAGTTATCGTCTAAATAAAACGCTCATACGTTTAGTTAACACAGAAAATTGATATGTCTCATCTGAGGTTTAATGATTTAATCTTTAATGATTTTGAATACACTTACTGTATCAAAATGAGAAGCAAGGAGGAAGAATATGATATTCTTGTGGGGTAAGTTATTTTTCATTACTAGGATTGTGAAGTAGTTGTTAGACCACCATTAAGTCTAGTTCTGTTCAGTCATTGGCAATTAAGAAACATTTTTGATTATATATACATATACATGAAAGAATATGATGAAGAGTATATAAATGTGTTTGTAACTTCAGTATCCAACGATTAACTTTTCTACTATTTTTGTCTTCTTCAAGACATTTATTATTACAGATTGCGTGTCGTGAGATTACAGAGAATTCTCGGCTGGCTCTGTCGATTTGATTGCATTCTAAAAATATATTTTCCAAATTACTAGCGAGTCTTGATGCATACGCAAATTTTTCCACTTTTGGTTTGAAATGGTTTTTTATTTGGTTTCACAGGTAAAACAATCTAGTCGCTCTGTCTTAGATTATTGTTCTGGCAGAGAACTATGATGATTCACTACAGAAACTTGAATAGATCGTTGAGAATTCTCCAACATTCTGCATATGGAAGTTCAACTGCTATCAATCCTGTCGCTACAGCTCCAACTTCATCAGCAACTACACCATCTGCAGATGGAGTAAAAGGTAAGATATTATTTTATGAAATTGATTGAACAACACTGACTAACTGACTACAGATAATTATAATAAGTGTATGGCTTTTTATTGGTGGGGAGATCCTCACGGGTATTTCCATCTCGCCGTTTGAGCCATGTTATGATGGGGAACACGGAGAGCCAAATATTTTAGGTGGGATCCGAACCACTGGGTAAGTTATAATATGAACTACAGATAATATATAGCTATATGAGCCATTAATCTGTCAGTGCGATTGCTGCGTTGCCGTATTCCGGCTCTTCAACTGTAGTTCGTCCATGATTAAACTTATTTTTAACCGGTCGATAATTGGTACGTTTAACTTGTTTATATTTTTGTGATCCTTAAGTTTAAAAAATTAAATGAATCAATTGTTATCATTCAACGTCTCAGACTCATATGGGCATCATCAATATCATGCCCTCTGTAAGTCTCTTTTTGTCAGGCTTGGTGTTTTAACGGTCGTTGGACATTTTCTACTCTTTCCTTTGATATTCTTGACATCTTGGCAATAGCCTATATTATTCTTGACAAAATAAACAGAGTGATCTGACCACCCGAAATGACATACATCACAACAACACCAGGCTTCCAGAGATGTTTTACTTACCCAGGGTACATCTTCGAAGATCATGAACAGGTTATAGAATTTCAACTTTACCCTACTCCAATAAACTCCTCGAAAGGGTAAGGCAGCTGAGTTTAATTAGTACGTTTTTGAGAGGGTCATCAATGTGCTAATGAGGAACAGGGTGAAGGTGTATTACATTGTTGATGATTTTATTATTTATTTTACCTATCCATCTTGATATCAGCGCCTTTATGAGTGTAATTGAAATTGTTTTTGTTGAATGTGCATTGACGCCAGTGATAATAATAATAATAATAATAATAATAATATGTTTTTATTTCCATACTTTGTAACAATACAAATTTAGAAACGTCAGAAAATACAAAAAGTATCAACTATGTTATCAAAATGATCGCGAACGTGCGGTTAAAGGATGAAGAATTAGGTGCAAGTAATAATCAGGAAAAAATCAGTAGCTTGATATACAAAAGTTATAACTTTCGTTCTGTATAGAAATTGTTTTAATGTTTTACTACTGCTGAAACAATTTTCAAATTTATATTTGCCATACTCGTCATTTCCAAACAACGTTGTACATTAAGGAAATGTATTAAAGAATCTAATATATGCAAAAAAATCTATTATCACTTCATAGATAAATTTTCCTCTTGCAGAGTGGCAGCACAGAAATGGTAAATTTTTCTCCTATTTGAAAGCTTCAAAAATCGTGTTTTTATTTCAGATTCTGATTCAGAACCTAAATCCCAAAAATCAGGCGATGCGAAAAAGGTGAAACAAATCAATCGTAATCTGACTACGTCAGTTTTTAATTCACTGAAAGATATTGCTAGTGATGAGGCACTCGATAAGAGGATAGAATCTTCTTCCACACCACAAGAACTACTTGCCACTTCTGAGACAATTGGAATCCAAAGAAAATATGCATTGAAGGTAAAAGATCATTTCTTAAATAATTTTATACCTAACATTAGGTAAAACATGATAATGGTATAATAATAGTGTTTCTAGTTGAAGAACAATCAAAGACTCGACCTAGGCCTACCGTATTTCTACTAAACTTAAACTGGTGTATTTTTACCCACTAGACCGTTAGTGTGAAAATACACCGTATTTTTACCCCCTTTAACTGGCGGAATACATTTCGCTTCTGAGAAGGAGCTTCATCAGCCTCATCATGGAAAGCATGTGACCTATTTGAAATTGAGCAAAGAATTTTGAAATTTTAACATGAAAACAAAAATATAGTCATTTTATACAAAATATCATCTTCAGTTTCACTTGATTAAGAAACCTCCAACAAATTTTCTCCCAAATAAATTTTATTATCTTAAAAAGCAAAAAAAATCGGTAATTGCATAACAAAAATACTCAGTCATTTCAGAAATAATCATCTTCAATTTCACTTGATTGAGAAATTTCCAACGTATTTTCTTTCAAGTAAATTTTGTTATCTTAAAAACAAAAAATATTAATTCTGTAATTGCGTATCTTGATCATACTACGTTCTTGAAATCATTTTACCTTGTGAGCAATCCAACTTTCTGTTTTCAATTCTTTTTAAATAAATTTTCATTTAAATTATATTATTTTTCAAATATGATACTCTAGAAATTATTATTTGAAACCGGGATTGCCCATTGCATAACCGCCTCCATAAGTTGGACTGTTGGAGGTCCGGACCTCTCCCTGGCAATGACATGTGCACTTGATAAAATACTCTTTGGGGAAGCTGTCATATTTCAAACATAATTAGTGTGTATATCCGCTTTAAATGCAGTTGGAACTGGAACTTGAAAAATTTCTTGTGTACAAAGTATGGTGCGTTTGTTTATCAAAACAAGGCCAACTATAGGTTTTGGAGAAATGTATCATCAATGACAAAACTGAAATGATCTGTCATTCAATGACAAAAACTTATTTCTCCCCCCTCTCATTTCAGCTTCCCCCTCCTCACCCTTCTATTCCATTATCAGGGTATCAATCTGTTAGGACCATTGAGGTAAGAGAAAGAAGAGGGAGCATAACGTATACAGCCCATTTTAGAAAAGTATAACCAGAAAGGAAGTAAGCGGATTAGATTAGATTATTTACTTTATTCATGTAGATTACAAAATGCACAGTCTTAGATTCTAGATTATGATAGTTCAAAATATATAAGTACTGTAATTATTGTTCTATGAATTTTACAAATCTAAACTAAAGAATTAATCAACGATATGTTGTAACGATACGAAATTTCTAAATCACGAATAAGCCACTAGACAGATTTAAATCAATAATATATACTTGGGATCGCAATGTTTACATTGTTGCTATGGGGAACCTAACCTCCTGATGTGCCGGCTTTTTCATGTCTACTCAGCCAGATACTCGTAGTAGCGAGGAATTTGTGAAATATAAAAATATATTGCCTTAAATATTGTGAATAAGAAAAAAACGCAATAAAATATTTCCAAATAGCTAGTCATACTTATATTAATAGAATCTTGCATAAAATGAAATGTTACTCACCATGATCATCCACTCAAAAGCAGTATTATCCAGCCAGCAGAATTTATTATTATGTTTGTCATATTTTATTTATATTATTTATGTGATTGGTGTTAGTCAAATTAAATTATTTATATTTTATTAGGGGCATTAATTAGTCACGTAGGCCCATACCTCATTAGCATATTATGTTAATTAGTTCGAAAAAGAGCCAATCAGAGAGACACAATATAAAAATTACACAGAGTCTGAAGTGCTTCGATTAATAAGAAGAAAGAAAAAACTCTCTCCTGGGCTTACGACCGAAGTAGTTCCATCACCGAATGTTAGTCTCTATCATTTTAAAATTTAAATTAAATTCAAGTCGAGACCCTTGTGAGGAACAAACGGAGCACAGATCGCTGAGCCAGACTACAGATCCCAAAGGATTCTGAACAGATTTTCCACCACGACACCAGGATTGAGGGGCCAAGGTCTCGATCCTAGAGGGCATCACCACTCCGCCACTCCACGCCAGCAGAGGGATAAAAATTCGCGTGAGTGTTATAAATTTACTAATAGTGGATCCACTGGTGCGCGAAAGATCTGAAATAATCGCTACGACCAATACCAATAGAATATTTAGAGTGTAGAATCTGAGCTCATAGGGTTAAGGATTAAATATAGTATATGAGGCATGTTACATTTGGGCCAAGCCATGAACCCACGACCCGCTCTGATATATATTTAAATAAAAATAAATAATCAATGTAAACAAATATTGTATTATTTAAAGGCACCCAACACAAATCCCTTCAAATAAAATAAGTAACATAAAAGAGAAAGCAGGTGTTACATAATGGCACTCAACGTAAGGGCTTTCTAAAAAATAAAACCACCATATGTTACATAATGGCGCCCAACGTGGGGCTTTCTAAAAAATAAAACCACCATATGTTACATAAATGGCGACCAACGCAGCGGCTTGAGGAATGTGACATTCCTTTCATGTACTATATTGTATGAAATTCATACAACAGGAGAGAGTGTACTCTATTAAATACGCCAACGATTTAAAGAGATATATGCACTTAATGCTCTGAATCACATTCTGGTGATCGTTTAAATAATTATTTTGAGACCTAATAAAGAAAGCCAAACTGTTTTAGTTAAAAATTAGAGCTTTAGAGGTACTATAATTATTGAATTTTTTAAAAAAAAAAAAAAAAGAGCATTAAGGTCTGGGGGCTTGTTAAGATAAGTAATTTGTCAATTATTTTAAGCAACATCCCTAAGAAGCGATCTCATAGGCAAGGCAATTAGAGTATAAATCGTTTATTCGTTTATTTGGCGATGGCCTAAGAATCAATTCACATTATTATTAAAGATTCTCAAAAATAGTGTTATTAGAAATTATTAAGTATATCATTATTAGTGATTATTGTATATTAATTGATTGGGCTATTTATATGTGTAATTTTGCATGTTACATTAACAAGTCCTGGGCGAGTTGTAACTTTAGAGCACTAAATCACTTCGCACATCACTTATTCCATTTAGCAAGGTCTTCACTTCACTTCCTCGACTACTCACACCCGCGCCGCGACGTTTTCTTCACCGCGCACGCACATCCTACCGCTACACGCCTGTCCTTCACGCCGCGGAACTATAAGCGAGACTCATACTAGCCCAGCTGACCTACTACTGGGAGACCATCATGGAAAACGCCTCCCTCAACTCATCGGTGTCTTATATGGATTTCGGAAATGATGATACGATCCAAAACGCAACCACACTCAATCCAGAGGTCATAGACGCACCAGATGAGACTACACCCAGGGAGCGAGAATCAGGCAGTACCACCAGCGTCAACTTCAACCCTGAAAGCCTTTACCAACTCTCGTCTACAAGGAGAGAAGAAGAAGTCGACCTGATCGAGGTACCGCCATATACATCACCGCCAACAGCCTCCAACGCTGCTCCACTAACATCACCTGACGAGTTAAGTCCACTTACGTCCAGACTGATGAACGACAGTCCGACTGACGGATCTACCCTCATGATGCGGATGAGCGAGGATTTCAAGAAAATATTATTGGAAGGTATAAAAACAATGGAGACAAACACCCAATACCGTATGGAAAAGACGGAGAAGATGAATAGTGAATCCCAGGAAAAGATGAGTAAAAGATTTGAAATTAGCATGGAGAAAGTTGTTAGCAACTTCAAAGAAGAAATGAAGGAAGAAATAGCCACAGTGAAGAAGCAGCTAGACGATAATGCTATGAACCTAAATATGAGAATGGATGGTGTAGACAAGCGGATAGACAGTTTGCGGACAGATTTGAGGAAGGAGTTAGGCGAGGAATGGAGAAAACATGCGTCTGAACTGGAGAAAAACATTCAAAGAAAAACAGATAAACAAGACAAAGAATTGAACAAAAAATTTGAAATGTTAGAAAAACAAACCAACGCTAATGTACAACAAGCAATAGAAAAACAGAGAGTAGAATGTACCACCACCCACAATAAATTAGAACAGCAAATAAAAAGCTCCACCCAACCACTTGAAAAATCAATAGAAACAATAACTGTACAAATAGAAAAGAATATCACCACCCAGAACACTACACAGAGTCAAGTAAATGAGCTAATAGCGGTACAATCTCAAATACAAAATAAAGTTACAGAAGTAGAACAAGAAGTCAGCCAACACCAGATAACTATTACAAACCTAGATACAGACCTACAATCTACGAAAAATGACTTAAATAATAAAATAAAACAAACACAAATAAAAATATCACAAATCGAAACGGATGCAAATAGAGTGAGGAGTGGAAATGATACAATCATTTTGCCTGAAGTACAGAATGTATCTCACTTGATGAACAGCTTGGGCAAATTCGACAATACTAGCAACTACATGGCACCAAAACCGTTTGCCGACCAGCTGAGAGTAATTCAGGAGTTAGTACACGCAAGTTGGCCTGTATGGAGATTTCGACTATCTACACTGTTGATGGGAGAACCGTTACTCTTTTTGCATGGTAGAATGCACGAATTCAATTCATTGGAAGAATTCCTGAAAGCCTTTCTCGACCAATATTGGAGTCTGGATCAACAGCAGAGCCTACTTTCGAGAATAATATCGAGTACATACAACGAAAAGAGTGGACAAACCTGCACCGCATTCGTTTCTCGACTGCGATTTTTCAACTCTCAGTTAGATAATCCCATACCTGATCTCACATTAGCTCACATCGCTATGAAACAACTACCGTACCGAATTCAACTTGTGTTGTCGACCACAGTAATCAAGAGTTTCAAAGACCTTGAAAATCATTTACATTGCATACAAGCCGTCACCACAAATCACAACCAAGAAAAACAGAGACATGAAAATAATTACAATAGAGATAACCCGCCACCAAATCAGCTAACGGACAATTCCGGTACCACAAATAATAATCAAAATGATAGCATGCAAATAATCGAAACAGAAACACCTCCACCAAACAACCACCACCGTAATAAAAATGGATTCAGAAAGAATCAAAACAATAATTATTACAGAAATAAAGACCGTAGATATCATGATCAAGGCAGATACTATGATGGCCGTGATCAAATGAATTATAACAGAGATAATAACACAAGTAATTCTAGAAGTAATAATAATCAATCACCGTCACCGAATACATCATCTAATACAAACAGAAGTAATAGCCCGCCACCTTCTAATAGCATCCCAAACAAAACAAATGAAAACAGAAATAATCAGTCAGGAAGAAACTCAAATGATAGCAATCGAGCATGACTAGGAGAAGAGGTAACTTATAAGACTCTGACAGTTCAAGTGCCACTCACTCAGAGCAAAATAACGAAACAGTTGCATAGAATCAATCAGAAAGTATACCGTAATTCATACTTTCAACCCAAACATGTGAGGTACAAATCGCCTACAAACCACCACCATGCTTGCTTTCACCCGAGATACATGCAGTATAAGCCCAATATGAGCAACACATATAGTGAACCAGCGCCGCAAATTAACACTAATAACAGTGAAAATGCCGCCACTTATCAAAGTCTTACCGCGTTTCGCAGCGACCTCCATGAATCACTTTTAGAAGAAAAGGATCATGAGACTAGATCGGCGAACGCGCTTTTTCAAACCTATATCCATGTCAACGTATATGGAATAAAGTTGCAAGCTTTGATCGATTCAGGGTCACAATGTTGTCTCATACAAAACGATTCTTATCACAGAATTCGAGATAGAGTGAAGCTAGCGACATTGCCGCTTACAGCCACTTACCTATCGGGCATAAATCCAGGAAGACGTGTAAAAGTCTCCACACAGTGTCTATTAGAACTAGATATAGAGGGAAAGAAATTCTCTCATACCTTTTTGGTATTACCAGTGGGCGGTCCACATGTAATCCTCGGTACGGATTTCCTAAATTATTTCAGAGCAAACATAAATTTTGACCCACCTCTGTTAAGCCTAAAACATGACGAGGATCAAACGTCAGTTGTCACTGAGATTATGAGAGAGACGGTAGATACTACAAACCGTGAAATAAAGATCATATTCCAGAATGGATCTGCTACAAGAGAATGGGGGCTCCACGGTATGCAAGAGTCGCTAGCATACATGACAGTGCTAAATGTTACAACTTTTTCGAAAGATAAGGGAATAACAACAGACGACACTGAGATTCTAATGCAGGAATTAATTGATCGCATTAAAAGTCGTGAAGAATGGGAACCGACCACCCGCGATCAAATATGTGACATGTTTTTGCGAAATAAGAAAGCATTTTCGGAACAGCCTGGTTTAGCCAATCATTTCAAATGCAAACTGGAAGTCAAGCCACACGATAGTTATTTTAAAAAATACTATCCCATACCTTTTGCTTACCGGCAGGCGGCTACCGATGAAATCAATCGTATGGAAAGGTTAGGCATAATTGAGCCTTCCACTTCCCATTATAGCCTACCGATTGTATGTGTGATTAAGAAAGACGGATCTGTGAGATTATGTCTTGATGCGAGACAGTTGAACCTAATTTTGACAAATGACCGGGAGTCACCCGCGCAAATTGAGCAAGTGCTTCAAACTTTCCACGGCAAGACTGTATATTCCACTGTTGACCTAAGCGCCGGTTACTGGCAGGTTCAAGTTGATGAAGAGTCGAGAGATTACTTGTCATTCCTGTTCAACGGCAGAAACCTACGTTTCACGAGACTTGCATTCGGCATCCGAAACGCCATGGCTGTATTCACGCGTTGCTTACGTCAGTCGCTAGGCCCAGATATAGCACAATTTTGCACTCTCTATGTCGACGACGGAATAATCTCTTCCAGTGACATCCTGGAACACTGTCAACATTTGAATGTAATATTCTCTAGACTAGCCAAGTGTGGATTGACATTGAAGTTGTCGAAATGCCAGTTTTTTGCTCAAGAAGTCAAATATTTAGGCCACATCATTTCTAAAGAAGGCATCACACAAGATCAGAGTAAATTACAATCAATTAAAAACTTTCCATCACCGTTAAATCGAAAACAGCTACAACGATTTATTGGCTTCTTACAGTTCTACAGGCGGTTCAATTCACGTATGTCACATTATACAGCACAGTTAAGTCACTGTTTGTCATCGAATAAGTCATGGAGATGGGGCGACAAAGAAGAAGAAGTCTTCCAACAACTGAAAGATGCATTCTTAGATACAGTTGTGTTAAAACACCCAGACCTCAGTAAGCCGTTCTACTTGAACACAGATGCATCGGATTATGCAATTGGTGCGGAAATATTTCAGTTTGATGATAAAGAAGAGAAAGGAGTCATAGCCTTCTTTAGCAGAACACTGAACGCTGCACAACGTCGATACTCAGTCACAGAAAAAGAATTGTTGAGCATATTAGAAGTGTGTACTAAATATCGTACACTACTACTTGGTCAGAGGATTTTTGTGAACACTGATCATAAAGCACTCACATTCTTCAAAACTGCCAAATTGAGTAATAACCGATTATCACGGTGGTTCCTTGCGCTACAGGAATTTGAGTTAGAATTAACTCACCTACCAGGGAAGAGTAATCAGACGGCAGACTTCTTGTCTAGAGAAGTAGACGCAACCTACAATCATGAAACGACGTACCACTGCTATGCGCTAGATGAACACCAGTCTGTACCGTATCCAACCGACATCATACCTTTAGTGCATCGAGATACATTGACACCTTCGAAAATAAAAATAGCACAGTCAGTTGACAGTAAAACAGCATGCATCATTGAACAGTTGAAGCACCCTAGTATCGATAATCCGGAATATTTGCGACAGTACACACTGTATAAAGGATATTTATTTTACAGATCAGGTCAAGATATCTACAATTGGCGGTTAGTCATACCCAACGCCCTAGAACATGATGTGATACGGGAATCGCACGAGAGAACCGGGCATTTTGGAGTTTTTAAGAACCAACAAACTTTAAAACAAATCTGTTATTTCAAAAACATGAGCAGAAAAATAGCCAAGTTTGTAAGAGCCTGTGACGTCTGTCAAAAAACAAAACATTCCCGGTACAATATACGAGGTGAAATGATTGCACTGATACCTAAGAAGCCACTTGAAATAGTATCAGCTGACATTTACGGTCCGCTGCCACAAGCCAAGCATAGGAAAAAATACATATTCGTATTAACATGCTTATTTTCGAAATTCACCATGCTATTTCCTATTAGTAAAATCACTGGTGAAAGATTAGCGCTATGCATTACTCAGAGATGGACAAACACTGTTGGTAAACCAGAAAGAGTACTGTCCGATAATGCCACGTATTTTTGTGGCACGAAATGGAAACAAATATTGGGACAAGCAGATATTCAATTATCAAGAACGTCTTGTTATCACCCAAATTCTAATCCCGTTGAGCGCAAAATGGCAGAGATATCCCGGTTTATGCGCGCTTACTCTAGTGCGAAACACCAGCAATGGTCAAAGTATTTACCTTTTCTTGAAGAGTGTTTAAATAATTGTGTTTGTGAAAGTACAGGCCTTACACCTCACGAAATAATGTTTGGAAGTAGAAACATAACCTTCTTAGAGAAGTTAATTGACTATCCACAACAAACAGACACACCTAACCTCAATAGGCTACATCTAGTTTATGAAAAGTTAGTCAAAATGGCTAAGAATCGAAAAAAGTACCATGATAAACGTACAAAACATTTCACTTATGAAGTGGGAAATGAAGTTCTAGTCAAAGTACATAGACTATCGGATGCTCTGAGTAAATTGACCAAGAAATTTTTTCATATTTACTCTGGACTCTACAAGGTTACAACTGTTTCCAACGTCAATACCGTTCAACTCCAAGATCCTGAGCAGCCTACTTCGCTTTGGTGGGAGAATATTTCGAATATAAAGCCATATCTTCGAGAATAATTGATTTGGAAATCAATTTACGAACATGTGCTTCTGAGATTCGGAGTCAAAAAAAAACTGAGTGAAACAATTAATGGAGTGACCTATTTGCTGGACCAGTAGAGTCTATATGCGCCTATCACCCTACACACATGAATTACATTTCACACGCAGTTTAAACTTTGCTAAGTTAGCCTATTATCTAAATGATAGAAATTTATAACCCATTAAGATGGTTAATAAGTAGGAACTGATTAGTTGAAAATCAGCCTAGTCTGAAAATACATTCTAACGGTACTTTATTACCAACATGAAATTAAATATAGTTACCCATTACGAACCCACGACTTGTTAGTATTGCATGTTTAATCATCTTAGATGATATATTTGTTAATATTATATGTAAATATTAGATTTTGGTTATGAACACATAAATCACATATAACCTCATATGCATACGGTTAGAAAATACAAAAAAAAATAAAACATCGATATACGATGAAACAGCTGTTATAAACAGAAAATTTGTAGACGCCAAGGCCTTGCGGATTACATGACCATGCAGCCGTCACAGATCATGATCGATCCATCTATCGACACAGTATTATTCATTGTAGGAGATATCCTTATTATTATTATATTATATACCATTATTTATTATAAATGTTATTTAATCATCTTTGTAAAAATATTAAATGGCATCAGAGTGGATAGTAACATAAACCAAAGATTATTCAGTATGACCAACATTTCTCGGCAAATATTATTAAAAGCAAGCGGCCATTTTCAGTATTATTCTGTGATCAAATCTAGTCAAATCTCGTAACGTCTGTGATACCTATCTGTCAAAGTATTATTGAGTGTGCTATAATATATCGTAAGTCTAATCGTAAGTTCCATATGTTTAAATGTCAGAAATTTTTTGTAAGAGCTGCTAAGATCAAATTGTTATGACTTCTGTGCATCGGCGTCAATTCTAGGGACTTTTTGTGCGTTACTGTTGGTAGACTACGCTCACCACCATTTCTGTAACAGCCGCCCATTTTTGAATTTCTATGTCGCTTTATGCTGTTACCTTTTCTTTGTAAATCCACTGCCATGTTTTGATATTTCCATTTCTGTAAATCTTAGGAGTAAGTATATGTAGATTATCCATTGCTGAAGGCTAAGTCTGAAGGTATATCCCATGAGTCAGTCTGTATTTACCTGACCTTAGAGTCATATTTGTGTCACATACTTGTAACTTAGAGAAATTTAGCTCGTCTTCTTTGTTAATTAAAGTCATCCAAATCTTCATATTCTAGGCTAATTGTATAAGCCTTAATACTCACATTTACCTGACTTTAATGGGGGCTTATGTAACGATACGAAATTTCTAAATCACGAATAAGCCACTAGACAGATTTAAATCAATAATATATACTTGGGATCGCAATGTTTACATTGTTGCTATGGGGAACCTAACCTCCTGATGTGCCGGCTTTTTCATGTCTACTCAGCCAGATACTCGTAGTAGCGAGGAATTTGTGAAATATAAAAATATATTGCCTTAAATATTGTGAATAAGAAAAAAACGCAATAAAATATTTCCAAATAGCTAGTCATACTTATATTAATAGAATCTTGCATAAAATGAAATGTTACTCACCATGATCATCCACTCAAAAGCAGTATTATCCAGCCAGCAGAATTTATTATTATGTTTGTCATATTTTATTTATATTATTTATGTGATTGGTGTTAGTCAAATTAAATTATTTATATTTTATTAGGGGCATTAATTAGTCACGTAGGCCCATACCTCATTAGCATATTATGTTAATTAGTTCGAAAAAGAGCCAATCAGAGAGACACAATATAAAAATTACACAGAGTCTGAAGTGCTTCGATTAATAAGAAGAAAGAAAAAACTCTCTCCTGGGCTTACGACCGAAGTAGTTCCATCACCGAATGTTAGTCTCTATCATTTTAAAATTTAAATTAAATTCAAGTCGAGACCCTTGTGAGGAACAAACGGAGCACAGATCGCTGAGCCAGACTACAGATCCCAAAGGATTCTGAACAGATTTTCCACCACGACACCAGGATTGAGGGGCCAAGGTCTCGATCCTTAGAGGGCATCACCACTCCGCCACTCCACGCCAGCAGAGGGATAAAAATTCGCGTGAGTGTTATAAATTTACTAATAGTGGATCCACTGGTGCGCGAAAGATCTGAAATAATCGCTACGACCAATACCAATAGAATATTTAGAGTGTAGAATCTGAGCTCATAGGGTTAAGGATTAAATATAGTATATGAGGCATGTTACATTTGGGCCAAGCCATGAACCCACGACCCGCTCTGATATATATTTAAATAAAAATAAATAATCAATGTAAACAAATATTGTATTATTTAAAGGCACCCAACACAAATCCCTTCAAATAAAATAAGTAACATAAAAGAGAAAGCAGGTGTTACATAATGGCACTCAATGTAAGGGCTTTCTAAAAAATAAAACCACCATATGTTACATAATGGCGACCAACGCAGCGGCTTGAGGAATGTGACATTCCTTTCATGTACTATATTGTATGAAATTCATACAACAGGAGAGAGTGTACTCTATTAAATACGCCAACGATTTAAAAAGAGATATATGCACTTAATGCTCTGAATCACATTCTGGTGATCGTTTAAATAATTATTTTGTGACCTAATAAAGAAAGCCAAACTGTTTTAGTTAAAAAATTAGAGCTTTAGAGGTACTATAATTATTGAATTTTTTAAAAAAAAAGAGCATTAAGGTCTGGGGGCTTGTTAAGATAAGTAATTTGTCAATTATTTTAAGCAACATCTCTAAGAAGCGATCTCATAGGCAAGGCAATTAGAGTATTAATCGCTTATTCGTTTATTTGGCGATGGCCTAAGAATAAATTCAAATTATTATTAAAGATTCTCAAAAATAGTATTATTAGAAATTATTAAGTATATCATTATTAGTGATTATTGTATATTAATTGATTGGGCTATTTATATGTGTAATTTTGCATGTTACATTAACAAGTCCTGGGCGAGTTGTAACTTTAGAGCACTAAATCACTTCGCACATCACTTATTCCATTTAGCAAGGTCTTCACTTCACTTCCTCGACTACTCACACCCGCGCCGCGACGTTTTCTTCACCGCGCACGCACATCCTACCGCTACACGCCTGTCCTTCACGCCGCGGAACTATAAGCGAGACTCATACTAGCCCAGCTGACCTACTACTGGGAGACCATCATGGAAAACGCCTCCCTCAACTCATCGGTGTCTTATATGGATTTCGGAAATGATGATACGATCCAAAACGCAACCACACTCAATCCAGAGGTCATAGACGCACCAGATGAGACTACACCCAGGGAGCGAGAATCAGGCAGTACCACCAGCGTCAACTTCAACCCTGAAAGCCTTTACCAACTCTCGTCTACAAGGAGAGAAGAAGAAGTCGACCTGATCGAGGTACCGCCATATACATCACCGCCAACAGCCTCCAACGCTGCTCCACTAACATCACCTGACGAGTTAAGTCCACTTACGTCCAGACTGATGAACGACAGTCCGACTGACGGATCTACCCTCATGATGCGGATGAGCGAGGATTTCAAGAAAATATTATTGGAAGGTATAAAAACAATGGAGACAAACACCCAATACCGTATGGAAAAGACGGAGAAGATGAATAGTGAATCCCAGGAAAAGATGAGTAAAAGATTTGAAATTAGCATGGAGAAAGTTGTTAGCAACTTCAAAGAAGAAATGAAGGAAGAAATAGCCACAGTGAAGAAGCAGCTAGACGATAATGCTATGAACCTAAATATGAGAATGGATGGTGTAGACAAGCGGATAGACAGTTTGCGGACAGATTTGAGGAAGGAGTTAGGCGAGGAATGGAGAAAACATGCGTCTGAACTGGAGAAAAACATTCAAAGAAAAACAGATAAACAAGACAAAGAATTGAACAAAAAATTTGAAATGTTAGAAAAACAAACCAACGCTAATGTACAACAAGCAATAGAAAAACAGAGAGTAGAATGTACCACCACCCACAATAAATTAGAACAGCAAATAAAAAGCTCCACCCAACCACTTGAAAAATCAATAGAAACAATAACTGTACAAATAGAAAAGAATATCACCACCCAGAACACTACACAGAGTCAAGTAAATGAGCTAATAGCGGTACAATCTCAAATACAAAATAAAGTTACAGAAGTAGAACAAGAAGTCAGCCAACACCAGATAACTATTACAAACCTAGATACAGACCTACAATCTACGAAAAATGACTTAAATAATAAAATAAAACAAACACAAATAAAAATATCACAAATCGAAACGGATGCAAATAGAGTGAGGAGTGGAAATGATACAATCATTTTGCCTGAAGTACAGAATGTATCTCACTTGATGAACAGCTTGGGCAAATTCGACAATACTAGCAACTACATGGCACCAAAACCGTTTGCCGACCAGCTGAGAGTAATTCAGGAGTTAGTACACGCAAGTTGGCCTGTATGGAGATTTCGACTATCTACACTGTTGATGGGAGAACCGTTACTCTTTTTGCATGGTAGAATGCATGAATTCAATTCATTGGAAGAATTCCTGAAAGCCTTTCTCGACCAATATTGGAGTCTGGATCAACAGCAGAGCCTACTTTCGAGAATAATATCGAGTACATACAACGAAAAGAGTGGACAAACCTGCACCGCATTCGTTTCTCGACTGCGATTTTTCAACTCTCAGTTAGATAATCCCATACCTGATCTCACATTAGCTCACATCGCTATGAAACAACTACCGTACCGAATTCAACTTGTGTTGTCGACCACAGCAATCAAGAGTTTCAAAGACCTTGAAAATCATTTACATTGCGTACAAGCCGTCACCACAAATCACAACCAAGAAAAACAGAGACATGAAAATAATTACAATAGAGATAACCCACCACCAAATCAGCTAACGGACAATTCAAACACCACTAATAGTAATCAAAATGATAGCATGCAAACAATCGAAACAGAAACACCTCCACCAAACAACCACCACCGTAATAAAAATGGATTCAGAAGGAATCAAAACAATAATTATCACAGAAATAAGGACCGTAGATACCCTGATCAAGGCAGATACTATGATGGCCGTGATCAAATGAATTATAACAGAGATAATAACGCAAGTAATTCTAGAAGTAATAATAATCAATCACCGTCACCGAATACATCATCTAATACAAACAGAAGTAATAGCCCGCCACTTTCTACTAGCACCCCAAACAAAACAAATGAAAACAGAAATAATCAGTCAGGAAGAAACTCAAATGATAGCGATCGAGCATGACTAGGAGAAAATGTAACTTATAAGACTCTGACAGTTCAAGTGCCACTCACTCAGAGCAAAATAAAGAAACAGTTGCATAGAATCAATAAGAAAGTATACCGTAATTCATACTTTCAACCCAAACATGTGAGGTACAAATCACCTACAAACCTCCAACACCATGCTTGTGAGAATATTTCGAATATAAAGCCATATCTTCGAGAATAATTGATTTGGAAATCAATTTACGAACATGTGCTTCTGAGATTCGGAGTCAAAAAAAAACTGAGTGAAACAATTAATGGAGTGACCTATTTGCTGGACCAGTAGAGTCTATATGCGCCTATCACCCTACACACATGAATTACATTTCACACGCAGTTTAAACTTTGCTAAGTTAGCCTATTATCTAAATGATAGAAATTTATAACCCATTAAGATGGTTAATAAGTAGGAACTGATTAGTTGAAAATCAGCCTAGTCTGAAAATACATTCTAACGGTACTTTATTACCAACATGAAATTAAATATAGTTACCCATTACGAACCCACGACTTGTTAGTATTGCATGTTTAATCATCTTAGATGATATATTTGTTAATATTATATGTAAATATTAGATTTTGGTTATGAACACATAAATCACATATAACCTCATATGCATACGGTTAGAAAATACAAAAAAATAAAACATCGATATACGATGAAACAGCTGTTATAAACAGAAAATTTGTAGATGCCAAGGCCTGCGGATTACATGACCATGCAGCCGTCACAGATCATGATCGATCCATCTATTGACACAGTATTATTCATTGTAGGAGATATCCTTATTATTATTATATTATATACCATTATTTATTATAAATGTTATTTAGTCATCTTTGTAAAAATATTAAATGGCATCAGAGTGGATAGTAACATAAACCAAAGATTATTCAGTATGACCAACATTTCTCGGCAAATATTATTAAAAGCAAGCGGCCATTTTCAGTATTATTCTGTGATCAAATCTAGTCAAATCTCGTAACGTCTGTGATACCTATCTGTCAAATTATTATTGAGTGTGCTATAATATATCGTAAGTCTAATCGTAAGTTCCATATGTTTAAATGTCAGAAATTTTTTGTAAGAGCTGCTAAGATCAAATTGTTATGACTTCTGTGCATTGGCGTCAATTCTAGGGACTTTTTGTGCGTTACTGTTGGTAGACTACGCTCACCACCATTTCTGTAACAGCCGCCCATTTTTGAATTTCTATGCCACTTTATGATGTTACCTTTTCTTTGTAAATCCACTGCCATGTTTTTGATATTTCCATTTCTGTAAATCTTAGGAGTAAGTATATGTAGATTATCCATTGCTGAAGGCTAAGTCTGAAGGTATATCCCATGAGTCAGTCTGTATTTACCTGACCTTAGAGTCATATTTGTGTCATATACTTGTAACTTAGAGAAATTTAGCTCGTCTTCTTTGTTAATTAAAGTCATCCAAATCTTCATATTCTAGGCTAATTGTATAAGCCTTAATACTCACATTTACCTGACTTTAATGGGGGCTTATGTAACGATACGAAATTTCTAAATTATAAATAAGCCACTGGACAGATTTAAATCACTATTATATACTTGGGATCGCAATGTTTACGTTGCTGCTATGGGGAACCTAACCTCCTGATGTGCCGGCTTTTTCATGTCTACTCAGCCAGATACTAGTAGTAGCTAGGAATTTGTGAAATATAAAAAAATATATTGCCTTAAATATTGTGAATAAAAAAAAAAAAAACGCAATAAAATATTACCAAATAGCTAGTCATACTTATACCATAGAATCTTGCATAAAATGAAATGTTACTCACCATGATCATCCACTCAAAAGCAGTATTATCCAGCCAGCAGAATTTATTATTATGTTTGTCATATTTTATTTATATTATTTATGTGATTGGTGTTAGTCAAATTAAATTATTTATATTTTATTAGGGGCATTAATTAGTCACGTAGGCCCATACCTCATTAGCATATTATGTTAATTAGTTCAAAAAAAGAGCCAATCAGAGAGACACAATATAAAAATTACACAGAGTCTGAAGTGCTTCGATTAATAAGAAGAAAGAAAAAACTCTCTCCTGGGCTTACGACCGAAGTAGTTCCATCACCGAATGTTAGTCTCTATCATTTTAAAATTTAAATTAAATTCAAGTCGAGACCCTTGTGAGGAACAAACGGAGCACAGATCGCTGAGCCAGACTACAGATCCCAAAGGATTCTGAACAGATTTTCCACCACGACACCAGGATTGAGGGGCCAAGGTCTCGATCCTTAGAGGGCATCACCACTCCGCCACTCCACGCCAGCAGAGGGATAAAAATTCGCGTGAGTGTTATAAATTTACTAATAGTGGATCCACTGGTGCGCGAAAGATCTGAAATAATCGCTACGACCAATACCAATAGAATATTTAGAGTGTAGAATCTGAGCTCATAGGGTTAAGGATTAAATATAGTATATGAGGCATGTTACATTTGGGCCAAGCCATGAACCCACGACCCGCTCTGATATATATTTAAATAAAAATAAATAATCAATGTAAACAAATATTGTATTATTTAAAGGCACCCAACACAAATCCCTTCAAATAAAATAAGTAACATAAAAGAGAAAGCAGGTGTTACATAATGGCACTCAACGTAAGGGCTTTCTAAAAAATAAAACCACCATATGTTACATAATGGCGCCCAACGTGGGGCTTTCTAAAAAATAAAACCACCATATGTTACAAAATGGCGCCCAACGTGGGGCTTGAGGAATGTGACATTCCTTTCATGTACTATATTGTATGAAATTCATACAACAGGAGAGAGTGTACTCTATTAAATACGCCAACGATTTAAAGAGATATATGCACTTAATGCTCTGAATCACATTCTGGTGATCGTTTAAATAATTATTTTGAGACCTAATAAAGAAAGCCAAACTGTTTTAGTTAAAAATTAGAGCTTTAGAGGTACTATAATTATTGAATTTTTTTTTTTAAAAAAAAAAAGAGCATTAAGGTCTGGGGGCTTGTTAAGATAAGTAATTTGTCAATTATTTTAAGCAACATCCCTAAGAAGCGATCTCATAGGCAAGGCAATTAGAGTATAAATCGTTTATTCGTTTATTTGGCGATGGCCTAAGAATCAATTCACATTATTATTAAAGATTCTCAAAAATAGTGTTATTAGAAATTATTAAGTATATCATTATTAGTGATTATTGTATATTAATTGATTGGGCTATTTATATGTGTAATTTTGCATGTTACATTAACAAGTCCTGGGCGAGTTGTAACTTTAGAGCACTAAATCACTTCGCACATCACTTATTCCATTTAGCAAGGTCTTCACTTCACTTCCTCGACTACTCACACCCGCGCCGCGACGTTTTCTTCACCGCGCACGCACATCCTACCGCTACACGCCTGTCCTTCACGCCGCGGAACTATAAGCGAGACTCATACTAGCCCAGCTGACCTACTACTGGGAGACCATCATGGAAAACGCCTCCCTCAACTCATCGGTGTCTTATATGGATTTCGGAAATGATGATACGATCCAAAACGCAACCACACTCAATCCAGAGGTCATAGACGCACCAGATGAGACTACACCCAGGGAGCGAGAATCAGGCAGTACCACCAGCGTCAACTTCAACCCTGAAAGCCTTTACCAACTCTCGTCTACAAGGAGAGAAGAAGAAGTCGACCTGATCGAGGTACCGCCATATACATCACCGCCAACAGCCTCCAACGCTGCTCCACTAACATCACCTGACGAGTTAAGTCCACTTACGTCCAGACTGATGAACGACAGTCCGACTGACGGATCTACCCTCATGATGCGGATGAGCGAGGATTTCAAGAAAATATTATTGGAAGGTATAAAAACAATGGAGACAAACACCCAATACCGTATGGAAAAGACGGAGAAGATGAATAGTGAATCCCAGGAAAAGATGAGTAAAAGATTTGAAATTAGCATGGAGAAAGTTGTTAGCAACTTCAAAGAAGAAATGAAGGAAGAAATAGCCACAGTGAAGAAGCAGCTAGACGATAATGCTATGAACCTAAATATGAGAATGGATGGTGTAGACAAGCGGATAGACAGTTTGCGGACAGATTTGAGGAAGGAGTTAGGCGAGGAATGGAGAAAACATGCGTCTGAACTGGAGAAAAACATTCAAAGAAAAACAGATAAACAAGACAAAGAATTGAACAAAAAATTTGAAATGTTAGAAAAACAAACCAACGCTAATGTACAACAAGCAATAGAAAAACAGAGAGTAGAATGTACCACCACCCACAATAAATTAGAACAGCAAATAAAAAGCTCCACCCAACCACTTGAAAAATCAATAGAAACAATAACTGTACAAATAGAAAAGAATATCACCACCCAGAACACTACACAGAGTCAAGTAAATGAGCTAATAGCGGTACAATCTCAAATACAAAATAAAGTTACAGAAGTAGAACAAGAAGTCAGCCAACACCAGATAACTATTACAAACCTAGATACAGACCTACAATCTACGAAAAATGACTTAAATAATAAAATAAAACAAACACAAATAAAAATATCACAAATCGAAACGGATGCAAATAGAGTGAGGAGTGGAAATGATACAATCATTTTGCCTGAAGTACAGAATGTATCTCACTTGATGAACAGCTTGGGCAAATTCGACAATACTAGCAACTACATGGCACCAAAACCGTTTGCCGACCAGCTGAGAGTAATTCAGGAGTTAGTACATGCAAGTTGGCCTGTATGGAGATTTCGACTATCTACACTGTTGATGGGAGAACCGTTACTCTTTTTGCATGGTAGAATGCACGAATTCAATTCATTGGAAGAATTCCTGAAAGCCTTTCTCGACCAATATTGGAGTCTGGATCAACAGCAGAGCCTACTTTCGAGAATAATATCGAGTACATACAACGAAAAGAGTGGACAAACCTGCACCGCATTCGTTTCTCGACTGCGATTTTTCAACTCTCAGTTAGATAATCCCATACCTGATCTCACATTAGCTCACATCGCTATGAAACAACTACCGTACCGAATTCAACTTGTGTTGTCGACCACAGTAATCAAGAGTTTCAAAGACCTTGAAAATCATTTACATTGCATACAAGCCGTCACCACAAATCACAACCAAGAAAAACAGAGACATGAAAATAATTACAATAGAGATAACCCGCCACCAAATCAGCTAACGGACAATTCCGGTACCACAAATAATAATCAAAATGATAGCATGCAAATAATCGAAACAGAAACACCTCCACCAAACAACCACCACCGTAATAAAAATGGATTCAGAAAGAATCAAAACAATAATTATTACAGAAATAAAGACCGTAGATATCATGATCAAGGCAGATACTATGATGGCCGTGATCAAATGAATTATAACAGAGATAATAACACAAGTAATTCTAGAAGTAATAATAATCAATCACCGTCACCGAATACATCATCTAATACAAACAGAAGTAATAGCCCGCCACCTTCTAATAGCATCCCAAACAAAACAAATGAAAACAGAAATAATCAGTCAGGAAGAAACTCAAATGATAGCAATCGAGCATGACTAGGAGAAGAGGTAACTTATAAGACTCTGACAGTTCAAGTGCCACTCACTCAGAGCAAAATAACGAAACAGTTGCATAGAATCAATCAGAAAGTATACCGTAATTCATACTTTCAACCCAAACATGTGAGGTACAAATCGCCTACAAACCACCACCATGCTTGCTTTCACCCGAGATACATGCAGTATAAGCCCAATATGAGCAACACATATAGTGAACCAGCGCCGCAAATTAACACTAATAACAGTGAAAATGCCGCCACTTATCAAAGTCTTACCGCGTTTCGCAGCGACCTCCATGAATCACTTTTAGAAGAAAAGGATCATGAGACTAGATCGGCGAACGCGCTTTTTCAAACCTATATCCATGTCAACGTATATGGAATAAAGTTGCAAGCTTTGATCGATTCAGGGTCACAATGTTGTCTCATACAAAACGATTCTTATCACAGAATTCGAGATAGAGTGAAGCTAGCGACATTGCCGCTTACAGCCACTTACCTATCGGGCATAAATCCAGGAAGACGTGTAAAAGTCTCCACACAGTGTCTATTAGAACTAGATATAGAGGGAAAGAAATTCTCTCATACCTTTTTGGTATTACCAGTGGGCGGTCCACATGTAATCCTCGGTACGGATTTCCTAAATTATTTCAGAGCAAACATAAATTTTGACCCACCTCTGTTAAGCCTAAAACATGACGAGGATCAAACGTCAGTTGTCACTGAGATTATGAGAGAGACGGTAGATACTACAAACCGTGAAATAAAGATCATATTCCAGAATGGATCTGCTACAAGAGAATGGGGGCTCCACGGTATGCAAGAGTCGCTAGCATACATGACAGTGCTAAATGTTACAACTTTTTCGAAAGATAAGGGAATAACAACAGACGACACTGAGATTCTAATGCAGGAATTAATTGATCGCATTAAAAGTCGTGAAGAATGGGAACCGACCACCCGCGATCAAATATGTGACATGTTTTTGCGAAATAAGAAAGCATTTTCGGAACAGCCTGGTTTAGCCAATCATTTCAAATGCAAACTGGAAGTCAAGCCACACGATAGTTATTTTAAAAAATACTATCCCATACCTTTTGCTTACCGGCAGGCGGCTACCGATGAAATCAATCGTATGGAAAGGTTAGGCATAATTGAGCCTTCCACTTCCCATTATAGCCTACCGATTGTATGTGTGATTAAGAAAGACGGATCTGTGAGATTATGTCTTGATGCGAGACAGTTGAACCTAATTTTGACAAATGACCGGGAGTCACCCGCGCAAATTGAGCAAGTGCTTCAAACTTTCCACGGCAAGACTGTATATTCCACTGTTGACCTAAGCGCCGGTTACTGGCAGGTTCAAGTTGATGAAGAGTCGAGAGATTACTTGTCATTCCTGTTCAACGGCAGAAACCTACGTTTCACGAGACTTGCATTCGGCATCCGAAACGCCATGGCTGTATTCACGCGTTGCTTACGTCAGTCGCTAGGCCCAGATATAGCACAATTTTGCACTCTCTATGTCGACGACGGAATAATCTCTTCCAGTGACATCCTGGAACACTGTCAACATTTGAATGTAATATTCTCTAGACTAGCCAAGTGTGGATTGACATTGAAGTTGTCGAAATGCCAGTTTTTTGCTCAAGAAGTCAAATATTTAGGCCACATCATTTCTAAAGAAGGCATCACACAAGATCAGAGTAAATTACAATCAATTAAAAACTTTCCATCACCGTTAAATCGAAAACAGCTACAACGATTTATTGGCTTCTTACAGTTCTACAGGCGGTTCAATTCACGTATGTCACATTATACAGCACAGTTAAGTCACTGTTTGTCATCGAATAAGTCATGGAGATGGGGCGACAAAGAAGAAGAAGTCTTCCAACAACTGAAAGATGCATTCTTAGATACAGTTGTGTTAAAACACCCAGACCTCAGTAAGCCATTCTACTTGAACACAGATGCATCGGATTATGCAATTGGTGCGGAAATATTTCAGTTTGATGATAAAGAAGAGAAAGGAGTCATAGCCTTCTTTAGCAGAACACTGAACGCTGCACAACGTCGATACTCAGTCACAGAAAAAGAATTGTTGAGCATATTAGAAGTGTGTACTAAATATCGTACACTACTACTTGGTCAGAGGATTTTTGTGAACACTGATCATAAAGCACTCACATTCTTCAAAACTGCCAAATTGAGTAATAACCGATTATCACGGTGGTTCCTTGCGCTACAGGAATTTGAGTTAGAATTAACTCACCTACCAGGGAAGAGTAATCAGACGGCAGACTTCTTGTCTAGAGAAGTAGACGCAACCTACAATCATGAAACGACGTACCACTGCTATGCGCTAGATGAACACCAGTCTGTACCGTATCCAACCGACATCATACCTTTAGTGCATCGAGATACATTGACACCTTCGAAAATAAAAATAGCACAGTCAGTTGACAGTAAAACAGCATGCATCATTGAACAGTTGAAGCACCCTAGTATCGATAATCCGGAATATTTGCGACAGTACACACTGTATAAAGGATATTTATTTTACAGATCAGGTCAAGATATCTACAATTGGCGGTTAGTCATACCCAACGCCCTAGAACATGATGTGATACGGGAATCGCACGAGAGAACCGGGCATTTTGGAGTTTTTAAGAACCAACAAACTTTAAAACAAATCTGTTATTTCAAAAACATGAGCAGAAAAATAGCCAAGTTTGTAAGAGCCTGTGACGTCTGTCAAAAAACAAAACATTCCCGGTACAATATACGAGGTGAAATGATTGCACTGATACCTAAGAAGCCACTTGAAATAGTATCAGCTGACATTTACGGTCCGCTGCCACAAGCCAAGCATAGGAAAAAATACATATTCGTATTAACATGCTTATTTTCGAAATTCACCATGCTATTTCCTATTAGTAAAATCACTGGTGAAAGATTAGCGCTATGCATTACTCAGAGATGGACAAACACTGTTGGTAAACCAGAAAGAGTACTGTCCGATAATGCCATGTATTTTTGTGGCACGAAATGGAAACAAATATTGGGACAAGCAGATATTCAATTATCAAGAACGTCTTGTTATCACCCAAATTCTAATCCCGTTGAGCGCAAAATGGCAGAGATATCCCGGTTTATGCGCGCTTACTCTAGTGCGAAACACCAGCAATGGTCAAAGTATTTACCTTTTCTTGAAGAGTGTTTAAATAATTGTGTTTGTGAAAGTACAGGCCTTACACCTCACGAAATAATGTTTGGAAGTAGAAACATAACCTTCTTAGAGAAGTTAATTGACTATCCACAACAAACAGACACACCTAACCTCAATAGGCTACATCTAGTTTATGAAAAGTTAGTCAAAATGGCTAAGAATCGAAAAAAGTACCATGATAAACGTACAAAACATTTCACTTATGAAGTGGGAAATGAAGTTCTAGTCAAAGTACATAGACTATCGGATGCTCTGAGTAAATTGACCAAGAAATTTTTTCATATTTACTCTGGACCCTACAAGGTTACAACTGTTTCCAACGTCAATACCGTTCAACTCCAAGATCCTGAGCAGCCTACTTCGCTTTGGTGGGAGAATATTTCGAATATAAAGCCATATCTTCGAGAATAATTGATTTGGAAATCAATTTACGAACATGTGCTTCTGAGATTCGGAGTCAAAAAAAAACTGAGTGAAACAATTAATGGAGTGACCTATTTGCTGGACCAGTAGAGTCTATATGCGCCTATCACCCTACACACATGAATTACATTTCACACGCAGTTTAAACTTTGCTAAGTTAGCCTATTATCTAAATGATAGAAATTTATAACCCATTAAGATGGTTAATAAGTAGGAACTGATTAGTTGAAAATCAGCCTAGTCTGAAAATACATTCTAACGGTACTTTATTACCAACATGAAATTAAATATAGTTACCCATTACGAACCCACGACTTGTTAGTATTGCATGTTTAATCATCTTAGATGATATATTTGTTAATATTATATGTAAATATTAGATTTTGGTTATGAACACATAAATCACATATAACCTCATATGCATACGGTTAGAAAATACAAAAAAATAAAACATCGATATACGATGAAACAGCTGTTATAAACAGAAAATTTGTAGACGCCAAGGCCTTGCGGATTACATGACCATGCAGCCGTCACAGATCATGATCGATCCATCTATCGACACAGTATTATTCATTGTAGGAGATATCCTTATTATTATTATATTATATACCATTATTTATTATAAATGTTATTTAATCATCTTTGTAAAAATATTAAATGGCATCAGAGTGGATAGTAACATAAACCAAAGATTATTCAGTATGACCAACATTTCTCGGCAAATATTATTAAAAGCAAGCGGCCATTTTCAGTATTATTCTGTGATCAAATCTAGTCAAATCTCGTAACGTCTGTGATACCTATCTGTCAAAGTATTATTGAGTGTGCTATAATATATCGTAAGTCTAATCGTAAGTTCCATATGTTTAAATGTCAGAAATTTTTTGTAAGAGCTGCTAAGATCAAATTGTTATGACTTCTGTGCATCGGCGTCAATTCTAGGGACTTTTTGTGCGTTACTGTTGGTAGACTACGCTCACCACCATTTCTGTAACAGCCGCCCATTTTTGAATTTCTATGTCGCTTTATGCTGTTACCTTTTCTTTGTAAATCCACTGCCATGTTTTGATATTTCCATTTCTGTAAATCTTAGGAGTAAGTATATGTAGATTATCCATTGCTGAAGGCTAAGTCTGAAGGTATATCCCATGAGTCAGTCTGTATTTACCTGACCTTAGAGTCATATTTGTGTCACATACTTGTAACTTAGAGAAATTTAGCTCGTCTTCTTTGTTAATTAAAGTCATCCAAATCTTCATATTCTAGGCTAATTGTATAAGCCTTAATACTCACATTTACCTGACTTTAATGGGGGCTTATGTAACGATACGAAATTTCTAAATCACGAATAAGCCACTAGACAGATTTAAATCAATAATATATACTTGGGATCGCAATGTTTACATTGTTGCTATGGGGAACCTAACCTCCTGATGTGCCGGCTTTTTCATGTCTACTCAGCCAGATACTCGTAGTAGCGAGGAATTTGTGAAATATAAAAATATATTGCCTTAAATATTGTGAATAAGAAAAAAACGCAATAAAATATTTCCAAATAGCTAGTCATACTTATATTAATAGAATCTTGCATAAAATGAAATGTTACTCACCATGATCATCCACTCAAAAGCAGTATTATCCAGCCAGCAGAATTTATTATTATGTTTGTCATATTTTATTTATATTATTTATGTGATTGGTGTTAGTCAAATTAAATTATTTATATTTTATTAGGGGCATTAATTAGTCACGTAGGCCCATACCTCATTAGCATATTATGTTAATTAGTTCGAAAAAGAGCCAATCAGAGAGACACAATATAAAAATTACACAGAGTCTGAAGTGCTTCGATTAATAAGAAGAAAGAAAAAACTCTCTCCTGGGCTTATGACCGAAGTAGTTCCATCACCGAATGTTAGTCTCTATCATTTTAAAATTTAAATTAAATTCAAGTCGAGACCCTTGTGAGGAACAAACGGAGCACAGATCGCTGAGCCAGACTACAGATCCCAAAGGATTCTGAACAGATTTTCCACCACGACACCAGGATTGAGGGGCCAAGGTCTCGATCCTAGAGGGCATCACCACTCCGCCACTCCACGCCAGCAGAGGGATAAAAATTCGCATGAGTGTTATAAATTTACTAATAGTGGATCCACTGGTGCGCGAAAGATCTGAAATAATCGCTACGACCAATACCAATAGAATATTTAGAGTGTAGAATCTGAGCTCATAGGGTTAAGGATTAAATATAGTATATGAGGCATGTTACATTTGGGCCAAGCCATGAACCCACGACCCGCTCTGATATATATTTAAATAAAAATAAATAATCAATGTAAACAAATATTGTATTATTTAAAGGCACCCAACACAAATCCCTTCAAATAAAATAAGTAACATAAAAGAGAAAGCAGGTGTTACATAATGGCACTCAACGTAAGGGCTTTCTAAAAAATAAAACCACCATATGTTACAATGTATACAGTATAAGATGTAATTTAATAACGATAATATGATTGTGATGTATCTACATGAAACGGCGAAGTTTGAACATATAAATGTCCATTCTTGGAAGAGGATATTCAAGAACATCTTTCTCATCAACACTTGACCGTAGGCTATAATAAACTGAAAACGGTATGAAAGTCAAAAACTAAAATAAGATGAATAAATTATTTAAAGGATATGAATGATTAGAACAAAGTGATTAATAGAGTTAATTCACAATAATAATAGAAGTTATGGATTGATATTTTCTGATTGAGAGTAAAACAATGAGACAGAAAAAGAGATTATTTACAAATGAGATAATTTATGTTAAAGATTAATACAAAAGTGAGTAAAAAAAAAAAGATTAATTTAAGAGGAATAATAGGGGGTGATAGTGGTTAATATTACACTAGACATTAACGTAAAACAAAAACTTTTTATACATAAGTTAATATTTTACGGATTATAATAATTAAGATCCCTAAGACTTTAAGGATTAAGGCGGAAGCGGAATGGAAACGTATCTGACGCCATAGGCGGCTATTTCACCGCGAATTTCAAACTAAGTAGTTCACTTTTACAAGATTTCACTTTCATGTCAGTTCAAATGTTTGAACTATGCTGATTATCTGTGAAAAACTATTTGCTTCTCAGAATGATTTTTTGAAAATATTTATCAAGATTTAGCAGACGTACTGATCACTTTAATAATTATTTATGGCTTTAACCTACAACAAAGTGTAGAGTGGCGGCCATCTTTAAAGATAGTAGAGCTCTTGGATATACAGGCCTAATAGGAACTTTTTGCTGCCCTAGCATGAGAGTATTTGTTGCCAATGTAATTTGTTTATTTTTGTGACTTTGTAACTATATCTTGGCAATAAATGAATTGATTGATTGATTGATAATAACTGTAGCAACATTGGTATATATCTATAGAGGATTATAGCTGCTAAAGATGGCTTCGGCTACACTTTTGAGACTTTATGCTCCCTTCATTTTTTTATACCTCCATGGATTGGACCAAATTCCTGGCAACGACCCTGCTGAACACTTTGTATTACTTACTGTATTTCATCGGTTGTTTCAGATAGTATCAAAGCTAGCCGACCTGACTAACCAAGGCAAAATAAAAATCGCTGACTTTCAAGGTGATACGAGATTTATCAGTTTGTGCCAGAAGCTCGGCCACCCTGAAGAGAAATCGTCAAAGGCATTCTCGAGAATTGCAACGGGTGGTGGGGGACTCAATGACCTTGGCGTTGTGCTGGGCGTGGCTGGAGATGATGAGGCTGCCAAACTTATTAGTACTATTACGCTACCGCAAATGGTCAAGGTACGTTTCTATTTAGGATTGTCACTGCCACTGAATATCAGTCAGAATTTTCTATGTTCAAATAAATCAAATAAGATTTTATTCACACATCTTGAATACATAAAATAAATGAATGAATAATTTTACAGTGAATATTCCCCACAATGACAGAAGTCTGAGTGTGGAGAATGAGTTCGACATTAGCAGTACGGTACATATACAATTTACCATATTTTGAATAAATGACAGGTTAAAGAACAATATACAAAAGACCAAACATTCACAATTCATGATGAATCTTATAAATTAATATTGACCACAGATAAATAATTAAAGAGTAACAGATTCATGTTATTAAACGTTAGATATACCAAGAGTTCTTGAAACTCAATATCTATAGGCGGACTGAATTAGTTGTTCAGCAGCATCCCTACTAATATAAAATAACCATGTATTCAAATAGGGAAGTGATAGCCGCGAGCCGTAGCAGGTATCTGTTCAATCAGATAAAGATAAGCTGCGTTCTCGTAGGTCCTGTTTGTAACGGTGACCGATTAGATTGGCCAGCAAAAAATACTGCTGTAAAATCATTTCCAGGTGGTTCGGAACCCAACTAAAACTGTAGATCCAACCCATCAATCACCATCATCCAAGTCATTACCCACGCACAGGTCTCAGACCTATGTGGGCTTCATCCAAAAAAAAATACCGTTTGTAGAAGTTAATGTTTAAGTCTTCAACTTGTTTTAGGTGGTTAGGGATATTTCTATACAAAATGTGACAGATGTATAGGCTATTATTCTTTGAGCAGTTATTTAACATTTGAGACTGAATAATACAAGGCCCTACAACTGTATGTGATTCTCAGTCGTCGCCCAATGCAAATTGAACAGAGCATTGGCGGACATATTGGCGTCAACTTCACGCGCCCTTTTTGAATTTCAAGGCTAGTTATAGTGTATGCAACTATGTAGAGTTGTGAATAAGTGTTCTTAGAAAACGCATTTTATATTATTATCTTGATGAAAACCAGTCTAAAATCATTAAAAAAGTAAATATTATGATGACTGCACTGTTCTAAATGAATTCCAAGTAATATTTTCAACCGAGACACATCAAACTGTGGGAGCTGCTTGAATATAGCCAACTATGACGCCTGACAAAATTATTTAGTCAGAATAATGCTAATTAACTCAATTGGGAATAAACGATTCTGTAAAATATTGTACTTGTAGGATTTTTGCACATTAAATTTAGGCCTCATGTTCATTAAAATTAATTGGTATGATCGTTTTTCAGTTATCTCTGGTCTTGTTGATTAAGAAAACAATAAATTACTCTCATATTCCTGCAAATGAGTTGAGTTTTAATTACATGAATGTATAATAATAATTATTATTATCTTACAATAAGCTTACCAGTTCTACATTTTTCATGTAGTAAACTACTAATTTAATCACAATATTAAACCTATGAAAATCAATCAACACAGTAAAAACATTTACATTACTTATACAGAAAACTTGATTATAAATTGTAATAAAACAATGCAGTTCATTAAGATCTATGAGTAAAACTGACATTAACTTAAAATAAAATGTTCCTACTAGAATCTTTATCTCTATTTATAAAAGGATTATACCCTGACTCACTCATCAACACAGAGCCAAAACTACTAGGCCTATGAACTTGAAATTTTGTATGAACAATCCTTATAGGATTTCACCATGCAATAAGAAAGGATTTTTCAAAATTCGCAATTTCAGGGGTGTTTTTAGGGGGTTAAAGTTTTGCCTATGCAAAGCACGGGTACATGGCTAGCTAGCTTACTGGGATCTTTTAATCATATGGAAAATAATTTGAAATTTTTCGATCTGCTGTACACGCTGTTTTGATGGACAAGCTGTTTGTGTGTTTTGCAAATCATCATTCTAAAAACAACGTCTGTCTATCAAACCGGTAGACGTATTTTTGCCAATCATCTGTAATGGTCATGCTTTTTCAGTGCTCAGGTAATTTTTTGGGCATACGGGATTATACTGACTTTAACCAATAACAAATCTTTAAACACATGTTTTTAAAACAACAAAGGACCGGAAAACTGAAGGAAACTATGATCGGCTGGAAGAGCCCTAGGTCTAACTTCTTTCCTAATAGTCCTAGAAGGTTAAAATTCGAAATGTAACCTTAGTGGGAGGTGGCGAATCATAAAATTAAAAACTTAGTTTTCGCCCTAATAGTTTCCAGTTGTAGGTGGTTTAAATTTGAAATGTTCATTCAGAGGTGGTGAGTAAGAAAACAACGAATGAGGCCTCTCAGATCAGCTGGAAGAGCAATTGTTTAAATTTAGCAAGTAGTACTTTTTTGTTTTGGCCTTATATTATTTAGTTTGTTGTTATGAGACAGTTTTGTCCAGTTTTTGTAAAAAAAAAAAAAAAAAAAAAAAACTTCTTCCTTAATAATCCTAAAAGGTTGACATTTTAAATGTAATATAAGTGGGAGGTGGCGAGTAAAAAATCAAGGAGAGTTTTTTATGAGAACGCAGCAACGCGCGTCGGGCCAGCTAGTTAAGTATTAAATGATGATAGATTTATGACCAAGTAAATAAACCTAGAATTACAATTTGAACGAATAATTTAATGTACTCTTATATAATATAATATTGACATTACTGTGGGTAAATAGGATTTCAAAGACAGATTTCAATATTTGTGTATTAATCATGCTAAAATAAATAGAAGGAAGTACTTCAACAGACTGATAATAATTGAATACCAATAAATCATAACATAAAATTGGTAACTAATGCATAATATGTATAATATCTACAAGAAATGAAACTTGAAACTCTAAAATTTTTATGCACTATTTAGCTATTAGAACTGTATTTATTGCAACTAATTAACAAATTTCCATATAACTCTTTTGGAAATTGTGACAAATGGCAAAGTTTTAATGAATTATAATAATTTAATTGAAAAGGACCGGAGGTGACTACTTCTGACAATGCAAATAAAATTTAATCAATGAGTCTACATATAAAACTTTAGACACACTAAAAATAGAACATAGCTCAAAATAATATTATTATAATGCATGATATTTTATGAACACAGCTTTCAATTCTAAGACTCTATTTTGATTGACTCAAGGCACAATAAGTTAATTTTTTCATCTATAATATTATTTCAGGCGTGATTTCTATTATTTATAGGTTGGATAATTTTGGAATAAATGAAACCCAAGCTAGTAGAGAGACTATTCAAGTGCTTGGCTTAGCCATGATCGCTTATCACAAATAATTTTTAAAAATAAACAAGGCCAACAGTGTATAATGGGCTGTACAAGACCAGTTAATTTAGAATGCTTCAATATTTTGTTCTATAACTAATGATTTAGATCAAATAGAAAAAAAAACATTGTTAAATATAGAATTTGAAGAGACTAAAACCACTGTTAGATTGATCCTAAAAAGGTATTAAATTCAATTTACTGATTCATGAACAGTACTGTCTTATTGCAATGCTGCCTGATAGATTCCTTATGCAATAAACTATTCTTTGACTTCGCTATGTGGCTAAGTTTAACTGTCAAGTACAAGTCCACAACTGCCTTTGCAATTTGAAAGATATGGTTTTGAAGGTAAATCTCTTCAAGAATGTGAAGAATGTGAATTTATTATATAAATTTAATGAGTCAATGAACTAATAATACAATATTCATTGCAAACATATAAGCAAACGATGTTGACGCCAATATGGCCGACTACAGACCGTTCAATTTGGAGTGCTACACTAGCGCTACGAGTGGGTCTAGTATAGTATTACAATGTCTTTGGAATAATACCAAAGTTATGGAGGTTTCTAGTGTTGTGTGTGTGATTTAGTGGATTGAATATTTTGGTTTTATGTTATTAGATGAAATGTTTGCGCTAACCTCATGGTTTGGCAAAATCAATTTCGACAAATTTTTCTTAGGTGAATAAACATGAAACTGTTTATGGACTAGTCAATAAATGAAATGCTTGGTTTACCCCCGCTTGCATAAACGTCCGTCCTATCATAATATTGAAAAATAATAGTTATCGTTTCATCATTTCTCCATGGATCAATCTCGTTTCATATCAAAAATGAACTATTTTTTTTTTTTGTTTCCATTGATTTTTTTATTCAGATCACTGTCTAAAATGTAATTATTTCATGGATGGTATTTACTACTTTTTAAATTATCTTTACTTTATAGTTATTCAATTCTAAAATTAATTTGTAGTATTCATTGACTTCCAAACTGAGATTTCTTCCTTCTGTTGTAACCTTGTGTATTGTATTTGTATGTTTTATGTTAACCTTATAATTGTTTTTTTAATCTATTTGACTTGGCTATATGCACCACTTGTATCTTCTAGCTGAATAAAACTTGAACTTGAACACCAAACTATTGTTTCAGCGAAACTGGTAATTATTGATTCAGTGAATACAACAAATTTCTGATATTTTACCAACTTTTTCCAACATTATCTTATCGATTGCAGGTCCTCACATCTCTGTCTTTGAAACGCAGACGGTCTTTGCCTCTGTTGAGGTCGCTTGCTTTCAATATTGGCAAATGCGATGAGCCGTTGAATATCAAGCAAGGAGCTGATGTCTTGTATGCTTGCTGTCAACTCAATTTCTTCGACGAGGTTTGTTGGTTTCAGCTCATTAATTTAGTCATTCTTAAATAGTTTGTTTCGTAAATAGATAAGTGTATGATGAACTTCATGAAAATAAATAATAATATATCAATTAGTTTCTTGTTATATTTATAATCTTATACTTATAGAGAATTCTGTGATATTTTTCATGACGAAATACTTGATGAGCATTGTAATATCAAAACTGACAATGTATTTCTATTTAAATTATGATTTTTATTCACTTATACTGGATTAATGCATTTTGCTTCTGAGGAGAAGCTTCACCACCTGGTGGCAGACTGATGAAGCTTCTTCTCAGAAGCGAAAAGCATTTCTTCAGTATAAGTGATTAAAAATCATAATATGAATAGAAAGGTGGGTTTCAAACCACCGGATTCTATGACTAAATTACTAATTATTTTCCCATGAATCTGAGGCTTGATTGATGAGTTTTAGGTGAGTTCCGAACCACCGGGAAGTGTTTTTACAGCAGAGAACAGTATTTTTCTGGACAGTTCAATCGATCACCCGTACAAGGAGGGCTCAGTAGTTCCTAGCTTATCTTTATCAGATTGAACAGACACTTGCTACATTTCATGACTATCACTTCCTTTGAACTTACAGTTTTAGGTGGGTTCCGAATCACCGGTTTCTATCAATAAATAAACTACCAATTCTATTACTACATTAGACATTTTATTGTTCAAGATAAAGCTGGAACAATCGTTATATTATTGAAAACATCGTGATTAATAGAATAATTGATAAGGATGATTTTTTTGCTGAAATATGTATCAAACCTTTATATTTCACTACTTTTCAATATAATGAATAAAAAATTAATTATGAATCTTGCATCATACTGTCATTCTCTACTACTTTTTGTTATAATGATTTTAAGAATGGTAGGTCAAGTTAATAGACCTGTACCTTTACTTAAACTGAAAAAGAGCTTTAGGCTCTAAGTTTTCACTTGTACATACACTTAATACCAGAATATAATTGGAGTTTTTCCTAAAACTATGAATTGAAATATTTAATTTTTTAAAATTATTGTTTCAGGTGTTATTTGTAAAAGTGTGCGGTGATCTTGGTAAATGTATTGATGAAAATAGAAAGTCGGCTGTTTTTGGTTCGATTTGCACTAGTTTAGGAATGCTACGATATAAGGACCGAGGTAAGTGTTGGAAACATTACATTTCTATTGAATTTCAAATTCAAATTTATTTCTTCAAGAGTACAAAATAATTCGAACATTGCACATTGTAATAACCTTACAATTAAACAAAATCAGCATAAATAATTGAATAAAAATAGTAATAATAAAAAGTACACTCAAAGATTGCTGCTGGCAAGGTAAAATGTTTAATTTTTGTGTTGAAAAAAAATAATATCTTTTCTAATTTTTTCTCTTGTAGCCAAGTGTTTTGATTGTGAACAATATCGTCCAGTTTGGTCCTGGACGTACCAAAATCTATTTCTTGCGCCTTGTATTTTTGCCTATAATTTTTGTTTCATTATATTTCATTTTAATTAGTGTTGATCATAAAATAGATTATTTGTAAACTTTTTATGCCAATAAACGTAAATTTATCTATTTTTTAAAAGTGAGTAATAAAACTAAAATACTGTCAATGAATAGAAATCATTATCAGAAACAAGATGTTCCCTAAGTATTTGTTATATTTAGTTTTATTGTACTCTTAAAATACAATTATTAAGGAAACACTGGAAATAACATTGGATAATTAATAATTTACAATTTTTTTATCAACTGAAATTCAGCTTTTTCTGTCTGATATTTGAATGGATTCAATAATGAGGTTTCTGATCGGCTGAATGAGACATAAATCTTGTGTTCTATTTTTCAGCACTGATGGACTCGTTATGTGCATGGACTTTGAAGCACTTGAGTCTATGTCGAACCCAGGATATCGTTTCTCTCGTGTTGACACTTGGCGCGGTCAATCATAATCCTACCAATGAAGAAGCTTTATTTACTGTAAGTAGAACTCACATTATATAGCGCTCCAATATTTTAGTTTTTCAATAATATATTTGATTATTATTTATACCAGCAGGTTGCACTATTCAATTGAATAAGGATTTCTAGAATTTTTGATAATCTATGTACAAATTTAATGTAATAAACTCTTTTTCTAATTTCTGTCCTTTTCCATTCGCTTCCTCCTCCACGATCTCTTCCTCCTCGTCCTCTACCTCTTTCTCCTCCTCCTCCCCCTTTACCTCTTTCTCCTCTACCCCTCTATCTCTTTCTCCTCCTCCCCCTCTACCTCTTTATCCTCCTCCCCCTCTACCTCTCTCTCCTCCTACTCCTCTACCTCCTTCTCCTCCTCTTACTCCTCCTCCTCTACCTCTTCCTCCTCCTTTCCCTCTTACTTCTCATCTACTTCCTCCTCCTCTTCCTCCTCCTTTCCCTCTTACTCCTCCTCTACCTCTACCTCCTGCTCCTCCTCAACCTCTTCCTCCTTTTCCCCCTCCTCTACCTCTTCCTCCTCCTCTACCTCTTCCTCCTTCTCCCCCTCCTCTACCTCTTCCTCCTCCTTTCCCTCTTACTCCTCCCCTACCTCTTCCTCCTCCTCTACCTCTTCCTCCTCCTACTCTACCTCTTCCTAATTCTTCTCTACCTCTTCCTCCTTCTCCCCCTCCTCCTCTACCTCTTCCTCCTCCTCTTCCTTCTCCTCTTCCTCCTCCACGTCTTCATCTTCTTCCTCTTCCTTATCTTCTCTTTTCCCATCTTCTTAACCTCCTTCAAACCTTTATTCTCTTGCGTTAGTGTTTCCTCGACAGAGGAATATGTTTATTATATAGGTTAACATATTTGGCTTTTGATGCTGGGGAGACCCTAATGGGTAATTCCACCTCTGTATAATATATTTTTTACAATAAAATTTGTCATTTCGCCAAATTTTAAATTTTTTGCTAAAAGTAATTCAATTTTTGCAGAAGTTGGAGAGTCATTTGGACGCATCGGACTTATCGACCCCATTTTTGTGGCTGGATGTTGTGTGGTCCATGCTCATTCTTAATAGGGCCACTGAAAAACACATTTCATCAGTCCTTGATTCAGCATTCATCTCGAGACTTACCAACTGTAGACCAGGTACTCTGAAGAAGAAGAGTATTTTATTTATTCATCTACTCATTTGTTTATAGAGATAAAAATACAATGAGTACAATGATGCAACAGACTTGGAGTTTGCTCTCTTCACAAATTTTGACTTTGTTACATTTTCCATGTTGAAGATAGTACTGAAATAACTTTTTTAAAAAGAAGTATTGTTTTCAGGTAGGATAAGTTGGAAGATAATGGGATAATTTCAAATTAATTAGTTTCTAATTGATTATGTTAATCGAAAGGTACAGCGAAATGAAAATAGCTCTACTACCATTTTACTCATATTTGTAACAAAACAGTTGAAGAAATATACTCTTTGGAACTACTCTGGTAGAAAAAACGAAATGTAGAGAAATTTATACAAAGTGAGTAACTTGTTTCTATTCCACTCTATGGTACTATAAATACTCTGTACCATAGATTTTGGAGTATCATGGATGCTAATATCTATACCATGATATTCTTTGGAGTATCATGGATGCTCTATGCAGCACAGATACTCTTTATTATTTGTAACAAAAAAGTCAGTTGGAACTATACTATGGTAGAAAATTGTACTAAGAAGTGAGTGTGTATATTCCACTCTATGAAACTATAGATACTCTATACTGCAGATACTCTTTGGAGTTATTCTATAGATACTCTATAAGGCACTATATTAGGCTGGGAAAAAACGAAATTTAGAGAAATTTGCACAATTCTGTGTGTTTATATTCCTCTTGGAAAGCTTCAGTTTAATAATAATTAGAAGTGTAATAAACTTCAGTTTAATAATACATGGTGAAAACAGTGGCATTTCACGAACGAAATTTTGAGGTTAGGATGGAGGCTAACGGGTTTCACACAAATGTGATGGATTTTATTACAAGAAACAATAGAGAAAATATAAGCAAAGAAACTATAGCATCTTGCTTTTAGAGCGGGCAAATACATAGAGTAGGCATTAGCGTTATCGTCAACGTAGTTTTGTCCAAAACCTTTATTGTAGCTGTAATTTTAAAATATTTTAAATGTAATTTGATTGGTAATCGTGATGGAAAAATGGCAGATATTAATTCAAGTCTTATCCATCATTATTTGTTTTAAATAGTATTCATTTCTTATATATTTTTTCTCCACTTCTGAGCGTTTCAATTATATTTCATTCTATCTCATCTGATTGTTGTATTGTTCTTTCATATTTGACAATGTGAGTGACTTTTTTATTTTCTATTCAAATCACCACTGCTATAGCATCACTAATAGTATAGCATTATCGTTATACTAATGGTATTCTAGTGCAGTGATATTTAAACTAAGTTTCATGTTATTATCGAACAATATTGTTATTATAAACAATATTCATGTTATTATCATGAATATTGAACAATATTCATAAAAATTCATCCAACAAAAAACAGTTTCATTTAGTGTGCATTGTATACAAAATTTGGTAATCAATTTGTTTATTTACAGAAGGCATTGGTGTGGCAGTAAAATTGAAACTATTGAATATCAATGCAGCTGCCAAGTTATTAATCGATAAGTATAAAGGTGAGTTTACTAATTTATTTTAGTTGCGTATATCGTTATTTATAGTATTATTAAATTTTATCTAAATTTTTTTTAAATTTAATTGATTTTAATAACACTATAAATACAGTATATAGCCTATATATTTTTTAAGTAAACATTTGGAGTGTTTTTGATGAAATCTCAGACCAAAATAGAATAAATTTAAAATAAATATTTTATCCAGTAAAGTTCTCAAAGCGTACAAATTGGAAAAAACATAACAGAATTTTACTAGGTTATAATACGGCCACAGCTAAAAAAACATCATTGAATCAATACTGCTTGCTGAAAGAAAAATCTTTGTCTGCAAACAGGATTAATCCCATCAAAACTAAAATGAGCCAAGTAAGTGGTGGTTTTGGTAACTTTTTCATTTAGTTGAAGCAATTTTAATTCGATTTTTAGAGTAACATTTGAAAAAGGATTAATTGCAGTTGTACATCACTTATGAGCGGTCCTTCTGTCTCTTGAATTGAGGAATTCTTGAAATGTATTGTATATAGGCATCTCAAGAGTCCCTTGAATTGAGATACACTGAAGTAAATACGGCCCTTAGTCTCGAAATGATCATTTTGATCAATTTCTCGTAATCTTAAAAGACTAGTATTAAGAGCCTTGTTTTGTTAATTTTTTATTTTAAAAGTATTCACAAGGCCAATCATAACTACTGTATTCGTCATGAATGTAGTAAAATGTACTTGTATAGTCCATAGAAACATGATTTTACGTGAAGTGGACTACTGAAGAATTTTAAATTGCAATTTCAAAGTGTGAGATCCGTAATCAAACGTTTCTTATTAAATTTATTTCTTGAAAAACTATCAATCACAAATTTTTACCTATTGGTTCTGTAAATCAATATAAGTACAGTATAGAATATTGCCTATATATGTTTTATATTTCATAGTGAACATTTGGAATATTTTTGTTGAATTTTCTGGCCAAAATAGGATGAATTTTATATTGGAACTTGAATTAAGAATGAAACAAGAATTTTCATATTATCAGTTGCTTCATTGCATTTTTCGAAAAAACTTCTGTTTTGAAAACTTATTGTAGTTGGAAGTGTAGGTGTCGTTTCTACTCATAGAAAAAATTATTTCCTGTTGAAAAAAGTATAATTTGAACTTTTTCAAATATCAATAGAAAATTTCATTAGATATACTAGAGGTGTAAACAAATTATGATTTATATAACATTTTTATTATTATAATTATTTTTTTCGAATCATCCATTTTGGTGTACGTTGAATCAATTATTTATTCATGGATGCTTCTTCCAGTACTCCTTCATTCTCTCCGATGTTGACTTTCTTCTCTCCTCTGATACTGCGCAGTACCTCTTCTAGCTTTAGGATGTTCTTGGAATCTTCTATTTTCATCTTTCAACAAATTTTTTAAATGTACAGTGTTCTTGATTGTATTCTCTAATATTAAATTCATTAAAATAAAGTTGAACTTGTTTGAACCAGTTACATTTTGTTTTTCTGTTTTTGAAAAGGTCGAATATTTGTTTAGTGAATCTATTTTCATTCATTCTGAATATGTGACCATAAAAACTCATTCTTATTTTTTTCATACTTACTATCTGAAATCTGTTCAATAAAAAGTTTTATTTGAAGTCAAATGAACTTTTGTTTTTAAGTTTTGGTCCTAATATTTTCCTCCGAATTATTCTTTCTTTTTTCAAATTATATTAATAATTTAATAGTTATTATTATTAATAATGATTAATTAATTCAAATTATTAATAATAATTATTATTATTTCTCTGTTTTGTAACCCAAGAACAGAGACATTTCTTCAACACAAAAATAAATTACAATAAATAGAAAATATATTCAATGCCAAAATTTGCTAATCAATTGTAGCATCCCACTACACTGTTCGGGATGCGAACATATTTATGATATGATGATTACGATTTGTTATTATTACATTGATATTATGATTTATTCAATACCTGTTACTAGTGAGCTCTAATAACTATTGAATTATCTTCCTCAGGTCCATATCTGGATCCAGAATCAGACATTTTCAATGTAGAAGTACCAAGAAGTAAAGAGAAGCAAATGTTCGTATCAGTTGTGGTGGACACAATGACAAACTTACTTCCTTCATCGGTCTACATGAACTCCAACATCAAAACAGACATGGGCCTGATTATTGGTAATAATTATAGAATAACTTTAATACTTTAAAATAAAAAGGAATGAAAAGTTACCATAGAAATGATAGAAAACATTTCTTTGTTATCTCTTACTGTTATTTTTTGCATGGTTTTTGTTAGTCTGCATGATTTTTGTTATAGTTCCTATTCTTACTGATAGTTCCACTGTTTTTAATTTTGTATTCTATCCATCCAGATAGGTTAAGTGTAAGAGAGGGTCGCCTTCCCTAACTGCGCCTTTTCGTGCAAATGTGTCACAAAGTTTTTTATATACCATATTAATATAATTTTCAGTCGTAATTCCGTGTTTGTATATAGATAACTCGTTTATGTAAAAAGTGACTGATAATTTTTTTGTAATAATACTTGGCGATGCCTATATATTTTATTTTAGACTTGTAACTGTCGAATTATTATTTGCATGAATAAAGTAATCAGTCAATCCTCTACAGCTTTATCTTAGTAGAACCCGATTTAAGCTTTGTTACAATGTATTTGTTGTTTTTTTATTTAATAATTTATCATGTTTTTAAAAATAATTATGTAACGTTATGCTTATTACTTATAATTGTTAGCTTATTCCATTGTTGGCTATGTTTTGCTATACTTTATATCATTACATGAACTCAACTCATTTTTACGGTTAACCCGAAAACAAATGAAATGATTATTAATATTTCGAACTGTTGATCCCAATTACTCGTTTATATTCTCAGAATTAATTGAAATACATTTAAAAAATAAGTCTAGGAATGCTCTTTTTTAAATTGTTTTAAGTTTCAGCAGTACAAATTTTGGTGTAGAATACGTTCCATCCTTAGTTTAAACTATAGGTATTGAAAGTATGCTTCTAAAGCTCCGTATTCTTCTTGAATTCCTACTCTTATTACGAATTGTATGTATTAAATTTTTTTTTTAAATAGTTCACGGTAGTGTAGTCATTTTTATAAGAAAATAATGATGATTATTCACTTACATTTACAACGAGGTCTTTCGGCTGTCACGTCATCTTCCTAGTTGCTCTCTACAGTTGTAGTGTAGTTGGTTAGATTAATCTAGAGGTGGGGGGGGGGGGGGGTTTGATTTTAAGTTAGACATTAATTAAAATTATGTGTAAAATATTAAAATTAGTGTTATTTCAATATTAATTGTTATTCTAAACCATATTATCATCTTATTATATAATATTACTATACAGTAATACTCTATAAGGAAATGACATTTGAAGTTTTTGTGTTAATTGAGGATATTTTTTTATTCGGTTTTAAATGATTGTTTACTTCATTTTGTTCCAATTTGTCTTGTTCTGGTCCTTTGCTTTTGATGTGGATGATTTCGAGGTCGGTGTTTAAATTGAAACACGTTGAACTCCCTATTTTGTCTAAAATTCCAATAATATATTCATTCTTCTATTTCAAATCCTAGGGTTCTTAGCGTTTATCCCTTGAAAAAAGTGTTATCTATTTAGCGTATTGGGACAAGTTTTAGTCTAAACAGGCTTTGAAAAATAGCATTCTCCTTTAAGTTATACTTTCTTGAATGGACCTCTGGTCAAAACTTGAGTTCATAAACTCAGGGATAATCAAAATATTTTTTCTGTTTTTATTGCGGATGATGCCCACATGAGTCTCTCCAGACTGAGTCTCCACTTGTGCGTGGGTAATAAGGTGAATGGGTGAATGATAAGAAACATCTATGGCTGAATGAGATTCGAACCCAAGATTGCAGGAAACGAAGTCAGCCAGAGCCTTATCTTATCACAGACAAGTTTTCCAACCAACTGCGCTACCAGAGCCTATGCACAGCAGATAAGGAGCGAATAAATTTTCTCATTCCCAACCTTTTCTGGACCATATAAAGAACGAAAAAAATTACGCTTTTAGTCACCGATTTATTTTTATTAATAGTTAATTTGTTTACTGAATATTCTGTGTTTGCTCGGATTCCGTTTTTATCTACTATCTATGCTGAACATGTACTATTTGTTGAACTGTTGCTAAACACCAATGTATGACTTTCACATCTAAAACATTCCTTTTTCGAATTTTTGCAATTGGGAAATTTATAACTTCAGTATCAATTCAAATTCAATATTCATATATTTTATATTTAAATGATATATTCCTTCAATATATGAAGAACATGTGATTGAATTGACTCAGGTTTTACATTTTCGGCTCTAAAATCTCGAACAAATTTCAAAATTATATTCACTTTATTTGGATTATTGAACAGTTTTAGTGTTTCGTTTACAAAGTGAACATTAATATTGATGTTTTGGAAAAAATCAGGAGTTGCACTAACAAGAAAGTGAAATTTCCTGTTAAACCTAACATAACCTAAAATTTGGATTTTTCAATTGAAAATTTGTACAGAAAGCAGTAGTGGGCTGTGTATGTTGTATCTTTACTTGATTGTTTTGTAATGAATAAATAATAATAATAATTTCAAACATAAAATTAGACGCTGTAAATGTATTTAACTTTTCAGATGGAGAATGCGTCATGGACTCGAACTTCAATCCTTTGCCGTTGATTGATAAGATAACCGGTGAGATTATAGACAGGACGAAGGAAAATGTGAGGAAGGGAAAAAGGTATTTACCCTTTTTTCAAATCACTTTTTACTAGCTTCAAATTAACGTTCTCTTTTTATTAAGTGTCTATCTGAGATCGTCTTGTCTCTACAATTTTCTGTATTTCCAGCAAATTTCCTTCAAATTCACAATTTGAGTTCAGTAATTACTACTTTAATAGGAATTATGATTGTGGTGCTTGAAAGATTATATTTATTTGAAATGTAATGAATATAGAAGTGATAATTCTCATCATGATCTGTGAAAAGTTAATTAGATGGTAGATAGATGATAGATGAAGTACTTTATTTAGGCTCGGGCGAGGCTGTAAACAGCCCCATATCCAAACCCATTGCATAAAATTAACAAAATACACGAGATAAAAATAATACAAGAAAATTTGAAAAAATTATAAACAATTAATTAGGGGGAACATATACCATTACTCGAAGACAGCCTTTTCGAATTTTCAAAATGCATTACAGTCTGGAAGTCCCCTCTAGGTAGGTTTGCTCAAAGAGCAATCCTCTGAAAGATTATCACAAATTAAATAACATGTACCTGTCAGATACACATGTGTATCTTAGATGCTTCTCAGTATTCTGTCTTGTATTTTCTTCTAGATTACTTATTTATAAACTCAAAGACTTCAAACTGAACTATTTTTCTTACTATCTTCAGAATATTGCTTGTCGTTATAATAAATATGACTGAAATAGGTGAACTTTCAACTTTGAATTGGACCTTTCTTCTTCGGAGGATGAAGCCCACATAGGTCTGAGACCTGTGCGTGGGTAATGAATTGTATGATGGTGATTGATGAGTTGGACCTACAGTTTCAAGTGGACCTACAGTTTCCGAACCACCGGGGAGTGATTTTACAGCAGAGAACAGTCTTTTTTGCTGGCGAATCCAATCGGTCACCCTTACAAAGAGCGCCCAGGAGCCCAGGAGACCACCCAAAATTGTAGGTCCACCATGTTTCCAATAACATGGCTCAAGCGGCGAGTTGGAACTACCCGTATGGGTCTCCCCACCAATTAAAGTCGTACATTTTTATTTATTATCCAAGCACAAGACTCATGTAGGCTTGAGAAAAAAGGAAGAAATATATATTTGTTTTTGAACCTAATTTTACATTTGGTTGCTATTGATGAGAGACTACTATTAAAGTCTACAAATAAGGCTACTATTTCAACGCTTGTTTATATCTGCTATATGACTAACAATATATTAGGTAAGTGATAGCCGCGAGCCGTAGCAGGTATTTGTTCAATCAGAGATAAGCTGCGTTCTCGTAGGTCCTGTTTGTAATGGTGACTCATTAGATTGGCCAGCAAAAAATACAGTGTTCTTTGCTGTAAAATCACTTCCCGGTGGTTCGGAACCCACCTAAAACTGTAGGTCCAACTCATCAATCACCATCATCCAACTCATTACCTATGTCTCAGACCTATGTGGGCTTCATCCTCAATTATTAGTATAAAATATATTGAGTATAAAATTGATACTATTAACTTTACCATAAAATAATAGTATGAGTTTCCTCTCAATAATCAAAATTATTCAATCAATTTGTTCAATTTTTCTACATCTGTCTCGTATTTCCAGTATTTCTAATTTCATTATTTCTGTTGTGTTGTGCAGGATAGCCATAGTAGTTCTGGATTTCCACGACTTAACAAAGGGTGAAACGGACTTGGTGGGACTTGCAAGCCTGTGCTTAAGATTGATTTCAAAGTCCAATTACACAGTGATTACAATACCACACTATGAATTTAATCCTAATGATAAACTCGTTACACGTGTAAAGTACCTAGAGCAGAAATTAAAGACAATTGTTGCAAGTTAATAAGTTATAGTATTTATTTGTTATCGTTTCAAATCGGTTGTTGATAATTTCATAGGATTTTCTTTCTTGTATTTACGTACTCGAATTTTTTAGTCTTGTGTAGAGGATTGTGGTATGAAACTTTTTACTCATCTTCTAACCAATTAATTGATTTTACAGCTCCGCTATGAATAAAATATGTTGTACAAAGAAATAAATTATTTTATTAAACTTATTTTTTCATGAATGAGTTATAGGTATTGCCGATGAAGATGTGTGGTCGCACCTAATTTTAAATAACGTGTGGTAAGTAAATAAATAAGTAAGTAAAAAAATGTTGTATTTCTGTTATATTTTTCTATTGGTTGAGTTCGTGGGAGCCTTCTCATTTACCGGTGACGTCTAATTGGTGTATTCAAATTGATAAGACGTTAAAAAAGTTGAATAAACCAATCAGAGGCCATCGGTAATATTTACCGGTAAATGAGAAGACTCCCATGAACTCAACCATTGATTTACTTAATGAAAATTTTATAATAGAACATTCTTGTACAGAATTTAGTATATTCTAAATATATTTTCTGGATGGATAAGTACAACTAATTCTGTGATGTTTTCCATGACGAAATACTTGATAAACAATCTTATATCAAAACTGACACTTTATTTCAATTTAATATATTGTCTTTACTCACTTATATTGGAGATACTAGAGGGATGCATTTCACTTCTGTTAAGAAGGCTGATGAAGCTTCTTTTCAGAAGTGAAATGCATCCCTTCATTATCTCCAATATAAGTGATTAAAGACAATATATTAAATTGAAATACACTGTCAGTTATGTTTTTAAGCCGCGTCTCCACCAACCAAACATGCTCGGCGAACAGTGTTCGCTGGAATCAGCTGATGTCGCCGAACATTTTTTGAAGTTGGTTTGGTGTGGACGCCTTCTCGAACATTATGATCGGTGTGGTGGGAAACTGTTGTTGGTCGTCACTGTTCGCTCACAGACCGAACATTTCAATTGAACTCACGAACATGTTCGGTGACCCATATGTTAAATGTTCGCCCGTTTTTTTGTATTTGCCAACAATGTTCGGCAAACCTGTTCGGTTGGTGGAGATGCGGCTTTAGATTTTATAACTAATTGTTTCAAACTCTTTCCATATGGTATTTTTTTCGGAGGATGAAGCCCAGATAGGGCTTGGAAAATGGACTTGTGGATAATGAGTTTGATGATAATGATTGTTGAGTTAGACCTACAGTTTTAGGTGGATTCCGAACCACCGGAAATTACAGCTTACAGCTGTAGTCTATTTTGCTGCCCAATTCAATCGGTCACCCTTACAAAGAGAGCCCAGGAGTCCATAGCTTGTCAGATTGAAAACTCCTTGGGCAGCTTGGCACTGATACCTTCTATGAAAGATATTTTCCAGAATAATTTCTCAATTTTCATCCGTTTTAAGATTAGCAGTGGCAGCTCAGTGCAATGAAGACTTAGTAAATTTCTGACTTTGTAATAACTAAATTATTTTGTGAAATATGGGGGTTCAAAGTTGAAATTTTACTATTTTTGGGGGCAATTGATCTCCAAACATTGATTATAAGTTAACATTCATATTTCATATTGTAATTGTGTAATACTTATCCGTTGAATGATATTAGAACATAAGCGAAATTTTTTTAATTTTATTGCGGATGATGCCCACATGAGTCTAGAGACTTGTGCGTGGGTAATGAGGTGAGTGGGTGAAGGATGAGAAACATCCATGGCTAAATGAGATTCAAACCCAAGGCTGCTGGAAACGAAGCCAGCCAGAACCTTATCTTATCACAGACAAGCGCTCCAACCAACTGCGCTACCAGAGCCGCCAAATTTCAATATACCGTTTATTCTTGGAGTTCTCTACAATACAATACTCACCTAGGTTGAATTACAAGTTACAAATAACAATTACAATGTAGGCCTACATGTCTAACACTTCTGTGAGATTTTGCTGTAACTTCAAATACAAGTACATTAAATGTATATGTTTATAAATTTTATAGTATTAAAAAAGTACTTGCATTTACTGCAAGTACTTTTGTAGTATTATCAGTTTATAAATTTTTATGCAACAAGCGCCTTGATTGTACTTATTACATTTAATGTACTTGTATTTGAAGTTACTGCAACATTTCACAGAAGTGAGACTTGTACATTGTAATTGTTATTTCTAACTTGTAATTCAAGTTAAATTTATAGTATTACACGTACTTGTATTTACTACAAGTACTTTTGTAGTATTATCAGTTTATACATTTTTATGCAACAAGCGCCTTGATGACTTTTGCAAGTTTAATGAGTACTGTATTAGTTCATTTGTACAACCTACTAAAACCCGTATTTGTGAATCTACCTTGACATTTCCTCAACTTAAGTCTTTTAAGTAAATCCTTTTCAAGTCACCCTTGAGTTAAGGAAGTCTCAAGGTAAGTTCTTAAGTACGGACTTAAGATTAATATTGATTCATATTTCTGATTGAAGCTTGACGATCGTGTTTATTTCTATGATTCAAATCTAAAAATCTTGAATATGATCCCACTCCCTTCTTGTCATTGTAAAAATGGTTGTCCGAGCAACGCACTTGGCTCAAAATTATCTCATGTAACAATTAAACGTACGGTAATTACCGTACCTGACAATAAACAAACGGTAATTTTGAGACAAATTTCCCACAAGTTTATTGTTTGCGTCTGGTGTGCAGTGCGCAGCTATGAAATCCCTGCTTAAACATTTAGATTAAATGAGGTATTAATTAAAAACAACTTGCTATCAAGAATATTAACTTGTTGAAAGATTATTAGCTTCACACTGGTAGTTGATTAATCAAATAAGTATGAAAGTATCAATTCATATTTGAATTTTAAAATAGTCAATGCATTATGAATACCGGTATCTACTGCAGTTTCAGTACAGAAATTGAGAATTTTTCGTTATTGGTTTATTAATAATACAAATAATATTATTATCGTTACAATTTATTATCAAATGAATTATTTTTGTAACTTTAAATATAAATAATTTATGATCTAACTTGTGGACCGTTCTAGGTTCAACCAGAAATTACTTGGTTTTTGTAGAGTAAATTTGTTTTTTGTAGTAACCTATTTTTTTAATTTGTGTTAGGCTTGTTTCACACATCTCCGGCAGTTGGTTAACCGGTGTGGTTCACCCGGCATAATTATATTGCATCATTTGAACGAAAAAAATCTGATAAGTGTGAAGTGCTCCTTATCATTCAATGTCTCTACGGCCGGGTACACAACACCGGTTGCCAGACTGCCGGGTATGTGTGAAATAAGCCTAATGTTTGACTGGAAATTAATAGTGGGAAAATTTTAACATGCTAATATTTGAGACCGAGAGGATCTATCAATGTTCTTTTATTTTTGCGTGTTTCAAAAGCTGAAGTGTGAATGTTCTGAGTTTATGGTGTTAATCTGATATGCTTTCAAGTAAAGCATGATGCAAACCCGTTACAGTAACAAATCGAGGTGGCAGACAAAGAAATAATACAAAAAATCAGGATAGTATAGAGAAAAGCTAATAAAAAGTAAATTTCAATATAATTAACCTGGTTGTGAATTAATAATTTCATTATGTAATAGTGTACGATTGATTTCCTTTATTAAGGGAGAAGTTAGGACTCTTGGTCCTCTCTACCACTCAACCATTAGTGGTCGTGAGGATATGAATACTGTTGTAGGTACTTGTTTGTATTATCGGTCTACTAATTAATGCTGGGAAAAGCGTTGGTATTTAGTTACTGCGGTGATGAGCATCAAATTTCTTTAGTAATGAAAAACAAATACATTCTCTCACTGTCAAGCATACCTACCAATATGCTACTTTGAAACAAAACATATTTTTAGCAGACATTCTTTATGTTGGTTCATGGCAAATTGATGAAGAAAAGCACTGAATTTTTACACTAGCAACCAATATTTAAAAGTTTCAAGTTACTTTTTCAAAGTTCCTTTTCAATTAGCGTTTTAAATTAAACCATCTCAAATATGATGAATCAATTTATGAGTAATTCACAAAATCCTGTGAAAACTATTATTTGATACATTACATAATGATCTTATAAAAAGTTTAATATGAACATTGCTTTTCATAGTATAATTTTTTCAATTATTGGAAATAAAACTCCACATTTTTTAACTGCGGTTTAGTTGAAAGTGATGTACCAGAAAATGCTAATAGCAGAATTCAATATCACAATTAATAATGTGCATTTCATTTTTTTTCTAATTTTCTGCTTCACTAACTTGCTTTTTTTAAGATAATTGAATGGCTGTAAGTCTGTCATACTCCAGTGACAAGATTTTACCATATTCACTGACCGAATTCAGTTTTAAATTATAATTCATAATTATTAATTTTTCTATTTAGATTTTAGAAAGACTTATTCCGGGGAATTTCATGAATAATTGAACGATTCTTAAATCTGTCACATTCAGTGATAAGATTCCATCATGTTCACTGAACGAATGTAGGCTAACTATTTTTTATTCTGTTTGAAATAAAATTGAGAGAATACTTATTTTAATTTTGAAGAGAGCTTTTTGGGAATTACTAATAAGTATTGGTTCCTGGTACAAAAATTCAGTATCCACTTGCTACTTATTGAATCACTTTTGCTGGAGTTTCGAATCTTTTTATTTATTCGAAATTATTAACACAGGCATTCCCTACTATCCATTCATTCAACACAATAACAAAAACAACTCAACAAATTTTAAAAACAACAACAGTCTATAACAAAGTTGGACACACACTTATAACTTCACTGTTCAGTTTTATTATTTGTGTTTGTACTATTTGTTGAATTAGATTCGTTTTTCATCTCTAACAGAGAGGATTCCGTTCTTTTAGCGTTGGGTAGAAGCAGAAGTTCTTCTGGTGAAGGAGTAGTTGCTTGAATTTTGATTTCTTCCAGCTGCTCCATATCTTCATCATGGCGTCGGATGGGTGTCTGGATGGTTTCGGTTCCAGGTGTTTTCACTCCTTGGCGGGGTTTCCTTGTTGAAGATGTCAGTTTTTGAGGTATGGGTAAAGATGGATGGAAAGGAGCTTTGACATTTGCATTCCTTGAGAAACCACCCTCAGGTCCTGCTGGTTTGGGGTTACGTTTGCTGAAATCTTTCCCTCTAGAGGTCTCCCTTCCTCGTTGTTGTTGTTGTTGTTGTTGTACCCTTGGGCTTGGTCTTGGTGACCTTCGATCATTTCTGTAGTTGCTTGATTTAGGTGGAGGGGGTGGAGGATCATACCTTCCCCCTTGATCATAACTCTCATAATCATCTTCATCTGGATCTTCCTCTGACATTTCATACATTTCTTCTTTGGTATCACCCTTAAATCCGCCACTGTCTCCAGCCTGGAAAAGACCTCCCACCCCTTTCACAACCCTATCATCAGATTCCTTAATTGGTGCATCTTCATCATCAGGGGCTGGTGATGGAGGGGGAGTCTTCCCTGGTTCATACCCTGGTGGGGCATTAATATTCCGGTGTTTGATATTGTCGTAATGGTAATGATGTACAGGGTATGGCACTTTCACTGGGTAGGGCACACGTTTTTCAACAGTCACTGGTATTTTTTTCTCAATATAAACCGGGTATGGTTTGCTGGCTGGACACAATTTATCAAAACTATCACTTGGAGATGCAGCAGAATTTCTGAAGATGGGATGGTTGTTGCTGGCTCCTGGGTGGTTTGAAAGGGTTGCATAGGGGAAGTTGAAGGAAGCTGGAGAAAATGAGGAGAAGGAAGCTTGTTGGAGGTGGGGGAAATTTGAGGATGCTCCTTGAGGAGGAAACACTTGGGGTCCTTGATTGGTTAGGGAATTGTAATGTAGTGGTTTTAATCCAGGGTTGATTATGAAGTTCTGATGATTGTAGTCGGGTTTGTGATTGTAGGGGATGTAGTTTTTGCCCAGATGGGGACCAGTATGGTAGATGATTGGCACTTCTATTCGATCCATTGCTGACACATCATCATCTTTTAGTATCACTGATGATGATGAAGGCAAAGGTAGCAGGGCAGCTGATGATCGTTTTTCTGGTCGCTTCACAAAAGCTTCAGCTGATGATTGGTTGCCCAGATCCAAATCGAGTTGTGGCAACACAGTGGTGGATGCATTGTTGTTCACTGCAACTACATTACGCGACCCTAGCAGCACTAAAAGAAACAGTGGCGTGAACAGCACACGCCTGTGCAGAAACGAAAATGCGAAACTGTACACAAAACACTTCATAACTGGGAAACTAGACACAGACAGGCAACCGTTGAAAGCATTACTGGATCTTGGACCGAGACCAACGGCCACATTTATAGCCTTCTGGTCTTTAGTCGCGCTGCCGATTCCATACCCTTTCTTTCTCCCTCTCCCTCACTCTTTCTCTTTCACCTCCTCCACACCCTTTCCTCCTTCTCCATCATGCTTTTCTCCCAAAGAAAACTCTCCTAAAGCTTCTCGCTTGTGAGCAAAAGATGTTCCATCTCCGGAAATTTTCTTGCCACCTCTAAATTGATAACCGGCCGCTAAACCGATATAATAGGTTACGTAGACGCGTCTGTGTGTGCGCGTGCGCTCGCCTATCTGTCAATCTTCTCCACTTTCCTTCTTCGGCTCTCAATTTCCTCTTTGGAATTTTTGCAGTTGCTAACAACTTACCTTTGTTTAATTATTATTGCAACGCGATGCACTTTCTACTGATAAGATTATAGCTGGCCTGTATCATCTTATTCAACTTGTGTTTAATTGGCATACTCTCGAAAAGATACAGTAAGCTTACTTTATTAATTATTGTTTTGTATCATGCTTATTGTTTGCTGTTTGGCGAAGTGATTGCGTACTGTTTGAAATACTAACTGAAAGTCTGATATCGTTAATTATGTCATTGTCGAACCTTTCATATCCTGCAGTAATTATAATAGACTTATTATAATCAAATTTTCATTAGCCTAGATTTTCTTCATGTGAATACTATTACTGTACTGGAAAACTCATCAATCTATAGTTGACATCCATAGTTATAGTGGTTATGATAAAAGCATAAAACAGAATAATGGAGTAGGATTCAAAATAGCTTTGGCCTGCCATTCGTGTAATCGTACACCGGAAATGTTTCAAGGAACTGTACAGGTAAACCGGAACGTGTGAATCAACCACTGCATGTCAACCTGCGCAAGCAACCTGTACAGTTACAATCTGTAGTAGAACTGTAGTAGGTCGAGGAGAAGAATCTATCTGCACAGCTATATCGTTAACGTATTTAGCCTGTATCGTCAATTCATCTTTAAAGATAGTGAATATAATATTGTAAAGATATGTTTTACATTAAACATCAATATTTTGCCATATATACATTAGAAGATGCATCGAAGGCATATAGAAGCGAAATTACTTCCGAGAAGCTTTATTTCTGCTCTTATAACTGCTGTCTCAACTTCTTCCGGACAATCTAATATCAAAACCGACACTGTATTTCTATGTAATATATGATTTTCACTCACTTATACTGGATTTAACGGAGGGATGCATTTCACTTCTAAAGAGAAGCTTCATCAGCCTCATCTATATCACAGATTCTTCCGGACCATCTAATATCAAAACCGACACTGTATTTCTATGTAATATATGATTTTCATTCACTTATACTGGAGATAACGGAGGGATGCATTTCATTTCTAAAGAGAAGCTTCATCAGCCTCATCAACGTCACAGATTCTTTCGGACCCTATAAAAATAAATTCTAGATGAACAATGAGAGCAAAAAGAGATTCTAAAAAATACACTCATCTCATATTTAAATAATCTATAAATTTAAAACCAATCCCCCTCTTCAAAACGTCAAAAGATACTCATTATTATTTAAACAATATAAATTATTTCACAATAATAATCCAAAATATTATGGCTTTGAATATACATTCGAAAATGTCATCAACCTCTATTTGCCACCACAACTTTTAATTTAAAAAAAGTGATCAACTAATTTAATTATATTTTTAAATTTAATCTCTCATGATTTTGAAGCTTGTTCATCTATTTCAATTTCAATTTTTATTTGCCGGACAAAAATCAACTTCACAAATAAACTTAAGCTATTAGGAAGATATATAATCTTATTTCCAGTGACAGAAAAAATTATCTTGGCGGCTGCCCATGTTTATTAAAATGCATTAATCAATAAATAGTAAGGTACCGTACAGTATATGTAATTAATCAATATTATTCATGCAGTCAGACAATTGGTGAAGGTTATCAATAGTTAATTGAATGTGAATACAGAAAGTTAAGAATTTTAGTAGTTTTGAAGTAGGAGGTCAATAAACGACCCTTGAAGGATATTCGTGCAATAAAATACAGAAGAATCTCCTTGCGACTGTACTTTCAACATTGATATAAAAGGAGTTTAATTTTTTATTGTTAGTTCACAATAGTCTCAAAGCCGCCTCATAAAGACATATTTTATTAACTACTATTGTTTTCTCACTTCTTGAAAAGCTAAAAACAAAATCAAGCTTGGTCTCCCCAACTTTCAATGTCCTATCTTTCCTCCTTATATTTTACCTCCATATATTTTGGAAGAGAAGGCCTTGAGTCCTAACTTCGCCCTTACTAAAGACAATGTATCTCAACTTTTTAAGTGAATTCAACGACTTGCAGTCAAATTTTTATTAAGAATTAGTAGAATTTACTTACTCTGTAGGCCGAACGTTTTCGAATCTTTGGACATCCATTTTCAGAGGCCATTTTTCGGAGATCCATTTTCAGAATAAAATTTATCTGTCTTGCAACACTGAACAAATCGATGGTGACATTGCTTGTTGTCCTTTATATCAATCAATTTTAATTTATAATTATTCTCATTATTAACAAACTGCTACCGGTGTCCTAATCATCACACCATCAACGTTGCATTGCTTTGCTATGAATGTTAACAGTTCCCCATACAACTTTCATAACAGAAAAAACCAAACAGTTGAGAAATTCCGAAAGTCTGTACTACTTTCGAGTTTTTAAATCCAAGGTGTTATTGCACTCTAGTAGTTTAGCACATCGAGTTCCTCCTTTCCACTAGTGATAGCTCCACTTGAACTATAAATGGTGATAAATGAAACCATTACCCAGACCACTAAAAGAGGCGAATGTGTCTTGGATCATTATTTTCGCGAGCCAGTTATTGATTTACATCCTTGGTTCAAGGTAATAAAATTGGCTAAGAATGTTTGTCGTAAACAGTTTGAATGAAAATAATGCCAATTAGATAGGTAGAGGTAGTTGCGTTGTATCGGTAAGTGATTAAGGAAGTGAATTGCGTTGGACCAGCTCCATTGTTCGGCTTCATTGGGCGTAGAATAAGTCCAATGCCCGTATTTATGAACGTTCCTTCAGTGTATCTCGAGGGACTCGAAATTCCTGTATAAACATATTACATCTCAAGGGTCCCTCGAGTCAAGAGAAGCTGAAGGAGCGTTTATAAATACAGCCCCAAGTCACAGTCGGGGCGCAAATAAAACCCGTTACTTTTAGTGAAGCACAGGAGTGAATGATACGTCCCAAATAGATGCGAGGTTGAAGACCAATCAATTAAATGAATCAATAGAAATTATTCTTTTTGTTATTCGATTTTGTTTTTGAGGATGAAGCCCACATAGGTCTGAGATCTGTGCGTGGGTAATGAGTTAGATTATGGTGATTGATGAGTTGGACCTACAGTTTTAGGTGGGTTCCGAACCACTCATAACAAGTTACTTCTGAATGCTATATTATATACAGTACACAAAAAGTGTGCTGCAAAAAATGTGACTATGGTTCAAAAACGTCACTCAGTGGCTGAATCCCATTTGCACCGAGTCTTATTAAGACTGTATGAACTCGACTCGGTTGTAATTTTTCTTTCCAAAATTTTCCAAGTTAGTGACAATTCAAATGTTATCTATTGAGTGGGAAAATTATTATTTCATTTAAATTAGTTTGAATGTAAAGTATGAAACCAATAAAGTACAATCGTACCAGATTCCTTTTTATTCCTTTTTTTTCTTTTGGTGGGTGAGAGAATTATTGATACCGGTACTTATAGTTTATGCTATTCCACACTATACTTGTATTGTAGATTACTGTTTATATTAAAGTATTCTTGATTTACTTTTATACTGTTATATACAGATATACTTTTTTCGTAGGATGAAGCGCCTGGGTAATGAATTGGATGATGGTGATTGATGAGTTGGACCTACATTTTTAGGTGGGTTCCGAACCACCGGGAAGTGATTTTACAGCAGAGAACAGAGTCTTTTTTGCTGGCCAATGCAATCGGTCACCCTTACAAAGAGCGCCAAGGAGTTTCGTAGCTTATCTCTGATTGAACAGATACCTACTACGGCACTCGGCTATCACTTCCCTCAAGTATTTGTATTACAAGTAGTACAAGTACTTGTATTATATTTGGTTGTACTTGCATTATTCTTTTTATAATATAGTATTCTTGATATACTTTATACAGAATTTCAGAGTCTGTTTTCATAATAAAAATTTATATCTGCGACTAACTTAGTTTGTGTAGGCAATTTCAATCGATAGCTTAGTTGTTTGCAGTAATTTAAAAAATAATGTCTGGAGATTTGTAAAATAAACAAATTTTACCAAAGAAACTGACTTCCCAATACTGGAATATAAACTATTGTCATTAAAAATTCATCAATTAGGTAAGAAATGTCACACTGCTGTTTTGTTTCGACAACTCATTTGGGAAAAAGAAACAAAAAATCACATTTTTTGTAGATTACGTCTTGGAGACTCCAGTTAAGGAGTATAAGACAAGTCAGATTAGTACAATTATACACTAGTTACCATAATTACTATATCAATTAGTTGAGGCGAGGCTTAATTTTGATGTGAAAGGAACTCTTGTACACTATAAAAAGCTTTATCAACTAAATATTTTTTCAATTGTTTTTTTAAATATTTCTATATTTTCAAGACTCTTTAAAAACTGCGGTAGCTTGTTGTAGAATTTCCTACCAATATAACTAGGTTTTTGTTTGAATAAGCTACTATTGTGACTCACCAAGTGATAATCTCCTCGGCTTCGTGTATTATAATCATGTACGTCAAGATTTTGGTTAATATCATTCGTTTTTACATATAAAGTAGCTTCATACACATATTAGCAGGGTACAGTTAGGAGACCAAGTCTCTTGAATAACGGCCTACAAGAAACTAATCTATTTACTCTTTCTATACACCTAACCGCTTTCTTTTGGATCTTAAACACCCTATCAAGATTTTGTTTTGATGGATTACTGATTTACTGAATTACTTTGATGTAAATTGACTGTTTACAAAAAAAAACAGAAGTGCAACTTTAATCGCAGCTAGATTATGAAAATGCATAAGTCTGAATAGTTTATAGGCGTTGATTTTTTTTCAAGGTCTTGTGATTAATTTCTTCTAAAAAATTCAAGTTACTGACATAGCTTTTAATAATATCCTATTGAATTTTTTTATTCCTAGATTTCTTGTTCTGGATGCCTTGAAGATGGGTTTTAACAACTCGAAAACGTTTGGTTTACAGAGTAACTAAAATACTACTTATTCTTAATAAAAATTTGACTGCAAGTCGTTGAATTCACTTGAAAAGTTGATTTTTTTTAACCAGCGTGCATTGGTTTCCGACCATAAATTGGCCCAGTTACTCTTTCCTCCTACATTTCCATCTTCCGCACAATTGTAGCCAATAAAACCGTATAAACTCAATAACTCACAGCCATTCTGGAAGCTTCCACTTTCACTGTTACTAGTACAGACATTATCTTTCACTTTTTATTCTTCAAAGTGAAAATGAGCGAAGAATCAAACAAAATTATGATTTTAGTGGAGCACATAACTTGACAAAGTTATTATCAACAGCCCGCTAAAAATCAATCAACGGTTTATTTCTAAGGCATTCTACGATTATGCAATTGAAGTGGTTCAATTATTACCGGTTACCAGAAACTTATTACTGTAGATTGTAAGAGTAGATTTTCAGTTACAGCTTTTCCTATTATACAAGTAGTAATTATGAATGATATAACTGTAACTGCGATTGATTAATTATGCCAGAATGTAACTTATATCAGTTGGGCGATGGAATCAAGATTGATCAGTATCATTATTGACTGCACATGCCTCCATGTTTATGATCTTCTATCATGGAAAATGCACAACTTGTCCGGATGTGTTATAATATCACTATCATAAACGAAACCAGGAAATAACTTGCAGCACTTCACTAGCACTAGCTAGGTAATTCTAGTCTTCATAAAATAACTTTTTATAGGGTGAAACCTTATACCATCAATGTCCTGGGTAAGACATTAAACTGCCTACAATCCCACCACCAGGAAATGCATCATGCATCCGGCCATAAAAACCAGCATTTTGCCAGTTCCACATAGGATTCATTCCCCACCGATACCACTTGACGTGGGATAAGTTGAAAGAAGCAGAATAAAAATAAGAAGATATACCATCACAATAGTTGGGATGTTGAAGATCCATCTTGTTTCCACTAATACAGTGGTTCCCAACTGGGGGTCCGCAAGCCATGCCAGAGGGGTCCGCTAGATATAATTAGAAATTGTAATAAAAATATATACTGGTACAGAAACAGATTTTTAAAGAGTGTAACTGTGCTCTGATGGACACACTCTTCATGTCCACAAATAAATCATGACTTATAATATTACTGTTTACTTATTTTTTACATGTGTTGAACAATAATAATAAAGACAAAACTGAACACAAATTTTAAGATCCATCTTTTTTCTCAAAATGTCAACCTTATTCCTAAAACTGAAATAATTTAAAATAAAAACTCTTAATCTCGCTCTTTTCAGGTACTTGGTACTGTGATATGCAAGGCACCAACCATGTATTAGTATTAAATTAGCTTAGCGGCTAAGTTCATTATACCGTGAACGATGGTGGGGGGGAGGGGGATGAGAAAATTTATAACTTTAGGTTTAAGAATTAGTGGAGGTCCTTGTCATTATAGCGACTGGATTAGGGGGTCCTTGGAAAATTTTTGTTGGGAATCCCTGCACTAATATATAATAAAAACTTAAAATACACTTTTAAGTGGAAATTATGACTCACTTTATGGCGTGAAGGCTGTTTCACTCTGATGTTAAGAGCATCGTCAGACGACCCACAGTACACTCTTTTTTTAGATTTCGATGTCAATGATGTGGAAGAGAAAGATGTTTCCTACAAATTGAGACCAACTTTGCATTTTTATTTTGTATCGAGTATGCATAATGAAAAATTGTCATTTCCCAAGTACAGTATAGGGAAAGCCTATATTACTTTTCTAAGTAGAATTAGAAATTGTAACTATTCATATGTATTATCTTGCTGTGCAGAACTGACCTTTTTTGAGTCGCGGCGGACGCGTTTCGAACTATGTCGTTCTTCTTCGGCGCTTGGTTGCATACTTGTCTTTAAAAATTGTCTGCATTGTCCCATTGTCTGCAACCAAGCGCCGAAGAATAACGACATAGTTCGAAACGCGTCCGCTGCGACTCAAAAAAGGTCAGTTCTGCACAGCAAGATATAATACATATGAACAGTTCTAATGCAGTTCACGAAAAATGGATATCCACAACAATAAGAAATTGTAAGTTAAATGTGACATGTTATTTGAATTTGGATCGTTTCAATGAGTGGAATGAGCCATATGAGATGGGGTGTGAAAAGCCGTTCTTGAGTGTGGGGGAGAGGTGTTTCCACTCTACTCATCAACCTGCACCTATCTTGAAAAATTACAGTTCTACGAGCTGGTAAGATCGAAATTCAGGTTCAGTTCCTCAAAATACATAAATACTGACTGAAAGAACACTTTTCCATTATTATTGATTTGCTTGTGCAATATCTTATGATGGAAAAGATATGATGAGGGGTGACCGCTTCACAGCCTAACGCAGCATCATCTTCGATCTTCAAGATACACATCGTTACCCCAAACATTCACCACTTCTTGCCTCCCCCGAGTGGAGCTCGGTCCCACGATATTTATTATAATATTATACAACAGGACAAATCACTATTTTTGAATATACGCGGTAATTCAATAGAGGTTCGAATGTTATGAGAACAGTTGATAGAAGTCAGAAAAATATGAAAAAACGTTTTCTTCTAGAACTTTATAGGAAAAAAAAGATGCAGCCAAAAAGGTTCTTTCAAGATGCATGACCCTTCGAATATGTAAACAGTTGAGTAGTTTTAATAGACGTTAGAAATGTATGGGAAAGATTTGTTCTAGAACTTTTCAGGGAAAAGAAGATGCAACCAAAAAGGTTCTTTCAAGATTCATGACCCTTCTATAATTATTTGTTCCTTTAATATTCATATTAAACAATGTTCATCCTTGATAAATCAATGTTGTAAAACAGAACTACTATTAACTTTTTGTAGTAAACTCAACGACTTGCAGTCAATTTTAATTGTGAATAAATTCTGTGGTGTTTTCCATGACGAAATACTTGATGAACAATCTAATATCAAAACTGACACTGTATTTCAATTTAATATATTATCTTTACTTACTTATATTGAAGATATTGGAGGGATGCATAGTATATTATAGTGTGCATAGTATCGTTTTTAAAGAGTCTTGAAAATATAGAAATATTTAAAAATCAATTGAAAAAATATTTAGTTGATAAAGCTTTTTATAGTGTACAAGAGTTCCTTTCACATCAAAATTAAGCCTCGCCTCAACTAATGGATATAGTAATAATTATGGTATCTAGTGTATATGACTAGTGTTAATCTTACTTGTCTTATACTCCTTAATATAACTGGAGTCTCCAAGACGTAATCTACAAAAAAAAATATCTCCAATATAGTGACTAAAGACAATATATTAAATTTAAATACAGTGTTATTAGTTTTGATATTAGATTGTGAATATATATTAATTCACAATTAAAATTGACTGCATGTCGTTGAATTTACAATAGAAATTTAATTTTAACAACACACATCGTTATGGAACAATAAATTCAAGAACAGAACTACTGTTTAACCGACATAGCCCGTTTAAAATATCAATTTCTATGACTGTTGAACAGTTCCACACGACCAGCAAAAAAAAAAAAACGAATTTGGGTACTCAATGTAATTCGGAACCATGGATATATCAAGGCAGGTGTATACGTTGTTTCCAAACACCATTTCCTATTGTTTCACATGTGAAGAAAAAAATTCAATGGATTAAAATTAATCGAATAGAATTCTGCACCCGATTGTCGATCTGTCACTCAAGCTTGAAGGTGACTGTGATTTATCTTTCTGTTATCAATGATTGCTACTGTCCGGTATTACAAAAGCTACTGAAAATCGAAGTGCAGGTGTTGTACATAGGAGAGAGAGAGAGGGTGTGAGAGTGAGTGAGAGAGTGGCATAACAGTTGAAATGAAGAAAATGATAGAAAAAAGTGCACGGCTTACGCTGCAGAGTGTGAAATGTGATGGGGTACGGTATCAATGCAGCACTATAGATCGATCCTTGCCGTTATTAGATAACACAATGCCAAACTACAGTTAGTATAGAGCTAAGAGCAGCGTTAAATTAATCTTTTAATTGTAACTTCAAGCCCATCAAAAAGGCTGAGAGACACATTATATAGTTTATAAATAGTTTTATATGATATACTTTTCATGAGGAATTTCTTTGGCTCCAGAGTGTATTGCTCAATTTAGCTATCTTTTGTTGTAATTTGTGTGAATTGATTTATTACAAAGAATGTCTGTTCTAGATTTTCAATTACGTTTTCCTACAACTGCTCGTAAAGTCGTTCTTTACGTACTGAAAACTAATTGTAAAATACCTCTTTACTGCTCCACAAGCGGTAAAGTACTTTACGCTCGCCAGCTGTTTTCTTTGCGCTTCTGTTTTGATTTTGATGTCTTCTCATTGGTGGATCACGGAATCCATGAATTCTCATAACATCAAAAATGGCGCACGCTAACCAAATCCGCGCACGGTTTGTGATGTTACAAACTACAAGCTTTTTTTGTGTTGTAATCCAGAACTTCAGTTGTAGGAAAAATATTGTATGCAATTCGCGCGAGAAGCTTCTTTATCGCTCTCGCAAAATTACTGCGGTCCGCTATGCGTCGCGCAGTAAATGTTTTGGCTCGAGCGATAAAGTCGCGCTTCACGCTCTTAATACATACATAACTATTCTGTATAGTATTTCGAAGTGCTGCCTATACGTTATCCAGTGCCAAGGCGATTAGAAATTTAGAATACATAGAATTAGGCAGTTCTATAGAATAGCGCAGTTGGTTGGAGCACTTGTCTGTGATAAGATAAGGCTCTGGCTGTCTTCGTTTCCTGCAGCCCTGGGTTCGATCTCATTCAACCATGGATGTTTCTCATCATTCACCTCATTTCCCACGCACAAGTCTCCAGACTCATGTGGTCATCATCCGCAATGAAAAAATAATATATATTCTAAATGCCTTGAACAACATCTTTTACAGTAAAGCTTTTGCCTTTTCTTGTAAGTTTTTTAAATACAGTTTTCAATTATGGCTGTAAATTTTAATCTTCAATGAAAACCAATGGGTTTTAAAGTACGGTAAAACGGTAATACAAAATGAAAATTCCTAAACATGAATAATTGTTGGAAATACTTTACTGCTGAAGTATACTGGTATTTTTCTTGTAAATTTTAATCTCAAAAAAAGATTGTTTTTGAAGTACGCAATAAAAAAAGTCTAAAAATAAATAATGTTTTTAATTACTTTACTGGTGAATTTAATACGTGCTTATTCGAATGATAGCTATTTAGCATTGTTGTGATGTACACTCTGTATAGGCCTCCAACCACGTATTTGAGGAATCATTACAATAATGAGAAATAGCTATCACACGAATAATCAGTAAGTGTTAAATTCACCATTGAAGTATTTTCAAGAATTATTTATTTTTAAATATCAAGTGAAAAAGTAATATAGAACTACATCAAAAAATTTATTTTTCTAAGGCTACATTAAATGCAAATCAAATCAAATTTATTCCTTCTTTTTTGCAATACAATACATAATACAGAAATACAGTAGTAAGGAGGAATATACGCACCCAATGAAGGTAAGACGACAAGTTTACCTTATACAAGGGTGGGAGTTCAACAAGGACTAAGAATAATATACATTTTCTTTTTATCTCTTTAGTATTTAATTATAATGTAAAAAATATATAAATAATGGGTATTGAAATGAATGATAATGGACAGCCTAAATGAAAAAAAAGAAGAATGAATGAAGAGAATGGAAGAAAAGGAATGAATGAATGAATGAATGATGAAGGCGAAGAGTGAACAGAAACACAAGAAGTAAGAAGGAAGTGAGAGCAAATATAATAATTATTAATCCTGAAATTCATCGGAACAAAATGAGTAGGTTGAACTATTTGAATTCAAATCCAGAATCAGGCTATAACCCTGTAATAAGCCTCAACATCGTCCTTATTCAGACTGAATAGAAAGGTATGCAGTGATTTAGAAAATCTATGTGAGGACAAGCCCGAGACTCTTGCTTGAGAAGGTGGAGAGTTATAGAATTTAGGTCCCAGAAAAACAAAACTATACTATAATGATGCACATCATTATAAATTAATGGAATAAAAAAGAACATAATATTTTGTTCTTCATGAACCGGAAAATATATTCACATTAATATAAATATATTTAATATGAATATTACATTAATATAAATATATTTACATTAATATTAAAGAATAAAATCATAGAAGAACAAGAAAATTTGAAAGAATAATTACTACATAAGACGATTATTTTGGAAGTGTTTTCACTCGACTGTGGTATGCCATATCCTAGAGTAGGTTTGGGGTCAATTTTCTTACAAAAACTCAGTTAATATTGGTACCTTACTCTTAGATACCTTACTTTACCTTGGGAAGTGATAACCGCGAGCCGTAGCAGGTATCTGTTCAATCAGATAGAGATAAGCTGCGTTCACGTTGGTCCTGTTTGTAACGGTGACCGATTAGATTGGCCAGCAAAAAAGTCACGTTCTCTGCTGTAAAACCACTTCCCGGTGGTTCGGAACCCACCTAAATTTGTAGGTCCAACTCATCAATCACCATCATCCAACTCATTACCCATGGACAGGTCTCAGACCTATGTGGGCTTCATCCTCCAAAAAGAAAGAGAAAGAATTAAAAAGATCATAGATGGCAGCCGCAGTAGTGTAATAGGTTGGGTCATTACTTCTGATGAGATTCAGATTCAGATGACTTTAACTATTTGCACTGATTTGTGCAAATTTACAGCTGTAGGCCTTTTTGACTGATTACATTATTATCAAGATCTGCAACTTTCAGATCCAAGAGAGATAGTGACGATTGACAATGATTTTTGAAAAGTATCTTTGAATGTTATTCTTACGATCATGGGTTCGAGTCCCGTTGTTCAGCTTGGCATATTCTATATATCTATGTCATATTCACCTCATTACCCAAATACAAGTCTCAGGTGGACATCACCAGCAAAAAATTAATGAATTTATAATGAAAAAATCGGTGAAAATACCTTTCACATTGAAGTGAAAAATAATGTTTTTTTTTTAGTAAAGCTTTTTAGTGTATTTAAATTTTTTTGTTTAATTTGTTAAATTTTTGGAATTCAACCGCAATATTTTGGAGAATACAATGTTTTAATTTTTTTGAAGATAGCTGTTTTGGAGTAATCTGCTGCATCTTTGCATTCATTGTAGTTTTGTCTCACTAAATAAATAAATTACAAGTTAGTTTGAAGTGACTGATAATTGAATAAACTGACAAATATACATAAACAGAATTTATTAATTTCGAATTCCTTTTTTAATTGCTATTACTTTATACTGAAGACTTCCGCAATGGCGGATATTGACAACAGCATTGAACAGCTGATGGGAATCGATGAATGCTGCTGTACAAAAATATCAGTCACCACCGGGAATCGAACCACGGACCTCTCAATTACCGGTTGAGCGCCCTTAACCACTAGACCATGGAGACCTTTCTGTACAGCAGCATTCATTTTCAACTTGGCCATATCGGCTCGTATCTCACAAGTTAGTTTGAAGTGACTGACAATTGAATAAACTGACAAATATTCATAAACAGAATTTATTAATTTCGAATTCCTTTAATTGCTATTACTTTATACTGAGGACTTCCGCAATGGCGGATATTGACAACAGCATTGAAAAGCTGATGGGAATCGATGAATGCTACTGTACAAAAATATCAGTACCTTGGGTAAAGGTCTCCATGGTCTAGTGGTTAAGGCGCTCAACCGGCAATTGAGAGGTCCGTGGTTCGATTCCCGGTGGTGACTTCCTTGCGGAAGTCTTCAGTATAAAGTAATAGCAATTAAAGGTATTCGAAATTAATAAATAAATTACTTTACATTCCTCACATTAACTTAAATTTCATGTAAATTTTAATATCCTATGATTTTATTAGTAGGTGGAGACCCTTAAAGATAGTTCCAACTCACCGTTTGAACCAAGTTATGTGAAACTGCATTGATAACACATCGTCAATCTATTTTTATTTTTAGAGTTGATTTCAATCGCAGTTTTGATCTCGCTATTTTTACAAATTGCTTTGAAATTGTAAACAGAAATTTCGTGTGAAACATGTATAGCAAGTGGCATTTATGTTTGAAGGTCTTTTCGCGGTAGAAAAACTATACAAAATAGGTGTTTATGGAGTATTTTGGCCCAGCCTGCTAAAGGTGTCCAATAACTCAGCTTGTGCCGGTACAGTTTTAGTACAAATTACTCCGCAAAAAAAGCACAACCCATTATCGTGTTGAAAGAGCATCAGGAGTTAGTTTGTTAATCTTGTCACTTTTTTGCATCACTTTTGGTAAATCGGTTCTAGGTCGTCGATTGTAATTCACATTCACAGTGCGCAATCTCATTACCTTACATAATTTGGAAATAAGTGTAAGAAAAACGGTCTTGCTGTTCTGGATAAATGAGTCACATGCGTGGTTGCCAGCTTGGGAGAGGTTTTAGCAATTTGTTCTGCACATGTTAACAACAAGAACTGTGCAGGTCAACTAGTGAAAGCGCACCCAGGGATTGGAAATAGCTTTTTAATGTATTGTTTATCAATCTTCACTATAAGGTTTTATTATTTTTGCACGCTCATTAAAATTCTATCTTAAAAACCTAATACCGGTACTTTGTGTAATGCACTTCTCTAGCTGTAACTAATTAAACATTCACGGTATATAGCTGTAACTTTTTTAAATAAATAAGTTATTCAACAATAATTTTGAACATATAAATTAATTCTTAACACTAGATAGATTATTCAAAATTGCTAATAATTGGTGATACCCTCTACATAAATATGTGTTGGCGCGCCACTGGATTAGTCAAAAAATAATATAGGTTCAGATTATACAAACAAAAGTTTTATTGTGAGAAAAAAGCTATGTTCATAGTTATAGTAAATAGCTATAGATAACAGGTATACGTGATAGTTTTTGGTAATAGTTATATAATTACAAAACAGATCAAAACAAAACTAATTGAACATTGAGATTGGAAACTATCCCAATAATTTATGACACCCTCTCTGAGCTTTTATTAGAATTGATTACAAACCTTTTTCTGTTGTTTTTTTTTTGGAGGATGAAGCCCACATAGGTATGAGACCTGTGCGTGGGTAATGAATTGGATCTACAGTTTTAGGTGGATTCCAAACCACCGGGAAGTGATTTTACAGAAGAGAACAGAGTCTTTTTTGCTGGCCAATCCAATCGGTCACCGTTACAAAGATGGCTCAGGAGTTTCGTAGCTTATCTCTGATTTAACAGATACCTGCTACGGCACTCGGCTATCACTTCCCAAATTAATATTAATATAAGAAACCTGCCACTGAAGAAGTTTTAAAATTTTAAAAGAAAGTGGTTGATAACGTGTACTATTTTGTTGTTGAAGTGTATTCTGGAGATGATTCATCTATTTTTACTCATCATAGATATGTATTTATATATATTAGTATTCAACTTAGTTGATATTTTCACTTAGACGACATGCAGAACTCAAATCAAATCATCTTTATTCCACAATAACATATTTAACTATTATATATATATATTGTCATATACTCTTTTTATGGAGGAGGATGTGATGTAGTAGTAATTTTTCTGAAAGTGGAAAAATACATCTAATTGCTCCGGAAATTAGGTCTTTTGAGGCTGCACGCATGCGACAGCTTGGCTCCTCCAAATCCACAAAAAGGGGTGACAAAAAATGCCCTGAACCTCCCCAAAATTTGCAGTGCCGTGTTACTGAAATTTGTAGAAGTCCAGGACGATTTTCGCCAATCCCTGCCGTTTTGACCTGCTTAAAACTATACAAGTGTAACTTATTTTACCGAGCAAGGTGACCCAGATAGAAAACACAAGTACTGAATTGGATCTATGTAGGTTTATTAGAACAAATTATATCAAAATGGATAATTTTTCTACAGAGACTGGCGATTTGATTATTTTCCTTTTGAATAAAGTTTTTAAAATAATCTTTTTTCAGTTAGATTTAAGTTTATAATTTTCAAATCCCCACGTGGAGGGTATGATCGGGTCCCGTGTTGGAATAGCCCTTTACAATAGTTGGAGATTGTACCATCAACGTTGGTTTGTGGTGAATTGACACTGTATTATTTCGGCGCACTTAAGCACAAGAGTATGGCCATACTAAATAATTTCAGAATAACTCACGGTACAGGAACTCCTCAGTGGTATGCACTCTGGCTAGTCGCCCTCCTTTTGGAATAGGTGGTTCACCGTTGTTCACGTTCACAAAATATTTAAATAAGGCGTCCAACGAAAATTTCAACAAGAGCATACATTTATAATACATGTAAATAATAGGAACTTTAAGACTTTTCAATAAATTTCAATTAAGATGGACCGCGACTTTATAGAGTAGTTTCCCAGCAGATCCTCTCGGCTCCAGGTTCAGGTAGCAAGTCAAGTAACGGAAAAACTTCCCCAAAAAATTCAGGAAGTAAATTAGGAGAGAGAGACAGAAAATAATTAGATTGAGTTACCTTTGACTTATGACCTATATGATGATGAGTTTTGGAATAAAAACAAAATAAACGATGAAATAAACTCATCAGAAGGTTATCACAGAATTTGAGCGATTCTTTCACATTTCTACTTTATTTAAAATTAATTAAAAAATAATTCGGTTGTCTAAATTTTGCCGGTTTGGAGATGATAAGAACTGATAAGATGACCACGTTGACATTTGAGGCTTAAAAATTTATTTATAATATTAAAGTGCTCAAAAAGTGTTTCAAATTACATTTTCACAATAATAGTGAAGTGAAAAAATATCAGTTCATAAATTAAATGCGAATTGTGTCAAATCTCAAACTCATGTCTGGACTAACCTACGAAGTGAAAGTGTTTACATTTCACAACAAATAAAATTCGTTGATCGAATTCCAAGTGAGTACAATCTTTTTATGAACTATACTATTAGAATTATGTAATAATATTGACTTTACTATCATACTTTTATTTATTCGATCGTGACAAATTCAGTGATTAGGTTAAAGCTTGGATGAATATGCCAATTTCTGACTAATTATTATGCACCTTTTATAACCCTTATTGAGTTTCAAATTAAAGAACAGGTCTCTCAAATTGTGAAACGGATATGTGTTGATAGCCTGAGCCAGGTATTTAAAATAATTAAAATATTTTAAATGATGCCAGTAATTTTTGAATTTCGTGCCCAAGTGACGTCACGCATAGCACAGCGTTGCTGTCTACTATGGCGCTAATTTTTGAAAATTTACTAATTATTATGCCAGTTATGATCACTCTCTTGGGGGGTGGGACTGCCACAAATTGTTCCCTGACAATATATATATATATATAGTGTTAGAAAATAAAAGCATAAACAACTATTTGAAATGAATATTAATTTTGAAATTTTAAATTCTCAAATAAGAGGCATAAAATGTTTTCGGGCTATAGCCCATCATTATCATCAAACCAAGTAGTATCTCACTATCCATGTCTGCTGAAATGAGATCATAGTTCTTAAAATTTCCGTAGGGGGAATAGCAACTCCTGCTATTCTGAGGTTCGCGACCCTCCGGACCCTGAGCTAGTCAGTGCAGTACCCTCCATCATATATCCACTGCACTGACTATCCCGCCCCCTCATAATTGTTATTTAGGTCACTTTATTATAAAAGTCACTGTAGACTAGTGGTTGAGGCGCCCGACCGGCCATTGGGAGGTCCGCGGTTTGATTCCCGGTGGTGACTGATATTTTTTTACACTAGCATTCATCGATTTCCATCAGCTTTTCAGTGCTGTTGTCAATATCCACCATTGTGGAAGTTTTCAGTATAAATATATTAATAACATTTTGAGGTGAGTTCGGAACCCACCTAAAACTATAGGTCCAACTCATCAATCACCTTCATCTAATTCATTACCTACAACAGGTCTCTGACCTATGTGGGCTTTATCCTCCGAAAAAAATCGAAATTAATAATTCCTGTTTCTGTATATTTGTCAGTTAGTTAAATTGTCAGTTACTTCATACTAACTGGTACAAATGAATCTTTATACAACGTCTGTATCATGTACAATTTTTGAATGGAATAAATTTGATTTGATTTGAAACTGTTATTTTCCTTTCGTTACAATGTTTTCTCATTTATTTTAACCTATCAAGTTAGTCCTATTATATTTAGTTCCTAATATTGTATTTAATTTAGTTTTCCGGTTTTATTCCATTCTATTTTTCTTTATTTTTAATTTTGTTGTATCGTTGTTTATTTTTAATTTTGTTTTATTGTTTTTTATTTTTTATTTTGTTGTATTGTTTTTTATTGTTAAATTGTTTTATTTAGCTTATTTAATTTGTATATGATTTCATTCCATTGTATTTTTATTTCTCTATTTTATTTAATTCTACATTAGAAACTCCTTCTAATGAAGGGTTACTTTAATAATTTACGGTTCGCTGGATCTTTCACGGAACCAATCTTCTCATCACTGATCACTTTCAATTACTTTTCACTCACTAATATTTGTTTTACATGTGCAACATAATGATGATACAGTAATTATCATACTCAAAACCATCTATGCAAAACTAATTAGTGTGCAGTTATTTGAATTAAGGAGCTATCTTGTTAACAAATCTCTTGTCGGCTCCAAAACTCATAAAATTAACCCACTCATCATACCGTGATGGAATTTCCTCCTTTAATCCACACATCTTTTTCCTTTCTGTTAAAGCAGTCAAACATATAAAAAATGAGACTCCTCTATGTAATCTCTTATATAATCTAATCCAATATCCGTTAAATATTCCGACCTGGAAAGTAATTAGATTAAAATTATTATTACGATCAACAGGACGTGAATAATTAGGTCACTCAGATCAGTGAGCCAACAGCTTCAATAGTCCATAATAAATAATTAAATGCTTTCTATGTCTGACTTGAAGTTCAGCAACTTTGTATAGTCATTCATTTGCAACAAACTAATTTTTTAATAAAACTTACTTTTTAAATGATGAGGCCACACTTAGTCAAATGCCTAGTGACAGGGGTTCCTACTCTGTGTGTGTAGCTAGCTCTGTGTGTACTTAGCTCTGTGTACCCCAACTCCAAGTAAATAGCCTCTATAATTAGTATATCTATATTCAATTAAATAGCGATATAATCAAAAATAGAGATTCACTTGATTTATAATAGCTTAGAGCGAAAAATTCACATTGGAGATGCATTGATTTAATTTATGTCAATAATGGAATTTTTATTTTTCAAATATAAGTTATGTTATCATATATAGGCTATATATGTATATAGGCTATTGTAAAAAAAATTTCAATTTCCAGAAAGTTATAGAAATTGCACTAAATATTCTTTTGGGAATCCCATTGAGATCTGGCGGCACTGGCCATGTCATATGGCCACTTTATATTACACTGTATATTATACCACTATATTATATAACAATTACAATGAATATTGTATGACAACTGTATATTATAATAAATTCTATTGACTGCAAGTGGTTAAATTTACAATAATAAGTCAATATTAACAACGCAGATCGTTTTGGAACAAGAAATCCAAGAAGTATAATATTATACCATTTCCTATTACATTGCCCATGTATGTAGTGTGAATATCACACCTGGCTCTCTGTAAACATTATCCATGCTCAAGTTTCATCTTATAATCTTGTTAAACTTCTTTCAAGGCTACACCAAGTTGCATAATAATTTACACATTACAATAACTAAAATCTCCAAGTCAAAACTTTTTTAAGATTTTGCAGTAACTAAAATAATAACACAAGTGTTGAAAACTAAAGGCTCGTGAACTAAAACTAAATGAGCATACCTTGAGACTTTCATTTTAATGGATACTTTGGAAGCCTTCAATATCATACAATATCGTAGTTGCAATATTATAAAAAACAACTTCAGCTCCTCTATTGTCATAAAGTGTATATGGCCAAGAAGTGGTAAGTTATACAAAACCAAAAGTAAATGGCCATAGAAAACAACCTTTCCTAGTATTTGATTGTGTGCTTGCATGCTGAGATTTGCCTTTTGATTCTTCTGGCTTTAAACTTATTCTATCTTGAATTTTGATTTTTCCCCCTATTCTTCTCCTTCTCTACCCTTTTTTTCTTAAATCAAATCAAATCAAAGTTTATTGCCATCAGAAAACAAAATAAAAAAACAGTACATACTGTACTTAAAATTAGAACATAAAATTACAAAGTAGAAAATTAAATCCTTTTATATTAATTATTAGGCGTTACCTTGCGGTTTGTGTGCTGGCGACGAGTAACAAAACAGAAAACGATAGTTATTACATCTCAAAATTAAAATATTACATCATATCAAATAGGTACTACATCAATGGCAACTAGGCAACTAGGTACTAGGCAATTTGAGTCGAGGTGAACATATAATATAAATGCCCTTTCACATTATAAATACAAAAGATTTATGATTACGATGGCAATATTTAAGTTCAAAATCAATTATGTATTAGGTGGAAAACATTTGTCGATCTAATCCATTCTATTATCTTTTTAATATTTGATTTCGTGATGTTATTTATGATAAAATGTTCAGGTAGGAGGTTGATCAATTTATTACTTATATATGGGAACTGTCTACGGCATACTGTTAGGTCTGTTCTAGACACTTGGTAATGGGATGGCGATCGGAAATTGTAAAATGGAATGTATGGAGTGAAAAAGTTTTTAAATTTATTAATATAATGTATTAAATTTTTTATATAGAGCTGTCTTACTGTCAGGACTAAAGTGAATGACCTAAATCTAGTAGGCTGCGTGAGTTACCATTGCTGAAAAAAATAGAATAGAATGCATTGCCATTTTCATAAAAATAAACAAATTTGTTTATAAACACTTCTTTAAACCGGTTACAATTAACAAAGTATGTGTTAGTAAAAATACATAATAAATAATGAATACCTATTTTATATTGTTGCAATAGTTTACCTAGGACCTCACCAGAAATACAGAAAGTTTCTGATTTAGGAGGGAGTTCGTGACTTTTCTTCTGAAGGACACTATAGTAAAACAGGAATTTGACAATACAGATAGGCTGTGTAACCAAACAAGAGCAAAATCAACATACCAAACATAAAGTACACATTAATACAATTAAATATATTAAAAAACCGAAGACAAATATTGTAGTGAGTCAAAACTCACGCCTTACCTACTATGATCTCTGCAAAATGTATCTAAATATTTTTCATGTTTATTATCATTGTTTTTCATTATTATCTATCATTGTTTTTCATTTTTATCTATCATTGTTTATCATTATTATCATTGTTTTCCTTTTTACTTTTTACAGTATGTGAGTTTAAATTGAAATTGAAGAAGGTAGTAGGGGTTTTAGTACTACCTACCACTTACCACACTTCAATTAAAGGGGAAATTGCGATATTGCAACCAAATTTCGACTGAAAAGCGAGAGTGGGTAGCAGTGAATCTGGGACATTGATGTTCGATGTTTGTAGTCGATCAAGATGACTGACTGATCAAGTGACGATCCGGAAAAGTACGTTGACGTTCGCCGCTCCACTCATTCAGTCTTTCTCAGTTCTTTGCTTTCTTGCTCTTTCTCTTTGTACAGCTCACCGTTCCGTTCCACTTGTCGAATAGCCGCTGATAAAAATGGGCGACATCGGCTGTCTGGTTCAGCGTTTGGCGTTCAGCACGGCAAGCCGCTGATCCGATCTTTTTCATTCGATAGTCGATGTTGCATAATACGGATCACCCGCCCTCGCCACCCAGGGACCAGGCTCGCGAAGCTGACCAAAAGTAGCTCTGTCTGAGCTGCTCTGGCTGACCAGTGTTGCCGCTTTTACCCTGAATCTGATCAGTAGGCCTACCACCTTCATGCCAAGATTTCAGTAGGTGCTGATCTGGTCTCAAGCTTATTTGGCTTAAGAAAGAAAGTACCGTAATAGCCTAAATAAATTTATTATTTTAATTAATTAAATAAATAAATGTAAACTTTTTATTGTAAATTTAACGACTTGCAGTCAGTTTTAAATTGTGAATATATAATAATGTACTCACACTTGGCCGAACGTTTTCGAGTTATGGAAACTCATCTTCAAGGCATCCAAGGCAATGTTGTTTTGCTGGTTAGAAGAATTGCGGATTTTGTATAATGTGGTCAAAAAGTTTGTGTGATTTAAAATTTAACTGTTCATTGAGGATATTTTGTTTATCGTGTGTGGTGTAAATTTCAAATTGTTCCAAGGTGTAGATTCGTGTCCTTTAGATTCTATGACAATAAACAAAACATCCTCAATGAACAGTTAAATTTTAAATCACACAAACTTTTTGACCACATTATACAAAAATCACAATTCTTCTCACAACATCGCCGATCTAGGGTGCCTTGAAGATGAGTTTCCATAACTCGAAAACGTTCGGCCAAGTGTGAGTACATTATTATATATTCACCATTTAAAACTGACTGCAAGTCGTTAAATTTACAATAAAAATTTAATATTAACAAAGCAGATCGTTATGGAACAAGAAATTCAAGAAATAAATGTAAACACATTTCATATTTTTACAAAAATAATTATGCCATAAAGTATATCAATTTTCCAGTACTGTTTAATTTAGGGAGGTGGTATCTGTTCAGTCAGATAAGATAAGCTACTCCTGGACCTATTTTATAAGGGTGAACAACAGCAAAAAAGACTTCTCTGCTGTAAAATCACTTCCGCTTGTTCGGAAACAACCTGAAGCTGTGGGTTCAACTCATTCATCACCATAATCCAACTCATTACTCACACACAGGTCTCAAATGTATGTAGACTTTAACCTCAAGAAAAGAAGTAAAATTTTGTCTAATGTCCAGCTCATAGAAAAAATACATATTTTAGGGTATGTGCTACCATGTAAACTCCTTACACGGAGGAATATGGATAATGTGCACAAACTATGCATTACAAGGTTTCCGAATTCGATACTTCCACTCTCAAGAAATGTCGTCCTTATATGAAGGAAAATGCTATTAATATTTTGCTCAAACAATGCATTACAAAGCTTCTGAATTTGGAACTTCCATTTCCAAGTTTATTTTTTTGTAGATTACGTCTTGGAGACTCCAGTTAAAGAGTATAAGACAAGTCAGATTAACAATTATACTATCTTATACCATAATTACTATATCAATTAGTTGAGGTGAGGCTTAATTTTGATATGAAAGGAACTCTTGTACACTATGAAAAGTTTTAATCAACTAAATATTTTTTCAATTGTTTTTTAAATATTTCTATATTTTCAAGACTCTTTAAAAACTGCGATAGCTAGTTGTAGAGTTTCCAACCAATATAACTAGGTTTTTGTTTAAATAAACTACTCTTGTGACTCACCAAGTGATAATCTCCTCGGCTTCTTGTATTATAATCGTGTACGTCAAAATTTTGGTTAATATCACTCTTTTTTACATATAAATAAGTAGATGCATACACACACGTACAAGCAGGGTACAGTTAGGAGACCAAGTCTTTTGAACAATGGTCTACATGAATCTAATCTATTTACTCTTTTTATACACCTAACCGCTTTCTTTTGGATCTTAAACACCCTATCAAGGTTTTGTTTGATGAATTACCCCATACTAAGATAGCATACCTAATATGTGACAGTAAGAGCCCATGGTAATAAGCTGTAAAAAGTTACTTTTTGTCATTCAATCTTACAAGCTGTCACAGGACAAATACCCCAGATGAAATTTTACAACATATTCTCTCAATGTATGGTGCCCAGGTCAATCGTCTATCCAACAAAACTCCTAGAAATGCAATGTTTTCTTCCTGGTCTAGTTGATTATCGTTTACAAACACGTTTATCTTCATTTTAATTACGGTATGTTTGTTTTTGAATTGAAGGTATTGGCATTTTTTACTATTATTATTAATTTCAAATGATTTTAAGAATTGGACAATGGACTACACACCTATATATGGGCACTTATTTCTAAATTATCTAGAATGGAATTGCTGGAAATGAATGATGTACCTTCTGCAAATAAGAGGGCTCTACCACTAATTAATTCTTTAGGTAAACGGTTGACATATAACACAAAAAGCAATGGACCTAGTATTGACCCCTGAGGCACTCCAGCTTGGACCTCTAATTTATTCGATTTATTCTTTACTATACTACTCCCAACTACTGTAGTTAGTTCTACGCATTGTTTCCCCCAATAAGATATGATTTAAATCATTTCAGTTCAACCCAATTTACGCCTACATTATGCTGTATTTCCAATGAAGTTCTATGATTAACACATCTCTTACTGTCAATAACAAATTGTTTTCTATTGTATGCTTTACATGACCCACCACAATTGCATCGGACTAAATAAATCGGTGTGCTGCCACCATAGGGTCAGGAATTGAACCAGCATGCGGTCTCTTTATACCATGTGTATTACTCTTATTTTCTGTGCAAGATGCATTCACCGTTAAAGCCACAATAATCCACGCCAAGTGGTTGGAGGAAGTGAAACTCATGAGCGCTCGCTGTCTGTCTGTACAGTGCTCTCAAATAATAATTGGATACTGATCATGTTTCAGATACGCTAGAAAGTGATGTGTCAACTGACAACAATGTTGTCAATAACTGACATCACCAGCTGGTGGTGTCATTCAACTTAGATGAAAATACTTGATTACAGTAAAATATTCAAACATTCGGCAAAATCTTGGGAAAGTGTTAGAAATCGGGAATCTTTATTGCAAGAATTACAAAAATACTAGGAAAAAGGTTAGAAATCAGGAATCTTTTATTGAGTGAATTACAAAAATACTTAGATAACGTTTTGAATGGAAATGTAGTACCATATGGTCTAAAATACCTTTGTGTGACACTGTATTCTTATCACAGTACAATGTATTCAATTATAATTAAATCTGTGATGAAATAATTATTAGATGAACAATCTAATATCAAAACTGACACTGTCTATTTAAATTATGATTTTTACTCACTTGTACTGGGGGGATGCATTTCACTTTTTAAGAGAAATGGTGAAGTTTCTCTTTAGAAGTGAAATGCATCCCTCTAGTATCCCCAAAAAAGTGAGTGAAAATCATATATTAAATAGAAATACAGTGTCAGTTTTGATATTAGATTATATTGATATTAATAATGATTTAGATATTAAATCAAGAAAATCATTAAAATAAAGAACCTAACATATGCTGTAGGGCAGTTCCTATATAATAAATGAAGTTTTAAAATACAACTTGCGCTAAGCAAGGGGCTCCGCCCCCCCGCCCTAAAATTTTGTTGAGTTATGGAGTTTGGAGCATAATAATTTTAATGGTACTGTGGATATAAAATTGTGCATAATGCATACCTCTGACCCAATAAATTCATTTATTTTCTAATTCATTTATTTTTTGACCCAATAAATTCAATTGGAACAGTGGAAGTCACAATATTAAAATTTATATTCCTTACAACTTCTAACATCTTTGAATAGTAGATGTTATTGAAAGATTTTTGAGGAAATCTTCTAGTTGAACGTAGAATAAACTACAGCTAGGTCTCGTGGAGAAGGCTTAATTAGATTATTAAAATACATTTTAATACTGATAGGCTTTTTTTTGTAGATTACGTCTTGGAGACTCCAGTTAAGGAGTATAAGACAAGTCAGATTAATACAATTATACACTAGTTACCATAATTACTATATCAATTAGTTGAGGCGAGGCTGAATTTTGATGTGAAAGGAACTCTTGTAGACTATAAAAAGCTTTATCAACTAAATATTTAGAGCTTGATGAGCTGGTAGTGCAGTTGGTTGAAGCGCTTGTCTGTGATAAGATAAGTATCTGGCTGGCTTCGTTTCCTACAGCCTTGGGTTCGAATCTCATTCAGCCACGTTTCTCATCATTTAAATCAAATCAAATCACCTCATTATACCCACGCAAAAGTTTCCTTACTCATGTGGGAATCATCCGCAATAATAAAACAAAATGACATTCATTGTTGTTTTTATTTTTTTGTGAATTGCAGCTGTTGCAGCCGCAGCTGCAGCCTTGTATTGAATACCACAAATCGTTTTCTGTAGCCTTCCAAACTGTTTTATGATGTGTAGTTACAAGGCTTAGTTAATATATCTGGCTTAGGCTTAGCTTTGTACCTCAGGCTTAATGTGATTTCCTGTTATACATTTCTCTTCCACAGATACATTAACTGAAATTTCCTTTTTTTAAATGTGGAGCAGATTTTGTAATGACTCTTGGATTTCTTGTTCCATAACGATCTACGTATTAATATTAACTTTTTATGGCAAATTCAACAACTTCCAGTCAATTTTAATTGAGAATGAATAATATTTTTTATAATATTTATATTATATTATAGGTATTTACATTTATTATAATTGTTTGTAATGCATGTTGTTTGTAGCAGTTGGGAGTTTAGTAAAGTAAATAGAATCATGATAGAATAGAGTAATAGAGTCATGTAAAGTTTCAAGTACTGTACTTGTTAAGTTATTTTCGTATTGCAGACGTACTGCACACGAAATAAGCTAAAATTTTATGCATAGGTGATGAGAGATGAATTGGAATAGGAATGCGATGGAAAAGTATCATGCTTTACGGTTATTTGAACACGGAACTTTGTGGTTAGTACCTAGATAAGCAAATCACTAGACTGTTAAGAATGTTATCCAATCTGTATATGCTCCAGTATTTGTTCAACTATACGTAATAAAGCTTCCTTGTTATCACAGTAGCTCATGATTAGAAAGGGACTTTTAATATTTTCTTCTTGAATATATTATTACTTATACATTATATAAGTTAAGTCTGTAGTGGTTAACAGACTATCTTGTTTATAGTTTGAGGCCGAGTGTGGAAGTGAAGGAAGTACCTTCCTGTTGAGTGATTCTTTGAAGAACAACATTTTAAAAAAATACAAAATTCGTCCAATTTTTTGTAGATTACGTCTTGGAGACTCCAGTTAAGGAGTATAAGACAAGTCAGATTAACAATTATACTATCTTGTACTCTAGTTACCACAATTACTGTATCAATTAGTTGAGGTGAGGCTTAATTTTGATATGAACGGAACTCTTGTACACTATAAAAAGCTTTATCAACTAAATATTTTTTCAATTATTTTTTTAATATTTCTATATTTTCAAGACTCTTTAAAAACTGCGGTAGCACGTTGTAAAGTTTCCTACCAATATAACTAGGTTTTTGTTTGAATGAACTACTATTGTGACTCACCAAGTGATAATTTCCTCGGCTTCTTGTATTATAATCATGCACATCAAGATTTTGGTTAGTATCACTCTTTTTTATATATAAAGTAGCTTCATACACATATAATAAGGTACAGTGTTAGGAAACCAAGTCTCTTGAATAACGGCCCACATGAGTCTAATCTATTTACTCTTTCCATACACCTATAACCGCTTTCTTTTGGATTTTAAACACCCTATCAAGGTTTTGTTTTGATTTGTTTTAATCGGCTTGAATTCAGTTAATTTATTTATTACGGTACGGTATGTGTCTAAATTTAGACCACGTGGTCTCTTAATCACTGTTGACTGGAAAAATTATTCAAATACTTCATTCAAAATTTATTGAGTGAAGGAGATACAATAATGATGTACTGTGTTCAACATCGAGGTAGCAGTGGTACTGTGCATACGTTGTCAGAAAAGGCTCTGCCAATTTTGAAGAATAGAATATTAATTCGAATGGATAAGTAGTATTTTTGTTTATTATTATTAGTATTTATGATATCTTAATAATTTACATCATTAAATTGTCTAATATAAGTTAAAGTATTCAAATAAAAAGTCAAATTCTATTTTCGAGGTTAGGTGTACCGATATTGATAAATTTTCTTGTAATTAAATAGTCTCAAGTTGACAATTGTAATAAATTAAGTAATATTTCATTAAACATTTAACTAAAATCAATTGAAAACAATTTTTAGCTAGGAAAATGAGTCCAAACAAGGCATCTAAATCTAATTGTTTAACTAAAACTCAGGTAGCTACGCGATCTCAGCAATTATTAACAAAAAAATCTCCAACAGCTCTTAAAGCTACTGTAGATGTAGAAGAAAAGGTTGCTAAACTATTGAGTGATCACACCAAATTGAAAACAAAATTAGAATCATCATTAAAAAATTCTGAGGAAGAACGAATAGGGTTAGTGGATCACATAAAATCACTGGAAGTTATTGTAAAATTGCAGCAGGAAGACCATAAAACTGAAATACTAAATCTCACGAGTCAATGTAGGTCTATGTCAGAGGAAATCGAAATATTAAAATCAAAAATGAACTTGGCTAATGTAAGATCTGAACCTCTGATCAATACAAAGAAAGTAGAGCCTAAATCAAATGGGGAAAAAATAAATAGAAATGGTCAAACAAAAACGTATAGTCAGGTTTTGCAAACAGCAACCAAAACTAAAGTAAGGGCAAATAACGATAGGAAAGGTAGAGTACTGCTCTTGACATCCAGTCATGGACGAGACTGTAGTGACCTACTAAATAAAAGATTAAAAAATAAGTATGAAGTTCAGAGCTTTTTCAAACCAAGTGCCCCTATAAACGCAATCGTAGAGTCAGCACAGGAACAAACTAAAGATTTTGGAAAAAACGATTTTCTAATAGTACTGGGTGGCTCAAACAATATAAATGAACCTAATCTAAAACATCTTCCTGAAATAAATGAAAAAATTAAAGAGATTGTGCCACTCAGCCAAAAAACTAATGTAATAATAAGTACAATTCCGTATAGGTTTGATAGGCCAGAGCTAAATGAAGCCATTAAGTCAACAAATAAATCAATTCATAATACAATCAACAGCCTAAAAAATAAGAATTCTAAGCAGTTGGGGATTTGTTTTCTAAATGAAAGGCTGAAAAAACAAAACTTCACTAATCATGGTCTACATCTAAATCAATCTGGCAAAGTAATATTTTGTAATAGGCTGGCAGAGCTGATTGAAAGTCGTTTGCAATCTACTGTCAATAATTCTCCTAAACAATCATCTAACGAACCTTTTTTAGTAAAGTGGCTCAAAACCGGGAAGGGAAACTAGTTTCAGATGATAAATTCATATCTTCAATTGTATTAAAAGACGTTAATCGATCAAAAAATCAGGATAGCATTAGTGGAAGGAACTCTTGTAGCAATCTGATAGGCTCTCAAGATTCTAAGAGATTAAGTAAATCTACTTCAATATGCAAAAGCAACGATAAAGTAAAATAAGGGATGATAGGGAAGTACCGGTACTCACTGTGTTTCATCAGAATATTCAATACATTCGTAACAAAATAGATAGAATCGAAGTATTTTTTAAAGAAGAGGCTCCTGATATAGCTATTTTCACAGAGCATGGTTTAAAAGAAGATGAATTGTCACAACTTAATATTCCAAACTATTCATTGAAAACGTCGTATTGCAGGACATCTTATCGAAGTGGGGGAGTAGCTATCTTCACTAAAAATGCTAAGAATATGCAAACATTTAATTTAGAATATGTAGAGAAATTTGCTGTGGAAATGGATTTAGAAGTTACTGGTTTGAGAGTAAAAATCGACAATAATTTCGAAGTAGCGGTGTTAGGTATTTACAGGTCACCAAATGGGGAATGGAACAATTTTTGTGAACTATTCAATAGGCTTTTAGAGATTACTACTACTCGTTTTACAAACGTTATTGTAGCGGGAGATTTCAATACAGACTTTGCAACACAGAATAAAATGACAGAAGATTTAAAGGATATTATATACATGAATAACTTGGAAATAAAAGTTCATGAATATACCAGAGTCACAAGAACATCACAAACAATAATTGATAACATCCTTACTAATATAGATTACTCTAAAACAAGATTAGGCGGCTCGGAACTATCTGATCATGACTATCAAATCTTAGAGGTGGGGTTGCAAGGTCATAAATCAATTAAAAAGAGTAGAGTAATGAAAGAAATTCAACAATGTGAACAGGGGAATATCGATTGTTTGAAGCAGAATCTGCTACAAGAAAACTGGAGTAGGGTTTACAATAGCAATAGTTTAAATGACAAATATGATAGTTTCATTAATATTTTAAGGTTTCATATTACTATGAGTTGTCCAGTTAAAAAAGTCCCTGTAAAAAACAAATTAGACAAGATTGAAGAGTGGATAACTGATGATATCCTTGCAGAAAGAAATAGGGTTAAAGATGCATATGATGAATTCAAACTATCTAGAAATATGTTAAGTGAAGATAATTACAAAGTTCTAAAGAAAAATTATACAAGAGAAGTGAAAAGAGCGAAATGTAAGAAAACAGCTGAAATTTTGAATAATAGTGTGTACTTTAACACAGCAGTGTGGGATGTAATAAACAAAAATAGGCAAGTAGCTCATGTAGATGCTTATACTAGTGTCCCCAGAATAATTAACGAAAATAACAAATATATTGATGATAGTGTAGACATTTGTAATTTCTTTAACAGATATTATCAACTGGTTGCTAAGGATCTTCAAAAATCTCTTAATACAGGTATTAGTGATGCAAACATGAGGAATACTGAGGGGATTCAGAACGAATTAAAATTCCACCCAGTATGCCAAGACGAGTTGTCAAATATCATTGATAGTTTAAATAATAAAAAAACTGTAGGAATGGATGGGGTATCCAGTAAAATTCTGAAAGAATGTAAAGATCAATTGTTAGACCCTTTGATTCATCTGATCAATCATTCATTAGAACAAGGTGTTTTTCCAGATAACTTAAAAGAGGGGAAGATCTTGCCAATCTTCAAAAGTGGTGATAGAGAAAAGGTAGAAAACTATAGGCCCATTAGTATTTTAAATGTAATAAGTAAAATTTTTGAAAGAGTAGTTCTAAATAGGTTACTTCTGCACCTTCAAGAAGCTAACTTTATCTGTGATGAACAGCATGGCTTCCAGAAAGGGAGATCAACAAAAACAGCCATAGTTTCTCTAGTTGAAAAACTAATAGATATAAAAGATTCAGGGGATAAAGCTACTGCAATCTTCTTAGATCTGTCAAAGGCATTTGATTGTGTTAATCATAGAACTTTATTGGAAATACTGCAAAATGTAGGTGTAAATGGGGTTGAACTGAAATGGTTTGAATCATATCTTATTGGGAGAAAACAATGTGTAGAACTAACTACAGTAGTTGGTAATAGTATAGTAAAGAATAAATCTAATAAATTAGAGGTGCAAGCTGGAGTGCCTCAGGGGTCAATACTAGGTCCATTGCTTTTTTTGTTATATGTCAACCGTTTACCTAAAGAATTAATTAGTGGTAGAGCCCTCTTATTTGCTGATGATACATCACTCATTTTCAGCAATTCCATCCAAGATAATTTAGAAATAAGTGCCCATATAGGTGTGCAGTCCATTGTCCAATTTTTAAATCAGTTGAAATTAACTATAAATAGTAAAAAATGCCAATACCTTCAATTCAAAAACAAACATAATTTAAATGAAGATAGGGCTATAAACGTGTTTGTAAACGATAATCAATTAGACCAAGAAGAAAAAATTGCATTTCTAGGAGTTATGTTGGATAGACGATTGACCTGGACTCCATACATTGAGAAAATATGTAGTAAAATTTCATCTGGGGTATTTGTCCTGCGACAGCTCGCTAGATTGAATGACAGAAAGTTACTTTTTACAGCTTATCATGGGCTCTTACTGTCACATATTAGGTATGCTATCTTAGTATGGGGTAGTTCATCAAAACAAAATCTTGATAGGGTGTTCAAGATCCAAAAGAAAGCGGTTAGGTGTATAGAAAGAGTAAATAGATTAGATTCATGTAGGCCGTTGTTCAAGAGACTTGGTCTCCTAACTGTACCCTGCTTATATGTGTATGAAGCTACTCTATATGTAAAAACGAATGATATTAACCAAAATCTTGATGTACATTATTATAATACAAGAAGCCGAGGAGATTATCACTTGGTGAGTCACAATAGTAGCTTATTCAAACAAAAACCTAGTTATATTGGTAGGAAATTCTACAACAAGCTACCGCAGTTTTTGAAGAGTCTTGAAAACATAGAAATATTTAAAAAACAATTGAAGAAATATTTAGTTGATAAAGCTTTTTATAGTGTACAAGAGTTCCTTTCACATCAAAATTAAGCCTCACCTCAACTAATTGAAGTAATTATGGTATCTAGTGTATAATATTGTTGATCTGACTTGTCTTATACTCCTTAACTGGAGTCTCCAAGACGTAATCTACAAAAAAAAAAAAAAAAAAAATGTGGCTTGTGTTCAGAAATGCTGTTGATTTAATACATTTATCATTTGATGTAGTTTCATATTGATTTTCCACTTGTTATAAATATAAAACATTAATAAAATTATTGAAAATAAACTTTACCAGTGAATTCGACACTCACTTATACGTGTGATGGCCAATTCGCATTGTTGGAATGCTTCCTCAGACACAACTGGAGGCTTACTGAATCGGGTTTGAAAAAAATTTTTTTTTTGCAAAATGGCCATTCCACGTATAAGCAGATGTTGAATTCACTAGTAAAGTCTATTCTCAATTATTATTTACATTTATCATATTCTATGATTTTTCATCTGAGTTGAATTGAAATTCATTAATAGATTTTTCTCGTACATATTTAAAGAAGACATGCCAATAGTCAATGAGGCATTCAATACAAAAATATTCTTGGATTTCTTGTACCATAACGATCTGCGTTGTTAATATTGACTTTTTTTGTAAATTTAACGCCTTGCAGTCAGTTTTGAATTGTGAATATATAATAAATGTACTCGGCTTTGAAGATGACATTCAATAACTCGAAAACGTTTAGCACATTTATTATATATGCACAATTTAAAACTGACTGCAAGTCGTTAAATTTACAACAAAAACTCAACAAAAATGTTTTACTCCTTCTGGGTCACAAATCCAATTACATTGCTCAACACAAATCAATTGACAATAAAAAGTAAACAAAGGAAATTTTAACATAGTTGCACTGCAGCAATGGAAATCAGCTGTAGGAGTGAGTCAGTTGTTGCTGTTAACAATTTTGTGGGATTTTCTTCTTCCAGTCGGTCAGTTGTGCGGCCAGGTTAGCTCTGTCTCAGATCAGAAAACGCAAGAAAAACGCACAAATCGATTTTCCACGCCGACTGTGACGCATAATTAATTCAGCTAGACTTTGATATGGCTTTGTTTTTCAAATCGTTACTACACCAAATCCGTTTGGCGGTCATTGAATAAAATCTGTTATTTGTTTATCTATTTTATTTTATTTGGTAAACATTGGGGGTAAAGTAAGTGTTAAAATACACATTATCCTAAATTTTTTTTTCAACTTATAGTTTAGCGTAGTAAGTTAATTTTATTTATTTAATTGGGGTAAAATAAATTAAATTTTCTTTCTTACTAAAAAATCTACATCTTTAGTTTTTAGGTCATGTTGCTTCACAATGAAACCACACCTCAATTTCCCCCCTAAAAAAGGTTTTTGTGAGTTGTTTATTGATGAATGGCTCTGAAACAGAAAAATTATCAGAATTTGATTGAAGTTTTGCAGTTGCTATCTGAAGATAATTTGACATCTTGTGGGACCGGACTCCCGGTGTCAGGTATATGTTCAATCAGATACAGATAAGCAACGCTTTCCTGGATCTTCTCTGTAAGGGTGACCGAAAAAATACTGTGTTCTCTGCTGTGAAATTACTTCCTGGTTATTCGGAACCCACCTAAAATTGTAGGTCCACCATGTTTTCAATAACATGGTTCAAGCGGTGAGGTGGAACTACCCACAATGGTCTCCCTACCAATAAAAGCCATACGTATTTACTTTTCATCAGAATTTGATCTATCCCCTTCAAAAATAAAAATTGATCGTTTCAAGTGTTGGAGCCATAGATATATTAATAAAACATAGGTCTAATTTATTAATTTCGAATTCCTCAAAGTGCTATAAGTAAATTATGTTCTATATATTTGCCAGAGTGATAAATTTATTGTCAGTTCCTTCAAAACCAACGTAGATCCCTCATCTATTTACATAGATCCATCATAGAGCGGCTTTTGATAGAAGTAATTTTTATCACCAGAATATCATTGTCATTAAAACCATGAAATTTGGTATCCATGACGAACTGTACGTTTCACTAGTAACTTACAAGTTACACGACTATGCAGTTAATATTTGAGTAGAAATTTAAAATATTTCACTCACTGAACAGATGGAAATTTCGGACCGCGTGGGTCCATCATCAGTGCTCAAATAGGTTAAAATTGTAGGTCCACCATGTTTTCCATAAGATGGCTCAAACGGTGACGTCAGGGTCTCCCCACCAATAAAAAACCAAACGCTTAATATTATTATGATCTGATAAGAAAAATGGGTGCTATCAAAAGGCTATCACAACTTGTGATAAACACAACTCATGTTACGTTATTTTATTGATAAATAATGCGTCCCTCCAGTATAGCCTAAGTGAGTGAAAATCATGTATTAAATAGAAATACAGTGTCAGTTTCGATATTAGATTACTATATTTTCAAAGCGGAACTTTGATAGCGTAATCAACCCCATACTTAGTTTTCTTGATCATATTTTACTCTACTCTGCCTGATTTGATAACACATTCTACAAAGCAACGATGTAGTTTAAATTATAACGGTTTATCAAATGATAAAGTAGGTACGGTAGCCTAACTGTACTTCTTCTTTCTTGTTTGTGTCAAAATTTTCCATAAATACTGTACAGTAACTGTACTTCCAATGAAAAATAGATAATTAGTTCGTTTATTCACTACTAGATCGCACTGCAACGCCGAAATTTTTACAGAGCTTATAGACAACGCTACTATACAGTATGGGACGGTACTGTATTGAGAAGATTAGTGTCAGACACAGTAGAAATTTCAAGACTAAGCTTAATTTTTGGGTTCCTATTGATAAAAATTTGTGTCAGAATTTATTAATTTCGAATTCCAGTTTGTTAAATTGTGAGTTACTTTAAAAATTTGAAGTTAACAATTTCACGACCAATCTCCTTTCTGATCTGATAAATGATAAAGTTCTTTAACCAATCTTTCTTTAACCTTTTTTTTTCAGGATGAAGCCCCCATTGGTCTGAGACCTGTGCGTGGGTAATGAGTTGGATGATGGTGATTGATGATATTTATGTTTGAATATCAAACTTTGGTCTTGAACTTGTATTGGGGAATCCAAGATAACAAATTATTAGTACTATACCGTATCGAATCTAGTAGAATTTATCTGGACCGCAGTTTATTGTTCTGAACCTTCTATTTTTCCATTTGGCTGTTTCCCAGAAATTAAAAGTAAAAAATTTATTGTGTTTGTTCCGTTCAAAATAATTGAGCATACTCATCTTTTTTTCCCATGCTTCATTGAATAATTTACACATTTTTCTTCTTGTTGAGTTGTCTTGAGTTGTCAATGTAAATAATCAACTCAACACCTTGGAACAATTTGAAATATACAAACACACCACACACAATAAACAAAACATTCTCAATGAACAACTAAATTTTAAATCTCACAAACTTTTTGATCACATTATACAAAAACCACAACACTTCTAACCAAAAAACTGACATGATGATCTAGGAACCCACGCCTCTGAAGATGGATCTCATAGATTCGAAAGCGCTCGGCCAGATTAAGTGAGTTATTATACTTATTCTTAACAAATATTTGACTGCAAGTCGTTAAATTTCACATAGAAAGTTAATAGTAAATAATCAGTTGATTAAGCAGTTATTTAAGATTGCTGTTAAAATGTCACTCACATAGGCAGGAAACAAAATAGACAAGACTAAAATGTAAACTCCTATCTATTTGTCACGTAACTGCTACAGTACTCAATAACTCTCATCTCAATATACTCTTTATAACTTAACTTAATTCTAAATCTATTCATGGCTCTTTAAAAAAAAAAACAACTTTAGTGGCTTCAAAGCAAATATTCCTGTGCATTGAAGTTTAATTCGGGAATAGACCTGCTATACTCCAATTGAAAATTGGACTAAGCATTTTCATGAATGAAGTTCCTTCATATTGTAGGAACACATTGATTCTAGGATTTTTTGTAGATTACGTCTTGGCGACTCCAGTTATGGAGTGCAAGACAAGTCATATCAACAATAAATTATACAATCTTATACACTAGTTGCCATAATAAAATTACTTTATGAATTAGTTGAGGTGAGGCTTAATTTTGATGTGAAATGAACTCTTGTACATTATAAGAAGCTTTATTAACTAAATATTTTTTCAATTGTTTTTTAAATATTTCTAAATTTTCAAAACTGTTTAGAAACTGCGGCAGAGTTTAGAGTTTCCTACCAATACAACTAGATTTTTCTGGATTTCTTGTTCCATGACGAACTGCGTTGTTAATATTAACTTTTCGTGTGAAATTTAACGACATGCAGTCAAATATTTGTTAAGAATAAGTATAATAACTCACTTAAACTGGCCGAGTACTTTCGAATCTATGATTCGAAGAGTGGATATGGAAGAGTATATGGAAGATGGATCTCATAGATTCGAAAGTACTCGGCCAGTTTAAGTGAGTTATTATACTTATTCTTAACAAATATTTGACTGCATGTCGTTAAATTTCACATGAAAAACTAGATTTTTGTTTGAATAAGTTGCTATTGTAACACACCAAGTGATAATCTCCTCGGCTTCTTTCTTGTATTATAATTGTGATTGTGTACGTCAAGATTTTGGTTAATATCACTCTCTATTACATATAAAGTAGCTTCATACACATATAAGCAGGGTACAGTTAGGAGACCAAGTCAAATATTTCGCATCTTATGAGATACTGGTAAGGAATATCATTTTTGTGAAAGTTAATAATTTTTTTCCAAAGAACATAGTTCTTTGTACAGACTTGACAGTTTCCGCACTGAACGGGTGAGTTCACTTTTAATGTTGTAATAAAAGTATTAATCACCTGAATTTGAAGGATTAATGTGCTTAATCCTTTTTCTAGCTTGTTGGATAGACAAATCAAATGAGATGTTGCAAAAGATCAACCAGGAATCATATAAGATCCCAGCAATAGAAATAATAACATCAAATTCCTTCAACGCTAAAAATAAATAAGTGATTAGACAATCAATTATTTCACTTTTAAATAATGTTTTACTCACATATATTGGAGATGCTTGAGGAATGCATTTCACTTCTGAAAAGAAGCTTCGTCAGCCTTCTGTTCAGAAGTGAAATGCATTCCTCAAGCATCTCCAATATATGTGAGTAAAACATTATTTAAAAGTGAAATACAGTGTCAGTTTTAATATTAGATTGTTCATTAAGTATTTCGTCATGGAAAACATCACAGATAAGTGAAAAGACCTAAGTATGTTTTATTATTACACATTAAAGTAACAATTTTCATAATACTGAATAACCATTTGCTAGGCCTATTTATTGAGTACCATAAACCACACAACTGGAAGTTTTTTCCAACACAGTGCATTTTCAAAGGTGTAGACTCCACTTTGTTTCACAACCATTGTCTCTTTAAAACAGTGAGAATGTGTTTCATTCACTTCTTTTCGGCATAATAATTTCTGTTATTTTTGTCAAACAATGAAATCTACAGTTAGTATTGTGCTACACATTCCTCTCTACTTGTGTTGTAGATATGTGGTTACACATATCCGAACTGTGTTGTAGCTATATCTGGATACATATTCGAACGAACGAACACAAATGTGGGTTACAACACTCCCACTACAAGACGTTTGGTTCAGGCTGTCGTGTTGGGCATCACTATGGATCATCGCCTATCCCCCTTCTCCTCACACCTCCATCTATCCTTTCCTTGAGAGGTATTTGAATCCTCGACAATCGAGAGTATCGAGGATCGCCCCTTCCGTTTCACTAGATCGTCTCGCGCCAGTGAAAACCGAACGTAAGCGATCACTTCCACGCATTTCGTTTACAGACTTTCGCTGTTCACCAGCAGCTACGCTCGTCCTCGGCTTCGATTTCAGAAAGCGCGCGAAACCTATCAGCTGATCCAAACCGTTACGAAAGTGGCGCGAATTTATCTACTTTAGTACCTATTAGTGCATTTATTTTGTTCACAATATTTGAATTGTGGTTTAGAATAATTTCAAATAGGCAATCACTGAACCTTAATCTTTCAAATATATTTAATTTCAATTGAGGTCGAAGTAGGTATTTATTAATAGAATGGAGTGTACTCCTCGTTCACTAGATACAAACAAAATGTGCAACCGATCTACGCGTGACATTTAATTTGTCGATGGAATTGAGTGAGTTTAGAGCCACAATATTTAATATTATTCAAGTCTTCAAATAATGATCAATTTTCAAGTATAGATCTTTATAGATACCGTAGGCCTAAATTTATTTTTGGTTACCTAAGGGTGCTTGGATGGTGAGCATCAATACATTATGATATTAACTTTTTATGGTAAATTTAACGACTTGCAGTCAATTTGCAAGAATTCTAATGCTCCTTATTATTAAGATACGTCATCCTTACTGGGAGGTGAAATTAGGTTATAACAGAATAATAAATTATTATATTGTTTTATAACATGATAAATGATTAATTATTGAATTACTACAACATAAAAATAAATTCTTGTATTATTTTCTAGCAGTACATCTGTATCTGAACGCCTTCAATTTCAATATGGATCATAAATTATTCGTTAGCTAATCAGTGGCAATATTGATAGATGCAATTGCCGTAAGATATCACAATCGAATATGTCGACAAACGATTATACTTAAACGTCTTTAGACGATTAGGTACCGGACGATATTATCAGTTAGCGTTCGTGCTAAAGAATGAAGTGTCGGAGCGAAAAACGATGTGTATCTTCCGGCAGCAGTTATTTTGCAACGGAAACTCCAATGATTTTATGAGAAGGAAACTTTTCGTCGTTGAAAAAAAGCCGGCAGCTCTCATCACAGTCGCTGTGTCCATCCTACTGCTTGTCATGCTTCCCGGAGCCAACACTGAATATGGTAAGTCATTTCCTAAGTTCGTAAATCATATTCTTCATTTTTATGGAACAAAATTCTGGGTGAAAACAAAATTTAATCAATGCAGATGGTAGAAATGTTCATTGATTTTAAATTGTAACTACAAAAATTACTGTAATATCCTTGGGCTATTCTCATCATTAATATAAAATTAAATTTGAATATATAAAAAGTAATTAACCTTGAATTGAATTAAGAAATTATAAATTGAATGATTCCTAGAATAAACTGTGGGTCGTCTGACGATGCTGTTGACAACAGAGTGAAAAGGCCGTAACACTATAACGTGAGTCACATTTCCACTTGAAAGTGTTTTTTAAAGTTTATTATATATTAGTGGAAACAAGATGGATCTTCAACATCATGATTCCTAGAAGTTCATAAGAAGTGCTTAAAACTTCCTAGAAGATTTTATTAAATTTTATGTATAAAAAATTGAACCACGTAGTCCTGCCAAAATTTCCTACTTACTTCATACTTCTTCTCTCTGTCATTGACCAGAATCCTGGATTGACTGTGTCAGTTGTTCAGACCTGATTTGGTCCTTGTCACTTCAAGTTATAAAGTAACTTCACAAAATTAAACACTTAATTCGACAATAATTAGTCGTTGTCATTTTTATATAAAAAACTAAAACTTAATCAAGATGGCTCTCAAGTAATCATGAATTGTGCCTTCTTTTCTCTTAAATTGTGCTCTTGTCAGCCTCAAAGAATTCCCCAATGGAATAGAATGGGGTCTCTCTTAGCCAGGTCCTTATCCTTTTTCTAATATTCCTGTCATCCAGACCCCTCACCCTGTCTGGTAGCAAATTATACAAACTCAGAGCCAGAACTAGGAAACAGTCTTTCCTCTAAATAGACGAGCAGTACAAGTTTGGAAAGGTTTAAAGTTGAGCTACACTGGGTTGAAAAATGTCATATTATCGTCCATAATTCACCGAATTAAATGGTAAAATCCCTTTTATTTTTGTGTAGTTTAACTCTAATGATATTGCACTCCTATTATTTTCATGCACTCTAGCTCTACTCCACCATTACATCTTAAAAAGCTATCAAAAGCTATTACAGAGACGGATTTCTAGACTTGTGCGGCATAGTTGTAGTTTTATGGAACAGCATAATAGTTACAATATAAGTTATTGCTTTGCAAACAATTGAAAGGGGTAATTTATCTCTGTATTCCATATGGAATTTAGAGGCTCTTAGAATAAGCAATCATCTCGCCGAAACAATGCTGTCTCATTAAAATTCTGTTTTCCAAAATCATTTTCACTATAATATTCGGCTCTGCTGATTGGTTTATGATTCTGTCTCCTAGACAAGTCAACAAAGAATTAGAAACGTTAGAAAAGAATGTTTGGCCGTGAATAACACACTATTTTATTGTTTGTTTATACATTATATTCCCGTATTTATGAACGTTCCTTCAGTTTCTCTTGACTCGAGGGATTCTTGAAATACCTATATAAATACATTACTAGAGTCCCTCAAGTCAAGAGGGGAGTCAAGTGAAGGAACGTTCATAAGTAATCATAATTCATTTAAAAATTTGCAGCTCTATAATATGCAGTTGTGTATCCAATTTAAATTTCCTATTACTAATATAAATCTGAAAATACATCTTTGCAAACAATATATTACGGGCATTATATATGGCTTTCCATATTCAACAAAAATGAATGAAGACTGACATTTTTTATACAGAAGTTGATACAAAATAAAGAATATCTTAATTTCACTCAGTCTAGATTCTCACTCATTTATAAGAAATGAAAAATTGAAAGATTTTTAAAGAAAACATATCCAAAGTTATTGTACGATTGGAAAAATAATAGTTCTAAAGCCGGCTCTTCTGTAGAATAATTATTGCAAATCTCATCAGAAAACGTACGACTTTTAAAGATGCCAAAACGTTGACGGTCTATTGTTTACAACGATGGAAATGACATCAATGGTGGATTTTATGGGAGCCTCACCGGTACCGGTGACAAGAAGTTACATTTTACAGCTTACCATGGGCTCTTACTGTCACATATTCGGTATGCTATCTTAATATGGGGTAATTCATCAAAACAAAACCTTGATAGGGTGTTTAAGATCCAAAAGAAAGCGGTTAGGTGTATAGAAAGAGTAAATAGATCAGATTCATGTAGGCCGTTGTTCAACAGACTAGGTCTCCTAACTGTACCCTGCTTATATGTGTATGAAGCTATTTTATATGTAAAAACGAATGATATTAACCAGAATCTTGACGTACATGATTATAATACAAGAAGCCGAGGAGATTATCACTTGGTGAGTCACAATAGTAGCTTATTCAAACAAAAACCTAGTTATATTGGTAGGAAATTCTACAACAAGCTACCGCAGTTTTTAAAGAGTCTTAAAAATATAGAAATATTTAAAACATATTTAGTTGATAAAGCTTTTTATAGTGTACAAGAGTTCCTTTCACATCAAAATTAAGCCTCACCTCAACTAATTGATATAGTAATTATGGTATCTAGTGTATAATTGTTGATCTTACTTGTCTTATACTCCTTAACTGGAGTCTCCAAGACGTAATTTACAAAAAAAATCTCTACAGTCTCGACTCAATGCAACTCTTCTCCATTTATTTTATTGAATCTGATTGGTACCTAGTTGATGAAGTTGTTATTCCCAATTGATTATTTGAAAGCAATTTTCTGATTCTATCTTATGTCTTTGTCAGTAGAATCTCGTCATAAAAATATCAACCCAATCTAACATTTTCCTCAGTCTTTTATACTCTAATGGTAATTGATAAAGTTGTCTATTATTCCAATCGATCATTTGGAAACAATTTTCAGATTCCATCTTATGTCATTATCAAAAGGATCTCGTCATAAAATTCGATAGATTGCTCAATTCAGAATAACAGATTACCAATCCACAAGTTTTTATAACCCGAGTGTGGTTATCAAACTTGTTTGATGCCAGAACGATCCAACCAGTGATTGCAGATGGATTGAATAATTTATTAGAAAGTAAGAGTACTTTTCCTTTCCCGACAATGACGTTTCCAACTGTGTGAGATAGATGGATAGTAGTTAGAGAGAAAGAAAAAAGTGAGCGAGGTGTTGTTCTTTCACTCTTGTCGATTTACAGACAATGACATTAGAAGTGGGATTGATCGTCGAAGTACATCTGACCAAACAATCGAAAGGTGACCCTGCTTTAGTTCGGACACACACTAAAACACACACAACACTTGGAGAAAGTTCCTCTTTTTTCTATCCTTCCTGTGTCCTTTTTGGGAAGGATCTACATCGCCTGGCAGGAATTAATTATTCAATCACCAACGTGATATACAAGAAAGGGAACAGTGAAGACACGACAAGGATAACCGAGACTTGTATTGTTTCAACGGAAAAGAGAGAACTACTGTTTTTAAAAAAGAAAGAAGATTGCAGTGATCACGCACATTGAATAGCAATGAGAAAAGCTATTGGTTGTTGAGCATCGTCTTTTATGGCATTTCTTCTCCGGGGAGCTTTCAGGCTTTTTAAAATCGATCAGGACCGTTCGATACTCTCCAGAATGGCGTGAAGAGAAAACATCTTGGAAAAAGCTTTCCCCAGGCAAGTAAACAAATAAGTAGACGGTACCGACCGAATGAATGTCTGGCTCTGGAGCTAGAGTTCAATTAACTTAACACTGGTCTAAATCTGACTGCAACTAAGTATGATGATTGTGCCTGGAGACACGTTAACAGGAAGTCTACATTCTTGATAGATTCCTTGTTTGGCCGACATAAGTTTGAAAAAAGTGAAGCAAGACATGATCTCACTCACTCCACAATATTATTCATTATTTGACAGGGACTCTTGTAACGGAGTTCGGAGTACCACTTTAATCGGTTAAGGTTGTGCACAGGGTTTTTAGTCATATTTTTTTTACGAAGTTTCTTGTATTGAATAGGACTTTGAAATGTTATCCATTGCTGTGAGAAAAAGTCCTTTCTTCAATCATTTTGTGAAACATGGGGGTTCAAAGTTGAAATTTTTAGGTTTTTGGGGGCAATTGATATCACTTAGAGTGGTTATAAACTTTTGCTAAATTTTCCATAACTAAAAGACACATTGAGGAATAAAGTGACATATTTTTTATTCCAATCTAACAAATAGTTTTTTCAAAATATATTTACTAGTGAGCCCAACGGGCTGGAGAACTCGCTTGCAAAGAATTAATTCTAGAAATGGAAACTCATTTGGAAAGCTTATCGTAGGGGTAAGGTAGTAACGAAAAACGGTTGCTTTGAAGATACTTATTTAAAAATTCACAAGACATATCACTTTAAGTTCAAGTTCATCGTTGCTCTGATACACAGATTTATTTTCCACAAAAAAGACCTACCGTAATAATATACCTATATATCAGGGCAATGGAATATATTTAGTAGATATATTTACCACATAAAAAACAGCTGTTCATAATTATATCCCAATATCAGGGCAATGAAAATAGTATATCAGATAGAGATTCTATAAAAAACCTGATCACATTTATATTCACCTACAGCTGATAATAACTCAAAATATATTTTGAAATCTAATGCCATCATATGGTAGAACCGTAGAAACAACTATTTTCTATATATAGATATATATATATATCAATGAAGGGCCTATTTGATTCGCCTCAAAAAGGATGAAGGAGTCGGTTAATTTTATTGGCCAATGAACTTGACCTGTCTAAAGATACCAAGAATCTGTGTTTCAAATTTGAAGTTGATTGATAAAGACGTTCGAAAGTTATCGTGGAACATACCCACAAACACACAACGCCTCGAGCCTCCAGTCAAAAGGAAGAACTCACTTCGCTCGTTCAATAAAAAAATTAAATTTTTACACATTTAAAAAATGTATTTTGAAAAAACTAATAAATTGCTTGATTGGAGTAAAAAATATGGCATTTTATTCTTGGAGGTGTCTTAGTTACAAAGAGCACCCAGGAGTTTCGTAGCTTATCTCTGATTGAACAGATACCTTCTATGGCACTCGGCTATCACTTCTTATAATCTATAAGACCGAGTCTATTAACTACGGTACTTATTCAAAGCCATTATTGAGTCAAAAGAGTACACAACAGATCCAATCGATATTCAGTTGAAAACCCACAACAAAATAGATCACAAGAAAACAACAAAAAAAAAAGAAGGAATATAATCGTATTATTTACGTAAAAACTTCAAGTGGAAATAGCACTCTAGCTCAAGTAGGAATTACCCCAAAAAACTACAATTTGAAAATTGAGTAAACGTAGAAACACTTGAATAAAAAGATTGAATGCAGAGTCAATGAAGAAATTAATGTGTTATTCTTTCACTCAACGATAGAATTTATTACAAATTTCAAATCAAATCAATTTATTGAGCCATAAAAACAATACACGAATAGGCCAAGTCAATAAGTATAAAGTGAATTATAATGTACAATCATTAATAAATATAATATAAGGTCAAATTTGATACAGTCTACAACAAAGTGAAAGTAGACCGCAATAGGTAAAAACATAAAATCAATTCAGTCAAATTAACAACACTTAGGCATAACATTATAGAGCACAGCATGTCATAAAACATGAAATATCACATTGAAGATAAAATAACTACTCTGTCACATGTCACATTAGTAATTATTTGTTCTATCATTTAGGAACTCTTCCACACTGTAGTAGGCCTTACCTACAAGGAACGCACACAAATCCTTCTTGAATGTCCTGTTACGAATTATTAACCAGAATTCAATATAGGAACTTGGCTTTATTCAACTTGTTAAGCATTAATAGGAACACAGAACAAATAAACAGCATTAATTACTCAGGTAACAAGGCTGTAGTAGCTGATAACTTGAAACATCTGTTTTCACCAATACATTCTTCCCTCCATCAATGATGACTGGGAAGGACATCTCCATAGGGTGCCAGTCGTCGTATATTAACGGTGATTTCTCGTCCATCAAGTAGGCGCACATAGGCATACTCTGGGTTCGCATGCAGCAACTCCACCTCCTCTACCTTGGGATCTGTTTTGCTATGCTGGACAAAAGTTTTCATCCAGACCTTTCCCGGATTGGCTAGCCAGGATGGTAGACTAGTTCCAGATGATGTGCGACGAGGATATAGGAACATTCGCTCATGTGGAGTGCAGTTGGATGTTGTACATAACAGTGACCGGATGCTGTGTAATGCTTCATCCAATACCTTCTCCCATTGCCTTATTTCAAGCTTCTTAGATCGGAGAGCTAAGGTGACAGTTTTCCATATGATCCCATTATATCTCTCGGTCTGTCCATTCCCTTGAGAGTTATAGGGTGTTGTTGTGCTAGTGGCAACGCCCTGCAATGTCAAAAAATTAACAGTTGAATAAATTGTTACGAATTATTAACCAGAATTCAATATAGGAACTTGGCTTTATTCAACTTGTTAAGCATTAATAGGAACACTGAACAAATAAACAACATTAATTACTCAGGTAACTAGGCTGTAGTAGCTGATAACTTGAAATATCTGTTTTCACCAATACATGTCCTAGAATTTAAATCGTTCAATGATTTCACCACAACTATATAAATATTTGACAGTTAAGGGCTCTTGCGTAACACGTATTGTATTATCTTCTGTATATGTTTATGATTATTTGGCGGCTGTGGTAGTGGAGCTGGTTGGAGCACTTGTCTGCGATAAGGTGGCTAGCTTCGTTTCCGGCAGCCTTGGGTTCGAATCTCATTCAGCCATGGATGTTTCTCATCATATATCTCATTACCAGCGTATAAGTCTCTAGACTTATGTTGGCATCATCCGCAATAAAAAAATGTGTTATCAATTTAAATGTGTTATAAATGCGCATAAATTTATGCTTGAATCACATTAGCAGCTGCGAATAAGGTGATTCACAGTAGCATGAATAATTATTATAGATTCCTGGTTTAAAAATTCTCTTATTTCTATTTACTTTAGACATTTAGTTTTGAAATTATTTCAAAATTTTGTTTAAAATATTCGAGAACTTCTTATCCAATGACTCGTCGGCTAACTGCTGATTGTTGTGGTTTGGAACTGTTATGAATTCCTTCCACGTCATTTGGCTTCAGCGATACGCTGCTATAAGGAAGACGTGTATTCAGAAAGTGTAAGGCTAGGCTACACTACATTAGTCATTCAGATATGACAGGAATCTAGGTTTATAGTACAGAAACACTCTTCATGAAACCTACGTGACTGTCCAATCTGTAATGGTGGTGGAGGGAAGTAGTGGGGAAGACTCACATCACCGAAATCAGACGAACAGAGTTTTAAACATTTTCAGCTCTTTTGTATGCCCGTATTTATATCAAGTGTCTCTTCTCATGCGTATATAAATACAGGCATTTCAAGAGTCCCTCGAATAATAAGACACTAAAGGAACGTTCATAAATACGGCCCGTAACCTCTTGAAATATGTAATAAGTTGGAGTTGAATTCACGGAAATTTAGGGTTTCACTAAGGATGTATTACTAATAATATAATCTAATATAAACTGACACTGTATTTTACTTTTATATAATGTTTTACTCACATATATTGGAGATGCTTGAGGAATGCATTTCACTTCTAAAAAGAAGCTTCGTCAGCCTTTTTCAGAAGTGAAATGCATTCCTCAAGCATCTCCAATATATGTGAGTAAAACATTATTTAAAAGTGAAATACAGTGTCAGTTTTAATATTAGATTGTTCATTAAGTATTTCGTCATGGAAAACATCACAGATAATAATATAATTATGTATACATCGATCCCATGATCAATGTATAACAATGGAATAATGGGTTTAACAAAGGAATAATGGTCAAAAATGAAATAAAAATAAGTGATAAAGTGTTTGTTCTCTTTTTCCACCTATTCTTGTATTGAAATAAAACATATTTTAAAACAAAAAAAGAAACCGACTTCAGTGAAATGATAAAATACTCACGTACTAAAAAGTTTAAAATAATGTATTTACTTTAAACAGAGAAAATTTTAAATTTCATACAAGTAATCTTTTGAAGTCGGCGCCAAATATTTTATGAAGTTGATAAGAAATTCTATCTAATATCAAAACTAACACTGTATTTTTTTGGAGGATGAAGCCCACATAGGTCTGAGACCTTTGCGTGGGTAATGAATTGGATGATGTAGATTGATGAGTTGGACCTACAGTTTTAGGTGGGTTCCGAACCACCAGGAAGTGATTGATCAGAAATTCTATCTAATATCAAAACTAACACTGTATTTCAATTAAATATGTGATTTACACTCACTTTTACTGAAATACAGTAATTGATAAGAAATTCTATCTAATATCAAAACTAACACTGTATTTCAATTAAATGTGATTTACACTCACTTTTACTGAAATACAGTGTCAGTTTTGATATTAGATTGTTCAATTATTTCGTCATGGAAAACATCACAGAGTAATTTTGTTATATTTTAGAAGTTTATGGGAAACTTGGCGCCGACTTCAAAAGATTACTTGTATGAAATTTAAAATTTTCTCTGTTTAAAGTAAATACATTATTTTAAACTTTTTAGTACGTGAGTATTTTATCATTTCACTGAAGTCGGTTTCTTTTTTTGTTTTAAAATATGTTTTATTTTAAGCTTTTTAGTTGAATTTTCAAAGTTTGGAAACATGGGAAATTTCTTAAAGCCTACATTATGAAATATTAAATTAATTAATTCAATATTTAATTGATTTATAACATCGAAAGTTAAGTAACTAAAAATCCACTTATAAGAAAAGATAAACTAAGGAAAATTCTACAACGTTTTATTTAATGTGGAATATTGTATTTAGGAAAATTATAATAGCGAAAGGCTTCTTAAAAGTGAAATGGCTTTTGATTCATTTTGATGTGGTCCATTTCAGAATATACCTACACTGAAATAGTAGGCCTATATTACATTACAAGTGTGAAAAATATTGTGCTTACTGAAAATATGATAAGTGAACGCAGGAGATGAAGTTGAGTGTGGTATTATCATACGAGTATGGTAAACATCTTCCCGGATGAGTTATGTACGATATTTTTTGTGATATTAGTCATATATATTTTTTTAATATAAAAAACATAAACTTTGAGCTAGTACAAAAGGATCATTAAACATAATCTCAAAATAGCCTATTGTACGCACATGTATAATGGCGAATAATATTCTTAATCAATCACAGCAGGGAAACTAAAAATACTACTGAGATCAGCTGTTTTTCCAAATTCACCAACTTATGATTGAAACTAAATAACATTATTCCTATGACTCATAAAGCCAGCCAGGTCACACGATATTATTATTATTATTATCAACTAAATTATTTACAATTTTCATATGAACATATGGACAGAAATATTATAAATTCTTCTTATTCTCGATTCAAATTAAGTTCACGCGATTGGTCAAAACGGGACATTAAAGACTTCTTTCACACTGAACCAGCTTTGGGTAACCGATGTCGTTTACCCGGCATAATTGCATTGCATCATATGATTTCGAAAATCGTCTAGATGTAAAGCGCTCCATATGATACAATGATCAGCCTGGTAAACGACACCGGTTATCCGATTGGCGGTTATGTGTGGAACTATCCTATTCAAACTTGATTGAAATGAAGACATCGAAGAATGCTCCTTTTTGTTTAATATTGGGCTAAGTATTGGGCCGATATTTGCGAAACTCGGATGGGACCACCGCTGAGCGATGCTCTTTCATTTAAAAAAAAATTCATCGAAATCGGTTCAATATTGTTCAAATGATTGATGTACAAACATAAAAAAAAAACAAAAAAAAAACAGGTCGAATATAGTAACCTTGTTGTTTTTGGAAGTCGGTTAAAAAAGGAATAAAAATGAATAATTGAACATTTCGACGCTTAACGATACAATCTGTAAATGTAACGAATCATCAATAAAAAAATTAGTCTTCTTTTTTTATTTTTTGAGCCGCAAATGCCAACATAAATCAAATAATTGAGTAATATTTAAGTAATTACTACCTAAATATTCAATTTTCTTGACAATGCTCAAAGCATTTGCAATCGACTATGGTTGAGCTACAATGTTAATAAATTTGAATAGACCAATCAGACGCTACAGTTAACATTTACCGGTTACCGGTAAGGCTCCCATGAACTCAACTAATAATACAAGCGAACGCCAAAAACTGCAGTTCTTTGCCATCAGCTGACATGCTGATCTAGGTCATAACGGGTCCGTTACTCAGGCAATGTCATGTTCAAGGTCAAGCTGTCAACATGGCACTTGTCTGACAGGAAGGAGCACATTATGCAACCCCGCAATACCAGAGTTTCCAACAACTGCCAACACTTTTCCTATTATTTTTTTCTATTTCAGTTTCCTTAGTATTAGTTTGATATTATATATCAAATTTTGATTCCATGTCATGTTTGATGAGAATCAATTTGTTGTAACTTTTCATGAAAAAACATTTTTCCATTAAAGAGAATTCATTTCAAAATGCTTTTATAACAACTTCTGAGATTTCCAAGCTAACGACTGTTCTCTTTCTTGACATAGTTCTTATCAAAAACCTTTTGTTGATGCCATCAGATTGTGGAAGGTTTATGACGTAATCAACTTACTGTATGAAAAAATTGTACAAATATATTTAAGCCCCTTAATTGGATTTTTTTTAAATATTGTGCTTGTTTTTCCTAAAAAAAATTAGTTCAATATTATTTTAGTACGTACGAAAAAGTTGACTTGTTTTCTGGTTAAATTTGTGTAATTTTTCATCCTGTGATAAATTCATTTTCCATTCTTTTTTCTTTCTTTCTCGATTTTTTAGTCTTAACTCCACTTAAACTCAGTCCTAAAGTGATTCTTAATCCACCTAATAGAAAATTATTTCTCTTCTTTCATTCTATTCAATTCAATTCAATTAATTGGTCAACATTTTGATTTTGTAGAAAGAAAGACTAAATCAGGAGAATAGAGACAGGAGAGACGACTAAAGACTAAATTAGGAGACAAAATCCATGATTAGTCAAAACTAAACTTATTTAAATTGGATATATGAACTAAAATTAAATATTGAAATAAATACTGTATATTATTAAACTGAATATAAAATTATCAATAGAAGTTCTAAGATCTGAAGAACCATTGAAAACCACCCTTCCAATATTTCAATAAATAACAGTTAACACAATCTTCTCTTATAATATGGAGATTATTAGATCAGACTGTAAAACATTTTCTACGTGACGATAATTATCATTTATTATTATTATTATTATTATTATTATTATTAGCGATAGAACTCTCGAAGAGGAAGACGCTAAGCAATCTATGATTCGTGATGCAGTATTTCATTTCTTGGGTTTATTCTTCTTTTCTGCCCAGTATTCTTTCATTCGTTGTGAAAATCTTTGTTTCCTTTCTCCATTCCATCGTGGTCGGTACTGTTTTGGGCGCAACTCTGGAAGGACTTCCCACTTATCTACTTTTTTTCTGAAACTCTGTCTGTTCAAGATCTCTTGTTCGTTTGTATTAAGTTATGATTTATTATTATTATTATTATTATTATTATTTTTGTTGTTGTCATTGTTTAAGTTATTAATTAATTATAGTTTTAAATTTAATTATCATTATATTGTTCAAGTTTTTTATATTCAGCCTTCTATTAGCCTCTACTAACTCTGTTTTCTGGAATTATCTTGAAAGTTTTCTGCATTATTTGCAACTCATCAACAACCAATATCTACTATTCTTTGAGTCAGTTTTCAAGCCTGGTATGATAGTTTTAACGATGAAAAATAATTCATTAGCCTAGAATTTTGATGTGTCATAGAAAGCTATTTTATTGCTTTAAGACGACCTTCTAAGAAGGCATCTAGCATCTGTTACATTGGAAATGGCCACCTCATCTAATCATTCATCCAATTACTGTCATGTAGTGAGAGTTAGTAGGAATGAGCCGATATACATGCATAATGAATGCAAAATGCGAGCCATTATACTGCATTAGTCTATGATTTTACAGATCTTGAAAGGTCTCAAATGCAATTGACAGGATATTCGTTTAACTTTCTCACCGTCAGGAATATCAAGTTGTATCATTGCGTCCAAACTGCTATTGAATGTCCAACTTAAATTATAAGTATGTGATTTGAATGAGTGAGGTCGTAACGAGTGTTAGCATAGTGGAAAGATGTTTAAAATAATGTTGTTTTCGATTAAACGTAGAAAATCATGAAGCCTATGTAAAAAATATAATATTCCTGGATTTCTTGTTCCGTGAAGAACTGCGTTGTTAATATTAACTTTTCATGTGAATTTAACGACTTGCAGTCAATCTATATATATAAAAATGAATGTCTGTATGTATGTATGTATATATGTATGTATGTATATATGTATGTATGTATGTTCCCTATAGACTTCAAAACTACTTGATAGATCAGCATTAAACATGGGAATATGTTATGTGAATATTGGGGGATGGTTTCTGACCATAAATTTTAATAGGGTAGCTAATAATTATTATTAATTAATCCATTTTATAGACCTAACCTACTAAACTTGCCGGCCAAACAGCTTAGAGGAACAGCTGATAGAAGTCAACAGTTTTTAATCATATGGCAGACCCCTTAGCGGCGTTATTTACGCTGTCTTTGAACAGCACTGCACTTTGCATGTAGGCTACTGTAGGTCGGAGCCTTGCAATATGTAGGAAACATATGACTGGGTATGATAATAATAAGCGTATGGCTTTTAATGGTGGGGAGACCCTTACGGGTAGTTCCACCTCGCCGTTTGTGCCATGTTACGGGGAACATGGTGGACCTACTGTTTTAGGTGGGTTCCGAACCACCGGGTAAGTGATAATAAAGCTTGTAACTGGGTATGATGAAATGTAATTATGCCAAGTTGATAACATCTGTTAACCAATGCAGCTAGAAATTTGAAATGCAGTTTCAGTGGGAGGTGGCGAATAATAAAATCAAAAACCTAGCTTCTACCCTTATAGTCGTAGGTTTAAATTTGAAATGTTTCTTCATTCAGAGGTGGTGATTAAGAAAACAACGAAGCCTCTAAGATCAGCTGGAAGAGCCCTAGGACTAACTTCTTTCCTAATTTAAAATGTAACCTCAGCGGAAGGTGGCGAATAATAGAATCAAGGATAATTTTTATGAGAACGCAGCAATGCGCGTCGGGCCAGCTAGTTTTTAATAAAGAATAAGTAATATTCTACTCACTCTTTAGGCCAAGCGTTTTCGAGTCATAGAAACTCATCTTCAAGTCCTTGAAGATGAGTTTCCATTACTTGAAAACGTTTGGCATGAAGAGTGAGTAGAATATTACTTATTCTTTATTCAAGTTGACTACAAATCGTTAAATATAATATTTTCAAATAATATTGAATATCTGTGATGTTGAAGTAGGCTGTTGAAGAAGAAATGATTAAGTTTGTCTTTAGGTGTGAAATGCATCCCTCCAATATCTTCCGTATAAGTGAGTGAAAATCATAAATAGAAATACAGTAGGTCAGCTTTTATATTAGATAATTGAATATCATTAAGTGTTCATTGATTTTTTCCATGTTATGTGCAACTCATGTCCTCGTTTAGGGCCGTATTCCTGAATGTTCCTTCAGTTTTTCTAGACTCGAGGGACTCTTGAAATGTAATTTACGTATTTATGGAGGCATTGCAAGTTAATGTTCCTTGAGTCAAGAGATACTGTACGAACATTATCATACGGACATCAATCAGTCTTTGTGTCTTGTGGGTAGACAGTAATTAAATTCCATTTTATTACTTTTTCTGCTAGGTTATAAAGTTAAAGTTATATTTCTTTGTAACTGTCAAAAATGAAATATAAATGAAAAATGTTTAATAAATTTTTATATATCATTGAGTGATGATTAGTGCTTTTGATTAAAAGGGTAGGATATGTAAGAGCTCAGATTGGAAAAGGATAAATTGTTTAGAGAATCTATAAGTGTAAATTTACTTTGGAGGCTCTGGTAGCGCAGAAGGTTGGAGCGCTTGTCTGTGATTAGATAAGACTGACTTCGTTTCCTGATGCCTTGGATTCGAATCCCATCCAGCCATGGATGATTTTCATAATTCAACCATTTACCTCATTACCCACGCACAAGTCTACAAACTCATGTGGGCATCATCCGCAAAATTAGTAGTATATCAGGTTGAATCTGATAATTGGTTTTAGCAAAATAATAATATTTACAGACAAAAATATATCATGGTTAGCTACAATATTGTGGGTTCACATTTTGCATCTTTATGTTTGTCGTTTCAAAATTTATGGTAAAAATGTAAATAATAAAACTAGTTCAATTAGTGCAAGTCATGTAGGCTGCACCTATTCGGTAGTCAATCTACTACATTATGTAATTTGAACCAACCTTGGTCATCTACTATATTTTCCAAATTCTATTTTATATTTTATAATAATAATTCTAAATTATAATTATATTTTATATTTTCTAGAAATAATTCAAAATTCTAGTTTTATTTTATATTTTCTAAACTCTGGTCTAATATGCCAATCCAAATTGATCGAGGGCCCTACGGCAGTGCCTTTTTTATCTCAGTGAAACCATAGGCACCTTTTCAATTGACAACTATATTAAATAGTTGTTGATTGAGTTCATGGGAACCTTACCGGTAACCGGTAAATGTTACCAGTAGCGTCTGATTGGTCTATTCTAATTCATAGACGTTAAAAATTTGAATAGACCAATCAGGCGCCACCGGTAGCTTTGACCGGTTACAGGTAAGGCTCTTATGAACTCAAACATTCTCATGAACTGATTCACGGTCTTGCCTCTTTCTGCTGGAATCTGCGAAACAGTCTCATCTTATTTCACTCGCGGTCTTGCAATCGGTCTTCTGCCTTGCGCCGTGACGTCACGGAGAAGAAAACCAAAATCATATTATAATACATAGTATCATAGTATATGATGTTGAAGATCCATCTTGTTTCCACTAATTGATAATAAAAACTTAAAAAACACTTTTGCAAACTACGGTGTGTACTGTGCGTCGTCTGACGATGCTCTTGACAACAGAATGAAAAAGCCGTCACGCCATAACGAGTTTTAATTTCCACTTAAAAGTGTTTTTTAAGTTTTTATTACATAGAATATAATACATAGTACACATATTTATGTAAATATTTTTGGCTACCAAGCAGAAACAGGAGCGTTCCAAGCCCCCGGGGGGTTTGAGGGTTCATAAATGTGAGTTTTCCTCACTTTTTTGCGAGATTGTCCCTCCTTCCAACCCCTTCTCCTGTAAACTTCCAATTTTTTGGGATGTCATGTCCCCCATGACCCCCTACCCCTGGGACCGCCCTTGAGCAGAATAATGTAGCATCGTTCCACATGGAATTGTCTAAGAAACATGTGTTCGTCTTTTGGCACGATCTATCGCTTCAGCTCAACTCAAACGAGTATTTTACAAAATAATTGAGTGATGGTATTGCATTACAAATGAAAGACAATACCTCAAATCGATCTTGTGTTGGTGAAGGAGGAAGGAAAGAGAAAGCACTGGTTTCGAAGGTCGTCGAGACTGTCGAAGATCAACAGTTTCACTTTCATCCGGACTGACAGTTGGTAGCACTGAGAAGAAGGTGCCTCTTAACGGACTGCCCGCTGACAATTTATCGTGGTCCAGAATTGATCACTTCCAGGTCATGCTCTCGATCGTTTCGCTTTGTTCTGTTGGTACTCCTGGAACTTGTCACGAACAGCTGATTAGTTGAAAAGAGAAGAAACATTAAAACACACCAACCAGGTGATCCAGCAACTAAACCATTATCATAAACGAAGAAAAGCATAATATTGAACGCTTTTTACCGTAAACGTTTTATGATTTTCCCACTTTCTTCGGTCAATAATTTATATTCGTGAAACGGCACTTTGAGGACTGACGCGAATGCTTTCCAAAACGTCGGAAAGTATTTACGAGTGTTTTTAAAATTATTTAGAAACGAAATGCATGCTGTGATCGTTTTTAAAGTCAGTTATTTTGAGGGAGATGGTAATTTAAAAGAATGACTATTGTTTGGGAACTGTCACAGAAGATTATTGGAATAGCACTATGGAAAAATTAAAGATTGAAATACACAGAATAGTGTAATTTGTTGTAATAGTGTAATTAGTGTAAATACAGCTATTTTGTGGGACGTAATTTAAAAGAATAACTATGGGCATTGTCACGGCGGATTATTGAATTAGACCGTGAAAATAATTTAGTAATGATTTTCGAATACCCAGAAATGTATAAAACGGAAAGTTTTAAAAACATTGACGCAAAAATGATTATTCGATGAGAGCTAGCTATCGGAAAAAAATTCTTCTATTTTAAGCTCACAATGCTTATTTTTTGCAATTTTTTTTGTAATTATATAATTTATTATCTTCTCTGATCTTAAATATATCCAAGGCCATGGATAAAGGTAGCACCTGATTGAATTCCAGTATGATTAATAATTTCAGTAACCTTTAAAACACTGGAAGTCATTTTGATTGGAGCGCTTGTCTGTGATAATATAAGGCTCTAGCATTCAGCCATGGATGTTTCTCATCATTCACCTCATTACCCACGCACAAGTCTTCGGACTCATGTAGGCATCATCAGCAATAAAAAAAATGTATTGGTTTGTTTGTTGCTCAAGATAACTGCTACTTGTATTTACCAGTAAAGAAAGATAGAGAAGAGTGAATTATCCAAAACAATTATTTCTTTATTTCAAATACATACATGAAAATTACAAATAATAGAGGCTTACAGACAATGCCCAAACAAACCTCAATTAGCCTATCCTATGGATGAAGTTTCTTTTCTTTTAAGTAAAGATTATAGCTAACCAAGATAAGACAGTTTCTAAAAAAAGGAAAATAGATTTAGACTATAGCAAGCAACAGAACCTCGTCGTGAACATTACTCCGTTGCACAGAATCAGCTGTTCGTATCATCGTCGTGTATCATTGTGTCATCAACTTATCATTGTCTTTATGGTGTGCTGTTGCGAAACGATGATACGATCAGCTGATTGTATGCAACGGAGTGATGTTCGAGATTTGTTCGCAGTCTGTGCCTACCATAGAGGTGTTTTTGCTTTGTGTGAAGCTTGTACCTACAATGTTTGAATGTAAACGAAAATTCTGATATTCCAAATACTGTATTGGTTTTTCCAAAAGACTATAATTTAAGGCAAACTCTTTATGAAGTAGATTGCAATACAACAAAAAAACTATTGACCTTAATGAAGATGAATAAGGACTGATTCAATGCTGAGATATAAATAGACTTTAAAAGGGAAAGGGAAGGCATTTTGAAACAGATGAAAAAACAGTTATGCTCTTACGAAATTTCTCCCATTACGCCAAATGACAGTATAATCGAATAAGCGGTTGCATCCGGTTTGAACGGAACATTTCTTTCGATTTGTAAGATAATAGTTGATAATGATGATGAGGAAAGCCGGTGCGTTGCTTTCCAAGGGCGGCAAAAAAGCCCGCGCGCGCCACCATTGAGAAATGGCGCCAAATGTAACCAGATCTTTCCCGCCATTCACTTTCCTGCTGCCAGCATTTTCACTTTCATGGATGTTATTACTACTCGCGCCTTAGCTCAAGAAAAAATCCTTTTCTTTTATCTTCTCTTTCGCTCCAACGAAAGTAAAATTGGGTTCATTACAGCTCTCACTGCCATCTTGTTTCTTTTTCTGTTTGCTCTGATCGAATTTCCGCTCCAATGTCAGCCAATTACTGGCAACTGCTTCCTAGCAGTAGTCCGTGTGTTCATGCGTTGACAATCGTACATCTTCCGCACTCCCTCTTCCTTATTGACACGTGTGTAACACTATTATGTTGTGTCAAATCAGATTAACAGGATTGTCATCAAAGCATACAATACAGTTACCGTACAACTATCATACAAGAGTTTCTTCATACAATAAATATCAATTACATACACAATCCATTTATTTCGTTCTTTTCAGTTTCCACCAATACACCTCAGTATTGTACCTTACCTATTATTGAATTTTGATAGTCATGAAAAAAGGGAAATCACACTTTTTTGAGATTTGTTCTGTACCTGAATATTGTGTATTTTCACGAACCATATGATTTATTTATCTGACTTAAATAATTTCAAGCATGTTATTGTTTCATTCATAATTTGTTCATTTATTTATTAAAAAACAAATACAAAGATTAGTTGTGTTTCTAAAACACAAAAATAGATTAACAATATTGTACAAGCTAGTATTAAAAAATATTTATATTTAAATTATGGTTTCTACTCACTTATACTGGAGAAATGCATTTCGCTTCTGAGGAGAAGCTTCATCAGCCATTAGAGGCTAAGTGAGTGAAAGCCATCATTTAAATAGAAATACAGTGACAGTTTTGATATTAGATTGTTCATCAAGTTATATTTCGTCATGGAAAACATCACGGAACAATATTGCTTGGAAATTATTATAAAAATACATAGAAAATCTAAGTAAGCTAGAAAACAATGGAACATAAGGAATGATAACTATTGTTTCTTTATGATTTGTTTGTTGCATATTATTAATTCAGTCAAAATGAATAAATATATGAATGAATGGATAAAAATATCGTGTACAACAAATGATTATTTTCAGAGAAATTGCAATGGAACAGAAAGCTTTATTATAATAATTTTGATATGAATATATTAATAATAATAATTTGAAGAGAAAGGAATAATATTGAAGTATTCATGAATTTATTAATTTCTAATTCCTCAAATTAATAAATTATGTATTATATATTTGTCAAATTGATAAATTGTCAGTTCCTTGAAAACCAACTTGTGATATTCCTGAATTCTCAATAATTTATTCTGTCTTCTCTCATCAATTTTCCGCTATGAACTCATAAGTAACATTCAAATTGTACTTCACTTCAAGCTTTCAAATTGAACTTCACTTTCAAGCTTTTTTCAAATTGAAATGTCACTTGATTCAACATGCATTGGTAAAAGTTATTTGATAAAAGTTTTTTATCATGGAATAAAAATAATTTGAAAATGTTTCTCAATCTCAAACTGCTCGTGTCTTGAAATTATTCAAATTTATGACTGAACTAAGTCGGATATTCTTTGTTTCATTCCAGGTCGTGATTGCGGTATTGGAGGCTCCATAAACTACCGTCAGCCTCGTAATTACAGTGGAAGCTCTTCACAAGGAAGAATCGTCAATGGCAAAGAAAGCCAGAAAGGTGCATGGCCATGGCAGGTGAATAACTAAAATGAATCCTAAATGTTTACAGATTAAGGCAAGTCATTCTCAATTAATGAAATCATCAATAATTCATTAATAATCCTGAATTCGAAATAAAGGAATTTTTCTTAAAATAACGATTTAAAAAAAACATATACTTTCTTACGGATTAAGGAAAGCCATTTTTTATTAATAAAAAGAGTTAAAACACTTTCTATTTAGAAAAAATAATACAATTCTGAAATTGAAATTTATTGCCAAAAAATTCTTACTACAATCATTAAAAAATGTACAGTAGAGTAACAATGTAGAGTAAACATTACAATGTAGAGTACATACATACAGAACTCCTACATACACTAAATTGTATTAAAAAATTGGCACTACCAACAAAATACTAGATACGCTTTAATATTCACAAGTGACAGGGGTATTAAGGAGAAAAGATTTTTTCAAGATAGATGTCTATTGAAAAGATAGAGTATTGATTAATGATAGATCATTATTAATACGTTACCTACCAATTATTACATTATTTGAGTTCAATATGTAAATATATTATAAGTATAGCCTATTGAACATCATTTTTAAGGTTGGTGAACCAGTTTTGGTTTTGAGTCTGATGCATCTTCACATCCATTGTAGTTTTGTCCCAATAAATGAATAAACTTCACATTTTTTCAGGAGTGCTGACCGTCTATTATTCACAAGTTTTGTATCTGGGAGTAGTCTGGCAGTCCGAGCCTCCAGAAACCGTATAAAACGACTGTATAAGGCCGGTTTTTTCTCAGTTTTAGTCGATTTCCCTCAATTTTGTGGTTTTTTCCTGGACAAATTTACGATTTTGTATATAAGTTGCCCAAATCCTTTTAAGAAAGTTGAACTAAAGTCAAATAAACAATAAAAATTATAGTCTCGAACATAGAGGCTATCATAACACCTAACAGTCAATACTATAACACTCTAAATAGCCAGTAAATTTATGTTCGGTGAATAGGAACATTCTAGGTAAAAAATAATATTCTAGATTTGATACTGGAACAAGCCAGTTCAAGTTGGAGTAGCCTATTAATGATCTTTTTTTTATAAATGAGTTTTTTTTTGACAATGGTACTAACGTCTGTGAATAAATAATTCTGCATTATAAATATTATCTTGGAGAATGAACTTATTATAATTTCAACTGTTGAAAAATTATTTAATCTAATATTAAAACTGACACTGTATTTCAATTCAATATATTGTCTTCACACACTTTTATTGGAGATACTCAGAGGCTGATGAAGATTCTTTTCAGAAGTGAAATGCATCCCTCCAGTAACTCCAACATAAGTGAGTAAAAAAGACATATGTTAAATGTGAAATACAGTGTCAGTTTTGATATTAGATTGTTCATCAAGCATTTCGTCATGGAAAACATCACAGGAAAATTATTGTCTTATTTTTTTCTTGATCTTATCCTTAGAAATCATACAACTCAAATTTTGAATTTAACTTCTTCCAAATTCAATAGCTTAAAGTTTAGTATCCAAGAAACGATCAATGTTGTCTCTGCAATTAAGAATATCTACCAACATCTTGAACTTTCTTTTTTTGAACGCAAAAACGAATAATTAATGTAGACCATTTTATTATAAATGATCCAATCTAATATCAAAAATGATACTGTTTTTCTATTTAAATTTGTTTTTTGCTCAATAATGATTTTTATTCATGTTATTTAACTTTTTTTTAAACTTTATTATTGAAATTATTTCCACAAAATTCAATACAATTTAAATATATACAAAGTAAATTTCATAACTATTCACAATATACATTCATTAAATATAGAAAAAACTATAAAGATTAAGGTTATTAAATATTATAATAATATGAAATTATAATGACAATTTAATAACAAAAAGAAATATATTTTTTACTGATATAGCATGTCTAGCATAAGCATAGCTTGTGTGCTGGTCGCGAGTTCATCCAGGATTGATTGAAAAAACTAAACTTAATAATATTATATTATATTTTTATTATAACAGAGAAAAAATATACAAAAACCAAAAAATAAAGAGAGAATTATTATTTGTTATATGTTTATATTTGTATTATATGCTTATTTATGTTTATTTATTATAGGTTTATGAGTTATGTTTATGAATGATGTTTATGTTGTAGTATACGGTATGTTTATTACTTGTTTATTAATATTATTAATGTTTCCATTTTATTTCAAGGTTTCACTGCAAGTACTTCACCCAAAGTTGGGTTTAATTGGACATTGGTGTGGAGGAGTGTTGGTACACCCTCTTTGGATATTAACAGCAGCACACTGCATTCACAAGTATGTCCAATTCTAATTTAAGCTTGTACTTTTAGAAGATTGTATGGATAAAATGAAAAATATGTCAATTGATAAAATGGGGCTTTTCTTCTTAAATTTTCTGATACCTGCTGGAAGTAATTGAGAAGAATGATTAAAAGATGCAAAAGTACCAATATTCAATGCATAGATTATCAGAAATTTTGAATGAAGGATTATTTTTATTATTAAAAATGTCAATCGCTATTAACATGATAGACAATAAATATCGATTATTATCGAGAAGTAAATACGTTTATGGTTGGTCATTAATGAATCAAGTATTGACCAATAAGGTTTCTCTTACCAAGATAATTCTCCATAAATACTGTTTAAAAATCTCTGATTTTTCCATGACAAAATACTTTATGAACATTATTATATCATAACTTTTTCTTATTTATTGCTGATGATGCCCACATGAGTCCGAGACTTTTGCGTGTGTAATGAGGTGAATGATTACACATAAATGCCTAACAGTGGAGCGGGATTCGAACCCACGACCACTGAACGACAGCAAACTGAAGTTGCGACGCCCCAACCAACTGCGCTAAGCGGCCCGCCTGAAACTGTATTTTTGTTTAAATTGTGATTTTTACTCAATAATACTACGCATTTCGCTTCTGAGGATAAGCTTCATCGGCCTGTCACATTAAAATAAAACACAATCCAAATTAAATAGATTCACATTCTGCATTTTAGATTAATGTCCAAATTCATATTAATGCATTACTTTATTTACAGTGACATATTCAGCCTGCCTTTGGCCGCATTGTGGACAGTGGTTCTGGGAGACTGGGACAGAGAGCGTGATGAGAAGGGAGAGCAGAGAATCCCCGTCGAGGACATTCTTGTCCACGAAAAGTTCAACAACTACCAGAATGATATAGGTACGAGCAATGTAAGTAATTACAGTATGTAGCCTATACCACTAGCAATAATATAAACGTAAAATCTAAATGAGCTTATTGAATAACATTCCAACACTGATATTCAATTCACACAGACTTGATTTTATAATGTATGTGTTCAATAAATGTTTATATCTATGATGTTTTCAATGACGAAATACTTGATAAACTATCTAATATCAAAACTGACACTGTATTTCTATTCAAATTATGATTTTTACTCACTTATACTGTAGATACTGGTGGGATGCATTTCATTCAATTCAAAAGATCCAAAAGGAAGCTGTTAGGTGTATGGAGAGAGTAAATAGATTAGATTCATGTAGGCCGTTGTTCAAGTCACAATAGTAGCTTATTCAAACAGAAGCCTAGGTATATTGATAGGAAACTCTACAACAAGCTACCGCAGTTTTTAAAGAGTCTTCAAAATATAGAAATATTTAAAAAACAATGGAAAAAATATTTAGTTGATAACAGTTTTTATAGTGTATAAGAGTTCCTTTCACATCGAAATTAAGCCTCACCTCAACTAATTTGGTAATTATGGTAATTATGTAATTATGGTAACTAGTGTATTATTGTTGATCTGACTGTCTTATACACCGTAACTGGAGTCTCCAAGACGTAATTTACAAGAATCCTAGAATCAATGTGTTCCTGCAATAATGAAGGAGCTTCATTCATGAAAATGACTAGTCCAATTTCCAATTGCAGTACCATATCTCCTTTCGCCTTTTCCCGAATTAAACTGTAATGCACAGGAATATTTGCTTCGCAGACACTAAACTGGTTTTTTTTTCTGAAAGAACCATCAGTAGATTTAGAATTATAAGGGATTGATTGAGTACTGGAGCAGTTATCTGATAATAGGAGTTTACGTTTTTAGTCTTGTCTATTATTTGGTTCTTGTCTCTGTGAGTGACATTTTTAATAGTGTACAAGTGTTCATTTCGCATAAAAATTAAGCCTCACCTCAACTAATTGATATAGTAATTATTATGGTAACTAGAGTATAAGATTGTACAATAGTTGATCTAACTTGTCTTACACACCTTAACTGGAGTCTCCAAGATGTAATATACAAAAAGATTCTAAAGAGAAGAATCATCATTTCTCTTTAGAAGTGAACTGGATCCCTCCAGTATAAGTGAGTAAAAATCATAATTCAAATAAAATACAGTGTCAATTTTGATATTAACTTTTTCTTGTGAAATTTAACGACTTGCAGTCAAATATTTGTTAAGAATAAGTATAACTCACTTAATCTGTAGGCCGAGCGCTTTCGAATCTATGAGATCCATCTTCAGAGGATCCATCTTGCCTCTGAAGATGGATCTCATAGATTCGAAAGCGCTCGGCCTACAGATTAAGTGAGTTATACTTATTATTAACAAATATTTGACTGCAAGTCGTTAAATTTCACAAGAAAAAGTTAATATTAACAATGCAGTTCGTCATGGAACAAGAAATCCAGGAATTCAATTTTGATATTATATCGTTAATATTTCTATAATATTCAATGAATAATATAGAAAATACAAAATCTTTGATTGTGTGTGTGGTATTCTCCTTAGTACATTCATGAGATACATTTTTAAAGCACATTCATATTCGTTCTGCGACGCTACAAAAGATAATGTTAAAAGTGGCGTATGAACGAAGCATTTCTGATTTAAAGTTTAATAAAGTTAAAATTATTAAGCTCCAAAATTGATGGTAATATAAAAGTGCTTAGTATGAAACTATAGGCTAACTGTTGACATCATGTGTAATCAACACTCAATTTAAACTATAGAATAAAATGTAATATTTAATGAATAAATTAATACAATAAATTAAATGCCCTTCAATTAATTGACTAAATTACTCCAATCTCCCATATATTCTTATCTTTACTAATCATTATAACGCCTCTGACGTTTTCCATGACGAAATACTTGATGAACTCTCTAATATCAAAACTGTCACTGTATTTCTATTTAAATTATGATTATTTTCACTCACTTATACTGGAGGGATGCATTTTACTTCTAAAGGGAAGCTTCATCAAACTTCTCAGAAAGTTGTCAACAGTCTTCTAGTTGTAACTTTGGAAAATAAGTAGAAAAAATTAGTTTCTTTATACCAAATTATAGCTGTTTTACGATGAAAGTAATATTTTCAATATTTTTGGGTGAATATGGCAACATATGCCAACATATGCATTAAATTATAACTCTTGCTGCAATGGGTTAATGATCCATTAAACTTAATGAACAACTCGGAAACCGGGCATTAGCAATAGAGGTAATGTAAAACGCACAATACGGTATTATTCGAGTAAAAATGGTAAATAAAATCAATTTGAGTTGTATTATTGGAAGATACGTCCAAGGGTTGTAATGTCTGCAAAATGTCTGCTATTTTTTTCTTTTAATAGGAATGTTTTTAGAGATGGATTAACTCTTATTCCTTGATTTGAGAACATTTAGCCTTCTCATTCTTTAATCTTGAAAGCTGAAAGCTCATTGGCTCAATATATTTGAATACGTCATTTTGGTGACATTCCATGTCCCAATGAACTTAGTGGAACTAATGAACTGTCCTAATGAACAGTGGACTTGGTAGGAAATATAGAAATATTGAAAAAAACAATTGAAAACATATTTAGTTGATGAAGCTAATTATAGTGTACAAGAGTCCTTTCACATCAAAATTAAGCCTCACCTCAACCAATTGATAATTGGTAGCTATTACTATAGTGTATAAGATTGTATAATAATTGTTGATCTAACTTGTCTTATATATATGCCTTAATATCTGGAGTCTCCAAGACGTAATCTACAAAAAAATATTAGAAAACTCTATACCTGCCAACGATAAACATGAAAATGCATAATTTAAACTTACCGCATTGAAATGTCAGAGTGAATATTCCAGCACAATAATGGCATAGTCTTATGATGAAATTCATGACAACAATTTAGTTAGATCATTTTGATTAATCACATATTGACAGTGGTATTTTAACCGCAAGTAGGTCTTACGGCTGGACTACCCAATACATTATTTATATATTTTAAAAGATATCTATGATATATTATCAAGATAGTGTTGTATTTCAAACGAATTGATTTCAAAATATTGTGAAAAGTATTTTATGGACAATCGATTTTTCAGCTCTCCTGAAACTTTCCAGGCCCGTGTCAGGGCGAATGATTCGAGCCGTATGTCTTGACAAAGCTGAGAGTAATTCTCCCAGACGCTGCATTGCTACAGGTGAGACACTCGCAATCACTGATAACACTGATAGTGTAAGGACAATTTGAATTCTGCAAGAAACGTTTTAAAAAAATAATATCCGCCATCGCGGAAGTCTTCAGTATAATAGCACTTTTAGGAATTCAAAATTAATATATTCTGTTTCTGTACATTTTTCAGTTTGTTAAATTGTCAGTTACTTCAAACTAATTTTATCAAATTTATAGCTAATAATGGTGACTTCCATTTTTTTAATTTGTTAAAACTTTATAACCTCTGTGATGTTTTTTATGACGAAATACTTGATGAACAATCTAATATCAAAACTGACACTGTATTTCTATTTAATATATGATTTTCACTCACTTAAACTGGAGATACCGGAGGGATGCATTTCACTTCTAAAGAGAAGCTTCATCAAGCGGCAGGCTGATGTAGCTTCTCTTTAGAAGTGAAATGCATCCCTCCAGTATACCGTATGTGAGTGAAAATCATATATTAAATAGAAATACAGTGTTTTGATATTAGAACTTTATAACACTATTTAGTTTTTCTCACGTCTTACAACATACATATTCTTTACAAAACCCGCAAAACCCTGTATATGTTTTTATTCTTTCTACAGGTTTTCTGCTACTAAATACTAATAAAACACAATTCTTAATTCTCTCTTATTCATAACGTCCATTTTGTTGCTACACAATCTATGAGATGATATAGTCCTGTGAAATAATAAATTTAATATAAAAACTGACACTGTATTTCTATATTTAAAGTATATGATTTACTCACTTTATACTAAATGAGTTTTAAACAAAAAATATTGCCTTTTTATATTTAAGCTTATCCTAAGAAGTGAAATGCATTCCCTCAGTTTTAAGTGAGTAAATCACAATTTAAATAGAAATACAGTGTCAATTTTGATATTTGATTGTTCATCAAGTATTTCGTCATGGGAAACATCACAGATAATAAATTCATCACTTTTGTATATAACACTGACAATTGTGGAAATACTTACTTTTAGAAGTAAAATTCTAAGTATGGTACCGTACTTTATTTTGTACCTATTATTCAAGCTCTCCTAATCTCCTAATCTTATTTTCATATAGCTCAAAATTGGAGATTCATTTTTATTGTTTATATTTTAAGTAGCCTAATCTATCTTAAGCTCATACATTTTTTGTATTCTTGGATTTATTGTTCCATAACGATCTGCGTTGTTAATATTAACTTTTTGTTGTAAATTTAACGACTTGCAGTCAGTTTTAGATTGTGAATATATAATAAATGTACTCACACTTGGCCGAACGTTTTCGAGTTGTTGAAACTCATCTTCAAGGCAAGAAAACGTTCGTCCAAGTGTGAGTGCATCTATTATATATTTACAACCAAAAACTAACTGCAAGTCGTTGAATTTACAACAAAAAGTTAATTTTTTGTAATCTTTTCCATGACGAAATGCTTGATGAACAATCTAATTTCAAACATGATACTGTATTTCATTCTCATGAGATTATTCATGCCTATAGGTTGGGGACGTACCACACAAACTGGAAAGCTGTCTGGCATTTTGAGACAAGTGCGGATTCCTGTGCACGACAATGAGCTGTGTAAAGCCAAATACGGACCATCCGTTCCCATTCAGGACAGTCACTTGTGCGCTGGAAAACTTGATGGATCAACCGGTGCTTGCATAGTGAGTTACATCAGATTAATCCTAAATTAAACCATTAATCAACCCTGCTAATTATTAATGACTTTAAAATGTAAAATCGTACCTTATAATTTTCTATCATTAAAATTAATCTATATCATAAGAAAGAGTAGGGGTATGTGTGTGTGTGTAGTGTGTATGTGTTTTTTGTTTTTTTGTTTTTCGGATTTCACGAAAATGGCAACGATTTTTGGTACACTAAATTTGGCACATAGCTTCCTCTAAATTCGATTCAGTGCACCTTGAAGCCCGATTTTTTATTTTCCTTTCAGAATTTTAAAATGTTATGATCAAATTTCACAATGCCTGGATTTCTTGTTCCATGACGAACTGCGTTGTTAATATTAACTTTTCAAGTGAATTCAACGACTTGCAGTCAAATTTTTATTAAAATAAGTAGTATTTCACTTACTTCTGTAGGCCGAACGTTTTCGAGTTGTTAAAACCCATCTTCAAGGCCTTGAAGATGGGTTTTAACAACTCAATTGAATTCACTTGAAAAGTTAATAGTTTCAAAATGTGTTTAGATGCAGGAAGCTCATCAACAACTGATAACATGATACGTCGATACGCCAATATGGTGATAATATACTGTAGAATCAGAGGTTCTCAAACTGTGGTACGCGTACCCCTTGGGGGTACTCGAAAATTTTCAGGGGGTACGCGAGGCAGGTTAATGAAAAATTAAACCATTTTTTCCGTTTTGCAATCACGCAAGGTTATTATTTAATAATGAAATCTAATAAATTGAATACTTTGTGGTCTAGTTACTAGGAACCAACAAGTGCAATAGGTTTTTAGAACTATTCCGTAAAAGTTCAGAGACAAAGTTAATTTTGGGAACGATTTAAGGTTTTACCTTGAGCTTAGCATTGAGGAGCTATGTTAAGAAGCAAGCTCATCCTTCTCATTAATTTTTTGTAATAGGTTTCAAATATGTTTCCAAATGTATTGTGTTTTTGATGTAAAAATGTTTTTTAATTTAACCGTCACCCCCCTCTCCCCCCCCCCCCAGCATCACCTCGCGGTAACAAGGGGGTACGCTAAATTTTAATTTCTCATTAAGGGCTACAGTCCTTGAAAAAGATTAGCTCTGTATCATTGGGTGGAGTGAATAAAGTTGAGCCAGCTGAGTATATCATATTGAGTTGACTCTGTTGAGTGGCTGTAGTCAAATTTTGATCTGTTGAGTTGATTGGAGTCCAATAGGAAGGCGTGATAAACTACTGCGATTGATTCAATTTTTATTCTCATCAAATTGCAAGAATCCCAAGGGTAGAGTGAAAAATATGAAATACTCAGCTGACTCAACTTTATTCACATCACCCAATATCACAGCTGCTAATTACCCAGCGTCATGCGAGCTTACTTTATTGAGCTTTTACTGTAATACTTACTGTATTTAGTTTTCCTGTAATACATTAATCTAAAGAACTAAACACCAAACTATGCAAGCGGGTAGAGCTGCAAAAGGTATAGTTTACTTGTAAGAAACACTAAAAATTCACATCATCAGTGCAACAAAAATGTTTCTTTTGTAAACTTCTCTTTTTAATCAGATGAACTGTATGGTTTAACACTTTATAGTATTTCACACACCCTTCCCAATTTTGTAATTTTGTGACCACTATCATAAGTTATCTACCAGAAAAGAAAAAGTCCAAACTGGGTCCCTGGGCAAGATCGGTGAAAATGCTATATCGGGTGTAATGCTGGGTATAAATGAATTTATTATGGTTTCTTTGTAGGCATAGCTGAAATATTATATTGCAAAAGGAATTGATAACTGGAAAAATGTTCACAAATTTGGAAAAAATTGTTTCAGGGTGACTCAGGTGGGCCGCTTCAATGCAGTCAGAAAGATGGAAGGTGGTACCTTCTTGGCATCACATCTTTTGGATCAGGTTGCGCAAAACCTGGATATCCAGACGTATACACGCGATTATCATTCTACTTGCCTTGGATAAATGGAAAAATACAACATCAATAAAACACAAAACAAAGAATCATCAAAATTGATGCATCAAGTTTGATGGCTGTTGGAAAAGTATTTTATTAATGTCGAATTAAAACCAGAAGCGTATTGCCAAACGGTGGTAGGAGTGATGGAGAAGTGGGCGCCTCTGCGCCTAGCGAATACCAATTGGGCAGTTCCCACACCAACTGATTCTTACAGTGTTGTCATATCTCCTACTCCCAAACCTCGCCTGTTGCTACTACACTGCGGCGTGCTACTACACTGCCATTTGTTCTGCATTCCGCATGACATGGCAACACTGTAGCCGAACTCTACTGAGACTCTCCGACCATCCCCAAAGATAATACCTTTCCAATACACTTCTGCTTTAAATTCTACTGTAATTTCAAGGACCTGAAGAAACCACAAGTGGAGGATGATATAAGGCCCGTATTTATCAGCTTTTCTTTTTGTGTCTCTTGACTTAAGGGACTCAAGAAATACCTCTAATCTAAATGCATTTCAAGTATTCCTCGAGTCAAGAGACACTGAAGGAACGCTCATAAAACGGTCCTAAGCCCTAATTCAATCGTTACCTTTGAAATGAATATTAATCATTGGAATATTACTGATTACTATTAAGTATGATTCATGTACATAATTATATTAAATTGTCTATAAGAGAATAAATATTTTAGTAATGGTGAGTATGAGATTAAAGCATTATTTGAGTGCTGGACTTCAATGATAATTGATTAGCATGTTTGCGAAAACCATCATTATTGTTTGTTTCCAGAAGAGATTTTCTTTATTCAATAATTGTGTGTGTGTGTGTGTGTGTGCCAAGTATCTCAAAATAAAAGATCAATATTTATTTTTAAACTATTTTCGTATTTATTTTCAAGGTAACTTATTTCGGTATTTATTTTTAAGGCATTTCAGTATTTATTTTTAAGGTATTTCGGTATTTCTTTTTAAGGGTATTTATTGTCTTTAGCACAATATTTCACAAATGCACAATTCACAATGTTTCGCCCATCTAGAGCCCAATTCACTTACCGTACGCTTTGTATAAAATAGTAATAAAAAACTATCATACACTATTTGTATAAGACGGAAAAAAAATCCTGGATTTCTTGTTCCATGACGAACTGCGTTGTTAATATTAACTTTTCAAGTGAATAAAACGACTTGCAGTCAAATTTTATTAAAAATAAGTAGTATTTCACTTACTTTGAAGGCCAAACGTTTTCGAGTTGTTGAAACCCATCTTCAAGGCATCCTAGATATCGATGTTGGTTTGTTGGTTAGAACAGCTGTGGTTTTTGTATAATGTGGTCAAAAAGTTTGTGTGATTTAAAATTTAACTGTTCGTTGAGGAACCAACCTATACATTCTACATATAAAATCTAAAGGACACGAACTCAACACCTTGGAACAATTTGAAATTTACAAACACACCACACACAATAAACAAAACATCCTCAACGAACAGTTAAATTTTAAATCACACAAACTTTTTGACCACATTATACAGAAACCACTGCTCTCCTAACCAACAAACCAACATCGATCGATATCTAGGATGCCTTGAAGATGGGTTTCAACAACTCGAAAACGTTTGGCCTTCAAAGTAAGTGAAATACTACTTATTTTTAATAAAATTTGACTGCAAGTTGTTTAATTCACTTGAAAAGGAAAAAAATTGCTGAACATTATTTGTACAGTATGGAACTACGTAAGTCAGGAATGCGAAATTAATAAATTCTGTTTATGTAAGTCAATTTATTTCATTTAATAATGGAATAGTATTAGTAATTACACTGTTCTCTGCTGTAAAAACACTTCCCAGTGGTTCGGAACCCACCTAAAACTGTAGGTCCAACTCATCAAAACTGTAGGTCCAACCATTACCCACGCACAGGTCTCAGACCTATGTGGGCTTCATCCTTAAAATAAAAAAAAATAGTTCCTGACTAAAAGATTTACCAAATCACTTTCTTTTTTGTAGATTACGTCTTGGAGACTCCAGTTAAGGAGTATAAGACAAGTCACATCAACAATTATACACTAGATACCATAATTACTATATCAATTACTTGAGGTGAGGCTTAATTTTGATGTGAAAGGAACTCTTGTACACTATAAAAAGCTTTATCAACTAAATATTTTTTCAATTGTATTTAAAATATTTCTATATTTTCAAGACTCTTTAAAAACTGCGGTAGCTTGTTGTAGAGTTCCCTACCAATATAACTATGTTTTTGTTTGAATAAGCTACTATTGTGACTCACCAAAAGTAATAATCTCCTCGGCTTCTTTCTTGTATTATAATCGTGTACGTCAAGATTTTGGTTAATATCATTCGTTTTAACATATAAAGTAGCTTCATACACTTACCCTAGTGTACTAGTAAATCTGGTCATCTAATAAAATAACTTTCTTAATTTCTGTCCAATTCGACATAGCTTAATGTAACTATTATTATTTATATTGGCAGATATATATATAATATATAAAAGAAGGGTGCCCTCTCATCATCAAGATCTTTTAAATATAATATTCCCAGCTATTTTGGTAAAATCATACTTTTCGTCTCCTTTAATATAATTAGGGTGCTTGCACAGTGGAGCATCCAATACTCTATGATAATAACCATCGCAAAATTAAACACATGCTATTCAATGGACCTGTCATCATAGATAGCCTAAATAGAAACTTCATAAAGCTTAAATTAGAGTATAATTTGTCTGTGGTGTTTTCCATGACGAAATACTTGATGAACAATCTAATATCAAAACTGACACTGTATTTCAATTTAATATATTGCGATGTTGAAGATCCATCTTGTTTCCACAAATATGTAATATAAACTTAATAAAACAACTTTTGAATGGAAATTAACTCACGTTATGGCGTGACGGCCGTTTCGCTCTGTTGTCTAGAGCATCGTCTTATTATTGAGCATTGTTTTATTAAGTCTATATTAATATATTGCCTTTACTCACTTATATTCGAGATACTGGAGGTACGCATTTCACTTCTGAAAAGGCTGACGAAGCTTCTTTTCAGAAGTGAAATGCATCCCTCCAGTATCTCGAATATAAGTGAGTAATGACAATATATTGAATTGAAATACAGTGTCAGTTTTGATATTAGATTATAATTTGTCTGTGCTGTCATACGCTCTTCAACAGCATGCGCTTGATTGCGATGGTTATTATCATAGATTATTGGATGTTCTATTGTGCAAGAGTCCTTAGACTGTGACATATTTGTAATATTACAATGGTTGAGTTCATAGAAGCTTCACCAGTGGCATCTGATTGGTCTATTCAAATTCATAGATTAACGTCTCATTTAATTAACGCCAGTGACCATGACCAGGCTTCTATGAACTCAACCAATAATTACATGTTCTAATTCTATGAAAAATACGCCAGTGACCATGAACCAGGCTTCTATGAACTCAACCAATAATTACATGTCCTAATTCTATGATAAATATGCCCTATTTCTCCACTGAGCAGGAACCCTTAGGCTGTGACATATTGGGTGTAAATCACAATAATTATACATTCCCCAATTCAATGAAAAAATTGTTCCTGGGTGTAGATTACAATAATTACATTCCCAAATTAAACGAAACAATTTTTCCTGGGTGTAGATCACAATAATTACATTCCTCAATTCAATGAAAAAATTGTTCCTATACAAATGAACATTTTTTGTAGACACGAGCCTGCTGTTGCACTCACTCGATTTAATACAGGCCAAAATATGTTAAGACTAATTTGGCGGCTTTGGTAGAGCAGTTGTTTTTATCGGAGGATGAAGCCCACATAGGTCTGAGACCTGAGCGTGGTTAATGAATTGGATGATGATGATGATGATGATTGATGAGTTGGACCTACGGTTTTAAGTGGGTTCCGAAAGACCGGGAAGTGATTTTACAGCAGAGAACAGAGTCTTTTTTGCTGGCCATTCCAATCGGTCACCATTACAAAGAGCGCCCAGGAGTTTCGTAGCTCATCTCTCATTGAACAGATACCTACTACGGCACTCGACTATCACTTCCCTGGAATGCTTGTCTGTGATTAGATAAGACTGTGGCTGGTATCGCTTCCTGCCTTGGTTCGAATCTTATTCAGCCATGTATGATTCTCATCAATTCAACTCATTACCCACGCACAAGTCTCCACACCCACGTGGGCATCGTACACAATAAAAGAAAATAAATAAGTAAGAAATACAACAATTAAGCAATGGGAGTTGGGTGAAACAAAACATATCCACTGAACTTTTGTAATACTGTATAGTTATTTTATTAGTTTTAAGAAACAACTTTTTCTATAATTTAATGCAACTTTTAATTATTCTACATATATTCAAACATTGTTTTTAGAATATTCAAACACGAATCACATTTGGTTCTGGTTCTTAAGGCTACCGCTCCATTGGAAATCTAATAGTATTTTGATGTATTTAGTGGTATAAATAAATTATTCACTGAATACAGCAGTTTATTGGCTGTTGTCTGATCGCCAGCCTAACTCTTCCACCATTAGCTACGTCCTCAACAATATCTGCGACTTCATCAAAGTCGGGAAATGCCATAGTTTTCAGCTTTGAATAAATCAGTGTTTTATTGACTTCCACCTCAAATGAACCTGTAAAAGGTGAAAGGAAAATTATCAAATATACGGTAGCCTACTATTAACTAGTAGTTCTGTGAACAGTAGACCTCACGCCCAAGAATAAATGTGCTTGCACAAAGGAACATACTCGATGTACTCAATGATAAACACCATCGCAAAATTGAACACAATCATCAGACCAAACCCTTGATTCAATTTGCATACCGTATAGTATTTCATGTCTGTCATTCACAAGTAGTTACTATGTATCACATCACAAAGCGGCGATTTTCCAAACAGCGGATTGTTAATCAAATCAGATTTCACATGTCTGATTAAATTCAAAGAACAATATTGATAACATTTGAATAATTATAATTTACTTAGTAATCTCTTATTTTACTTAATTGGAATATTAGAAAAATAATTTGTTTCTTTCAATCAAATATTTTATTCTTATGAATGATAACTTAAATTTATAATGTGAAGGCTAACCAGATCAATAAGAGGGGCCGAGGGCTATCTTTAAATCTGATTCCAATTGCGTATGATGGAGAAGCTTATTTAAAAATCATATATGTTCCCTATAGAGGAAGGCCCAAGCACCTTTCTATTTTTTCCTTTTAAACACTCTTTAAATGCAAGAAAATTTTGAAATTCCTTATACTTACATTGCTAGGCAGTACTTAAAGGAAGATCCATACAAAATTTCATATTCTCTTATTTTTATGAGCTTAAATAAACTTCAGTGCTACTTCATCTGCTGTTAGATAATTAGAATCTATCATCTCTGACAACTCGTCTAAGTTAGTAGGAGAACTGCAAGTCATTTTATCTCACATCTAGTACACGTTTTTGGAGCTTTGTTATTGCAATAAAAACAACATTTTCAAAAAATATTTACCTTGCCTTCCTTCTCTACCAGAGATCTTTGCTTTGGGAACCCTCTCCGAAACAACGTCTCTCATTTCATTGAACTTATTGATATGTCCACAAGAATCACTGAAAACATGAACAAAAAAGTAAGTAAATAAGAATAGATTATAGAAGTCATTCATCATTCAGCCTCACTCAGATACAATACGGTATAATAAGAAGACATTGATAATTTGGTATTGAATAATATATTCTCCATCAGTAGAGTGCATCCTTCCCATTTGCCTATACCTTTTTCCTTCCTTTTAGTTTTTTTAGAGCAATGACAGCTCATGATGGTAATAAATTATGAACAAAAGCCCTGCGCACAGCCTTGTGATGTGGATAGAATGGCAGAATGTTTCCTAAAGTTTATTTTTAGATGTTTCCATATTAACTTCGTTTAGTCCTGTGAAAAACAACTATTTCATATAAGATTATTGGACATTTGTACAGCTTAAGTACAGATAACTATGCTCTAAACACAAATACCTGTTTTACAGTCATTGTGCTTGACATGAAAAACTTAAGATATGCTGTGCCAGTGGCCGGGCGTTCATTGAAAGCCATTAATTCGGTTTGAACAGCTTTTGGTGACCGGACGCCCAAGTAATCAATAATGATTTGAGCAAAGTAGCTGAATAATTCTGGCAAAAAATGACATGTCAAGCAACAATTTATATGGGCTGGGGCAAACATCAATAAGGAGGATAGCAAAGCAAATGGGCATGATTTTATTTCAACAGCTTCGAATTGAATCGCTGCAAGTTTTAACAAGTACAGAAAACGCAGATTATTTTAAACTTATGTTGAAGAACAAAACTTGCCTCATTGCGTATTGGAATACTACATTTTCATTGCAGATTAATCGCCCAGTCCAATACCAACAATGGATTCAAATTGAAGTCATTAGTCAAGATCTATGTACGGTAATTAATTAATGATGTATTATTTCAAATAAGAGTTAATTGAAAGTACTGATACAAACCAAAATTCGACGTCCAAATTAACCATGTTTCCAGACAACGAACAGCAAGTAATCTGGATAAATTATAAAACTAAGTACAAGTTTCATCGGGACAATAATTCAAGTAGATGAGATAGACCACGACGACGACTGTCTTCAATTCATTTTTTCAATTTCACGGCCGATTCTTCTAGACAAGATGGCTGAACTAGAATTTTCGATGTAGATTTATATCAGCTGATCACGAAGGACTTTTGATCTTTCGATTCAGATGGCACATTGGCGACATTGCATCGATTGATGACAAAATGGCAGTGGTTTCATCACGTTCTGCCTTCTGCTTTGGTATTTTAACCTCACATTCCCTCCTAATATTTATCTAATAAATTTTTAACAACTTCAAGTTATTTCTGGTAAAAGATTTCCACATACTACAAAACGAGTCTCCACCCAGTTCAGACACCACAATCTTTCCAGGTAATTATTTTTTACTTTTGTCCAGACAATTCCTGAATTCATAGGTCTGTCACATGTTTACAAATTACATGTCACTTGTATAAAGTGACAATATATAACTTAGTCACTGTAATACAAAGAATCTCTGGTGCTTTAATGGATTACTTGTAATTTTATGATTTTTATTGCCTTGTAGGCAATACTCAACTGAGTAATAATTATTGAATGTAAGACAATCTAACCTATTACTTACGGTTGTTTTAGTTAAAGTTGTTATTTTATTAATTTTTAGATGTTTATAGTTTAGTTATAGTTGTCTATAGCAGTTTAGTTGTTTTCTATTGTATAAAAACGACATGAAATTCTTTATTTATAATAATTAGCCAAGCCTATTGTATAAAATAAATTATCATTGATGTGCTTCACAACTTGAAACAAGAATTGACTTGACTCCTTGATAACTCCTTGCTAACTTTTTTCTGCACCTGTTACAATTATGTAATTATTCATGATGTGTTGATTGAAGCCTCAAATTAGTCTTAAGGAGAATTGAATTGCCATTTTATTGCTTGGAGGACCCATTTTTTATTTTTGGCGTAAAAATCGTATAAGAATAAGAATAAGAATTTTATTTACGCCATTAAACAAAACAAAATCTGTAATAGGCCACGTCATTAAATGGAAAAACATTACACAGATTACAAAAAAGTAAAGTCACTCTCCAACCAAAGCATTCATTTAAAATTTGTCACAAATTAAAATCATTAATATTAAAATCACAGACCATGTACTCTCTTAAATCATAAAAAGGTCTACCTCTCAGCCATCTACCAACTACACATTTAAAACGTTTTACATGTAGCATCCTTATCTCTAGTGGAAGCTTATTGAAAATAATACATCTCTGGTATATATGGCTCTTATGCGTTTTAGACAGACGCAAGTATGGAGTGACTAGATTAGAATTTGTTCTAGTATCATGGTGATGAATACTATTATTTTGACTAAAATTATTTGAATTGGTTTTTACTTGTATTAAATTGTAATAGATGAATAAGGCAGGCACCGTCATAATCTTAAAATTAACAAAACTATCCCTACAAGATTCTCTCTGTTTAAGACCAGCAATTATTCTAACGACCTGCTTCTGCAATACACGTATTCTCTTTGCAGTGCTGCAGTTACCCCATAGCATGATTCCATAGCTTAATATTGAGTGGAACAGGCCAAAATAGGTTGTTAAGAGTACTTCTGTGCTCACACAATATTTAAGCTTCCTGATGAGATATATAACTCTGGAAAGTTTCCTACATACGATATCAACTTTCCAGGTCAACTTACTGTCTATATACAAGCCAAGTAATTTAACTGCTTTAACACATTCATTATTTCTCAGTGAAAAGTAAATTATCGACCCTCCACGTTAGTAATAAATTCTTTCCGTATATTATTTGTGTATTGTGAAATTATGGTTTAGAGTAATTTATGAAAGATACTCCCTTGCGATTGAAAATGAACTAGGCTATAGTATTTGATTCATGTTGTAAATTCATTGATATTTTTCCAGGTATAAAAGAATTGCAATTGCGCATTCCATTACTTTAATATTGATATTTTGTAGGCATAAAAATGGCACCAGTACCAACCAAACGAACTTGGAAAGAGGTGAACAGTGAACGAAAATCAATCAGGAAAAAATGGAAAGAGAAAAAACTATTGAAACAATTAGGTATGAAGAAGGATAGTTTTGAAGAGGCGTTGGATAAGCCAGAAGAGGGTGAAATGAAAACTGATGCTTCCACATCCAGTGAAACTACTGACAAACCTGAAGAAGTGCAGCCAATAGCAGAGCCGCGTACAGTGAGCATAGCTGTACCTGGCTCTATAATGGAGAATGCCCAGTCGGCTGAGTTGAGAACGTATCTCGCTGGCCAGATTGCTCGTGCAGCCTGTATTTACAACATCGATGAAGTAAGTATCTACATTTTAGATTATTTGTAACTCTGCTTCCCCATTTCAGATTTAAGTGATGATTAACACAGCCTTAAGTGATTTTAAATACATGGAATGTCTTATTTGTGATCTTTTTATAACAGTTGGTGGATTGAACTAAACTTAGACTTTAAAGTGGAAATTAACATTCACATTACGGTGTGATGGTCGTTCCTCTCTACTGTACGAGCATCTGCAGACACTTTTTACCATCGTCACTCTGTAGGCCTAATGTGAGTGTTAACGTGTCACTTAAGGCTGTGTTTAAGGCAAAATAATTACTAGCATTTGAATAGGTAGTAAGTTATTGTTGAATAAATAGTAGCCAAGGAAAAAACAAACCAAATCACCATTTCATTAGTTTGAAATACCGTACTTATACTTAACCTTACTTATACTTGAGATTTCTTAGTAGTTTTGAACTAAACTAAGACAGACTTTAAAGTGGAAATAAACATTCACATTACGGTGTGATGGTCGTTCCCCTCTACTGTACGAGCATACTTACATATATTTATGCATACTTATTTACTTGAGAAAATTAAGATAGAATATATAGCTTACTAGTCTTGACTTGAATAACTGAAAAAATCGTTATCAAACTGAGATTGGCTTTTAAGTCTGTGCGCAGGGTTTTGGGTCATAATTTTTTTCAAAGTTTATTGTATTGGATATTTTTAAGGTATTGAAATGCTACCTATTGCCACAAGAAATTATTTTTTTCATCAAATATTTTATGGAATATGGGAGTTCAAAGATGAAATTTTCCGGTTTTGGGGGGCAATTGAACACACCTACAAGTTATTTTAAACATTTTATAATTTTTTTATAACTGAAAGACACCTTGGATAAAATAATGACACGTTTTTTATTCCAATTTAACAATTGGTCTTTTCAAAATAATATTTTGAAAAACTGAAATTTTTGCATGTTTTAAAAAAATTATTTTGAGAAAACTTATTGTTTGATCGGAATGAAAAATATGTCATTTTGTTCCTCAATGGATCTTTCATTTTAAAATAAAATTATCAAAAGTTTAAAATAACTTGTAGGGGAGATCAATTGCCCCCAAAAACCGAAAAAATTCAACTTTGAACTCCCATATTCCATAAAATATTTGATGAAAAAAATAATTTCACATGGCAATAGTCAACATTTCAATACCTTAAAAATATCCAATACAATAAACTTTGAAAAAAAAATTATGACCCAAAACCCTGCGCACATCCTTAAAAGCCAATCTTAGTTTGATAACGATTTTTTCAGTTATTCAAGTCAGAGACTAGTTAGCTATATATTCTATCTTAATTTTCTCAAGTAAAACTACTAAGAAACCTCAAGTATAAGTAAGGTTAAGTATAAGTACGGTATTTCAAACTAATGAAATGGTGATTTGGCTTGTTTTTCCCTTGGATACTATTTATTTAACAATACTACCTATTCAAATGCTAGTAATTATTTTTTAATCGATTTGAAGGTTTTCAAATTTTACAATAACCGTCTACACTATTATCAGTGAACGAAATTTTTTGAAGCTGTTCTATAATAATTGTTCCCAGAATGAGTAAATTTCTCCAAGAGCTATCCTAGTTTTTTAAAAGAGCCTCAATTTTGTTCTCTCAAAAAGTGTGATGAATGTTAAATAACATCAAATACTTTAATAATAGAATATTTATTCATTATTTAGAACAGTTCGTTCGATTTATAATCTTTGCACACTGTGCAGTACCATAATAAGATAAGAGTATTCAGCAGCAATTCAAACAATAGTAATGGAGTAAACTCTTTTTGTAGGTATATTACAAAAAATCATAAATATAAATGTGTCTAGCAGACATTTAAAGACAAAGACATAAAATTTAAAGACATTTCCCTTCATCAATGCTTACATCGTTTTTCATGTAGCCTACTGTGGGTTTGTAACGCTGTTTGGGCTCGTATTTGTGAACCTACTTAATATTAATGGTAATTTACCCAAATCTTTTATAAAAAAAAACATCAAAATACAACAATTCAAAAGTAATGTCCGACTCAGTTTTTTATTTTTTATTTTCAAGTTGATGATTTCCACTGGGTCTGATGAGACCCGTAGTGGTACAAAGCAAATTAAATAATATAATACAATACAGAATATATATTCATGCAGAGTAACTATATAATTGATATATCAATATTAGAGAATAAAGAAAAAGTTAGGTCTCGATTCAAAGTAATGTTTCAATTCAAAGTTATGAAACTCTACATTTGCTGCTTGAATCTCATCACAAACATTGAAACATCATGAATTCAACTTGATTTTCAGATTATTGTATTCGATGACAAAGGCGAAGGCAACGATAGTAAAGTGAAAATTCTTGTTGAAAAGAAAAAGAGCAGATCATGCTTGCAGTTGGCTAGAATTCTGCAATATTTGGAGTGTCCTCAGTATCTGAGAAAATTTATATTTCCACTGCATAAAGACCTGCAGTATGCTGGTTTGCTCAATCCATTGGATGCTCCACACCACCTACGTCAGCAAGATGAATCGCCATACAGGTATAAATCATTTTTTATCATAACCTGAATACAGAAGTTAATATAGTATAACTTAAGGTGCTTGCACAATGGAGCATTCAATACTCGAGGATAATCACCATCGAAAAATCAAACACATGCTGCAGAATGGTTTCTACCTTGGTGGCTCAGTCAGTTGGGGCGCTTGTCTGTGATTAGATAATACTCTGGCTGGCTGCTGTTTCACAGGGTCTCGAGTTTGAATCTTGTCAAGGCGTGGATGCTTTCATCATTCACCTCAATACCCACGCATAAGTCTCAAGACTCATGTGGGCATCATCCGGCATATATTTGTATTACTAAATTTATTAAAGTGATAAGTTAGTGCTCTTCAAACTACCTCATTCCTCATTTGTGTAGTACACTCTTTGGAGTGAAACATAACGTTGAGGTCTGATTAGTCCCCTACAGTCGAAATCTGCTATGGTACTACAGTATATACATTTTTTATATTTTAACTATGGTAATGAGTGTAACAAGTGAAGAGTTTTGGCTAAAAAATGTCGAAATTCCAAATTATATCATCATTTTTCGGACTGTGATAGTGCTTTGTTTGAAATGAAAAAAATAATTTTTTCTATCTGCAAAAGACTTGTGATTGTGAATAATTATTGTGCTTCAAGGTGAAATTTCAAGTGAAACAGCAACCTAACCTAAGATTTTGATCCTACTTTAAAATTTTGTGAGAAGCAGGTTTGGGCCTGTTGTATTCACATTGACTATATTTTAGTTAAATGAATGAATAAAATTTATTCCTTTTAATTTATTTTAGATAATTTATTTATTTAATAAATATCCACAATGAATTTCACAGTTTTTATCCCAACTGCTTGAATTATTAGCATTAATACTACAGTTTCGGCTGTCACGTCCTTTCTTTGTTTTAGTTTTATTGAGATTGAATGAATGGAATGATACAGATGTTGTCACATCCACTTCAGCTTTTGCGCAGGGGTTTTGGTCATAATTTTTTTAAAGTTTATTGTATTTGATGCTATTAAGGTATTAAAATATACAATTAAAAATTACCCATTGGAATAAGATTTTTTTTCATCAATTTGTAAAATATTGGGGTTTAAAGTAGAAATTTTTCGGTTTTTAGGGACAATTGATCTCACCAATTGTTGTAAACTTATGGTTATTTTTATAACTCATACTTTTTGGGGATTAAAACGACATTTTTCATTTTAATCAAGCAATTAGTTTTTTAAATAAATTTTTAAAAATATCAAAAATTTCAGTTTTTGAAAAATTTATTTCTGTACATTAATTAATATTATTACTCGAGCACTATTGATGAACCAACTTCGATAATATTTTTAAATGAAAGAGATTCAGCGATGGTCCCATCCAAGTTTCGCAAGGATCGTCCCAATATTAAGCAAAAAGAAGCATTCATCGATGTCTTTGGTATAAAAAAGCTCAAGTAAAAAACAAATTGAATTGAGAACCGCCTTGTTAGAAGTCGGTTAAAAAAACTGATTGATTGGAAAATTAAAATGAAAAGTGTTATTTTATTTCCCTGGGTGTCTTTTATTTATAAAAAATTATCAAAAGTTTAAAATAACTAGTGATATCAATTGCCCCCAAAACCCAAAAAAGTTCAACTTTAAATCCCCATATTGCACTAATAAATAATTTATGGAAAAATTTCTCACGGCAATCGATAACATTTCAACACCCAGACAATATACAAGAAGCTTCGAAAAAGTAGAACCAGAAACCTTGCGCACGCCTTAAATTATCAGCACATGAGATACTATAGTTTTGACAGTCACGTATTGGTATCTCCTGTGTTAATAATTTAAGTGGTTATTTATTTATTTATTGTGACAAAATTACAATGAATGTGAAAGCGTAACAGACTGTCAAAACTGCTCAATTCAACAACTTTTTATTGTCACAGCAGCGCACACAACATTAACACTAGTTTAGCGAAGTGATAGCCGCGAGCCGTAGCAGGTATCTGTTCAATCAGATAGATAAGCTGCGTTCTCGTAGGTCCCGTTTGTAACGGTGACCGATTAGATTGGCCAGCAAAAAAGACACTGTTCTCTGCTGAAAATCACTTCCCGGTGGTTCGGAACCCACCTAAAATTGTAGGTCCAACTCATAAATCACCATCATCCAACTCATTACCCACGCACAGGTCTCAGACCTATGTGGGCTTCATCCTCAGAAAAAAAAAATAATAAATAAAAATATATTAGCATAATCATAATGATCGTCTTAAACTATAGCAAAAGTTAGTTATCAACAACACATTATATACTCTCTTCACAAGTTCTGAATAATATTTTATATTGTCCAAAGCATTGAGGTTAATTTTAATGATGAAAATTTAGATTTACCAAAATACTCCACTCAAAAAATAATAAAATGATTCCTTTTCACTTGAAGGCAATTAATTTGAAAGTTCACTCAAAACGAAACACTGAAAACCGTAAATAATATCAAATTTTGATGGAAACTTTCAAGCCGGAAAAATACGGCAAGAAAAAATTAAGGCAATTAATTTGAAAGTTCACTCAAAACTAAACACTGAAAACCGTAAATAATATCAAATTTTGATGGAAATTTTCAAGCCGGAAAATACTATCTTGCTGCTCTGAAATTTTCATTATTCATCATGTAATAGTATTTCATTCAATCTTTGTAATTAATTGCTTCTCTTTCTGCATTTTTAGGGAGGGAATTGTCAGCGACGTTCCATTAAAGGCAGGAAAGGGCTCCTATGTGAACGTTGGTTTACTCAGAGATGTTGTAGTGGATAAAGTGCTCACTCCTTCCTTGCGCGTCACTGTTAAACTTCTGCCACCAAAAGATGGCTCCAAAAAGCTGAGTGGCGTAGTTGTATCACCTTCGCAGCCCAGATCTGATCTCAACCTATACTGGGGTTACACTGTCAGATTAGCCGATAGCTTGAGTGATGTATTGACCAACTGTCCTTACAAAGATGGCTACGATTTGACGATTGGCACTTCAGAAAAAGGTACACATGTTGAAAATGTTGATGTTGACTCCTTAAATAATTACAAACACTGTTTAATTGTTTTTGGTGGCCTTCATGGGTTAGAAGCCGCTTTGGAGGCCGATGAAAAACTCACTGTGGATGATGTTAGTTTGTTATTTGACAAATATATTAATACTTGTCCTAAACAAGGGTCAAGAGTTATCAGAACGGAGGAGGCCATCTTGATTTCGTTATCAGAATTGAGGCGAGTTCTTGATATTTAATCTATATTAAAATCGAAATTTTTATTGAAATATCAAGTATTTTTCTTTCACGTTTCCTTATTATCCATCAATCTTTACTGATAGAAAATTATCTCTGCTATTGAAAACGATTTTGGCTTCGAACTAGTGTTGAAATTTAAATGTGTAGTGTTTTATTTTTTTGGATTTTGTGCTTGGTGACCAAATTGTGCAAATGTGGAAGTGGTTCATTTGAAAATTTATCTATAGACAAATGCTTGTTATTTGACAAGTATTTTAATACTTGTCCTAAACAAGGGTCAAAATTTATCAGAACGAAAGAGGCCATTTTGATTTCGTTATCAGAATTAAGGCGAGTTCTTGATAATTAATCTACATTAAAATAGAAATTTTTATTGAAATATCAAGGATTTTTCTTTCACATTTCCCTATTATCCATCAACCTTTTCAGACAGAAAATTATCTCTACTATTAAAACGCTCTTGGCTTCGAATTAGTGTTGAAATTCTAGTGTTTAGTGTATTATTTTTTCGGATTTTGTGTTTGGTGACTAAATTGTGCAATTGTGAAAGTGGTTCATTATCATTTGAAAATTATACATTTTAAAATTTATCCATAGACAAATGCTTAGTTTTAAACGATAGCATAACATAAATTTAGACAATTTTATTTGAAAAAAATAGGGTTAAAACTGGTGTCTGGGGTTTGATAGCTAGACCGACCTGAAAAAATTAAATAATTGTTTGAAAATACATTATTATACTACTACCATTGGCTATATTCTTGCTTAGAAACAGAATTCCAAGGAACTGCGTTTGGATGGATGCTCGTGCTTCTATAACTTGGAGTTATAAGCATTATTATCACCTACAGATGGGTTCGGAACCCACCTAAAATAGTAGGTCCACCATGTTCTAATAACATGGCTAAACGACGAGGTGGAACGCTCTTCATTGGAATTCTTCTCTTCGGGGTGGAATTCTCTCTTTGCTCCATTTTGTTCCAACTCTTGGAGGGTTTGTCTTAGAGGTATAATTGGAATTATTATCGTTTGGCTTTTTATGGTGGGGAGATCCTTTGGGAGGGAGTCCTTTATGGTGGGAGTCTCCCCACCATAAAAAGCCAAACGATAATAATTCCAATTATCCCTCTAAGACAAAACCTCCAAGAGTTGGAACAAAATGGAGCAAATAGAAAAAAGCTGAATTCGCAGAAAAAATGAAAAACTGGTGGGCAAACAAGAAGAACAAGTACAAAAAATGAACCATATTTACTCAGTGTCAACACTTACTTATTCCTGTGATGGCCATTTCGCATTGTTGTAATGCTTCCTCAGACACTGCTCGAGCCCTTTATTCACTCCTCGTTTACATTGTATGCTCTTTGGAATGAAACATTATATTGAGGTCTAAAGAATCACCTACAGGCTAAGATACTTACGTGCATGCATGTATGAGCATTACTTTTGGTGATTATTCAAGCGCGGTGAGCATGGTATCCGGGCTGTCGTGTCAGTCACGAGCGCTCAAGACTGCGCTAGGATGGGTGACCAAGCAGCTATGACCTGACATGATTTATCATCAATATTCAATATTTGTCTAAATAAAAATTCGGTTTGATATTATAATTTAATTATATAACTAGTGCCGGTCTTTTTGTGTAATTGATGTATTATTGTCATAAATCGCAAAAATATTTTTTTACCAAACAAAGCATACCACAGCGGATATCATAACCATTACTTCAAAACATTTCGATCATTTTCCATGAACTTTACTTCTCTCTTATAAAATGTAATTATCTTTGTAATTTACTGAATATTTTGCACATATTGTTCAAGGTTTGTATATTTTTCAACTTTATATTATATTTTATTCTGTGACCAAACGAAGTGAGTTCTCCGTTTCAAGTCGATCATTCACCTGGTGGTTCGAAACACACCTAAAATTTATTGTAGTTTAACCATGTTTGAATTGATGGATTATATATTTAAAATTGGGTGGTGTGCATAAGATGAAAAATGCTAAGAAGTATCAGCATTTGGTTAATCAATATCGTTATCAGCTTAATCAATACTAATATAGATTCCTCGTATTCAAATATGAAAATATTATTCAAATATATATTTAAATAATATTATTATTTATATAATATTATTCAAATATATATATTCCTCATATTCAATACAAATATAGATTCCTCATATTCGGAGAACTAGTCTTTCTGGAGGAATTATAGGTAGAATTGATTTTTTTTCTCCAAGACACAAGTATTTCTGCAAAAATGCATACTTGATTATATACTGGTTCAAGTATCGAGTACTGTCGAGTAGGTCCAACTCATCATCCAATTCATCACCCACGCACAATCTCAGACCTATGTGGGCTCCGCTCTCCAAAAAAAAATTTTTAAATTCAGCTTCTTCGTCTTATGCAATTGGAATTTTTTTTTCAAATTCAAAAATTCTTTATTGCCAAACTCTTGTAAATAACAATCAATCACACACAATTGATACATTTTTTTTTTTTTTTTTTTTTGGCGCCATCAGCAAAGCATAGCTTGTTCGCTAACGACGAGTTCTCCTTTATTACAAATGAAAATTATTCCTCTTTACTACCCAAAATTACACTGGAATGTTCATCAATAATTCACTAAATCAAGCATCCAACCAATCAAAAAAAATAGTCCAAAACAAAAAAAAAAACAGTAGAACAAAAAAGAAAATCTATCATCACTATCTTTAGCAAAACAACAGTAGAACGAAAAAGAAAACTTATCAAATACAATAAATAGGCAACTATTACTCAACCTAAACGTTACTATAACTTAAAATATATGTTACTTTTGACCCATTCCTCTACATTTCTCAATAGAGTTTGTGTAAACCTTTGTGTTAAAAAGTGTGCAGGAATCTTGTTTATTAGCACCATGCAATAATTGGTGAACTGACGCTTACATACTGTCAATCTTGTATACTGTATGTTGTATCTATTTGTTAATAGCGGTCTTGTATTGTAATATACGTTTCTATTGTCAAATGAATGTTTGTTCTTTATTATGTACAATACGCCCTTGGGCTTCCAGATTCATCTGGTTGAGCCTTATTCACATGAATTAAGTTATCATTCATAATAATTACATATTTGTTTAAGAGAAACAAATCATGTCTATTATATTTTTATAGTATGATAACAAGTGATTATTAAGTAATTAGAAAAATTGAATTAATATTATTTTGTAAAAATTCATTCACCAGACATGTGAAATCTGATCAATCAGCTGCCTGGAAAATAGAAATGCGGCCTTGGTGATGTGATACAAAGTGATTTATTGTGGAAAACACTCTTGAAATAGACTACGCAAATTGAATCAAGGGTTAGGTATAATGATTGTTTCATTTTGCGAGGGTGATTTTTGTTTGTTGCTACGGTGACTATATAGACAGTGTGGCCATTCGACGTCTCTGTTCTGATTGGATAATACGGCCAATCCGCAGTTTGGTGTCCAAATGAAGTGTTGACTACAGTGACTGAGATCTATCTCTTCATCTCTTTACATTCAATGTAGTTTGTAGTAGGAACCATGATTGGGCTCCTTGAGTGTACAAGTGTGATTAGTGTAAGGTTATTAAAAACAAGGTTGTTCCGTTTTTTGAGGACTGGAAAAATGGTGGGGTATGACGTAATTCTGTTCAGTAGCATTGAGTAACCCATATCATTGACAGCTGATAAAAATATAGATTCAAATCTGTGATATGCAAAAGACTTCATTTTTCTACTGAAAACGTGTTCAAATAGAGCTGAAATTTGCAAGTGAATGGTGATTCTAAACCGAGTGACGTCATGACTTTCCTATTAAGCGAGTTATCGAACAACCTTGTTTCTATTAACCTTGTGAGTGGTGTCAATCTCTTCGTTATAACTGGCAGAACCAGACCATGAGGAAATTAATTTATTGGTTTTACCATTATTGTACTATATTGGTTGAATTGAGAAATACAATCTACAAAAATATTGTTTACTCGCATATAAAATTCAGAAACAATAATGGAATTTCACAATAGGATACAAAGAATTGAAGACTAGCTTAGAGGTCATTCCTTGATATCGAACTGTCCACAGTTTCGCGAAGAGAAGATATTACTTGTTTAGGATTGTCGGCTCCTACTATGGCTGTTCCAGCAACTATCCAATTTGCTCCAGCCTGAAACAATGGAGAAGCTTTTTATAGTGTGCAAGAGTTCCCTTTGAGCCTCACCTCAACCAATTTAAATTGTAATTGTGGTAAATGAATAAAATTGGGAATAGAGTTGAACTGACTTGACTACGTCTTATACTCCGTAACCAGTCTTCAATCTAAAAAAAATCATCCATTAAACAATACTGTTTTTTAATACTTGTATTGTGAGATATTTTTGTCGAGAAAAGTGATAAACTTAAAACTTTATTTGGACGATTTATGGAAATATGAATACGGTAAGTTCATTTCTCCTCACTAGCTTGCTGTCGTTCAAGTGGTCGTGGGTTCGAATCCCGCTTCACCGTCAGGCATTTATGTGTAATCATTCACCTCATTACCCACGCACAAGTCTCGGACTCATGTGAGCATCATCAGCAATAAAAAAATCATTTATCAGATCCATAGATTCATAAACATAAATATAAGATCTTGTCAATTGTTTAGGTCACAGATACAAACACAACTAAATACAATAAACACTATAAGCTAAGACACGGTAAGAATGGCTACCTAATATCACACATAAGAGTTCATGTATTCGTCCAATGAATAGAATGGCCTTTCCACTAACCAATTAAATAATTTTATTTTTAAAACATCAATTGATACGTGCTTGGCTTCCACATGAAGTCAATGAAATATATCTATTCCATTCACAAAGCATGTTTTATGCAAAATCAGCATCCGTGTGTTGAAGCCGTGCACTTGGCAGCGTTGAGCATAATACATTTATTTTAAAAAAATAACTGAACACTCTATTATATAAATTGAATACTGTCAATACTTGAAGACGGACAAACAGAGGCCTACAGGACTGTCGCTGGTTCTTGATATGAAAAGCTCTGTTTGCACTCTTTTGATACAGCAGTAGTTGTTTGAGATGGGCTGTGCGTCCCCATAAATGCAGCCCCTAAGCCAGATGACTCGGAACCAGTGAAAAGTACACCATCCTCAGATGTTGACAGCAGATGAGATGCATTGATCGAGCGATTATTGAAGCTTGAATATTTTACATCTCGTTCTGAGTAATTTTAGTACTTTTCTCAACTTGACTCAGCCTGGAAGCTAGGAGGTAAAAATAATTTTTTCAAGACATATTGTATTTTAAAATTTAGCAGAACAGTACAAACCTCAGCACAGCATTGTATATTATTGAGGCCCACCCCGCCATCAACTTCGATATCCAAAGTAGGATAGTTTTTCCTCAGCCAGCTCACTTTTGGCATCATGTCGTCCATGAATTTCTGTCCCCCAAATCCTGGCTCCACCGTCATTATAAGTACCAAGTCAGCCAAATCAATGTATTGTTCCACGGCGTCAACTGGTGTATTGGGTTTGATAGCTAGACCGACCTGAAAAAATGAAATAATGTTTTGAAAATACGTCATTATACTACTACCATAGACTGTATTCTTGTCTAGAAACAGAATTAAGGAACTGCGTTTGGATGGGCGACCTTACGTCTATGACTTTGTGTTATAAGCATTATTAAGCGCTGGTTCGGAACCCACCTAAAATAGTAGGTCCACCATGTTCTTCATAGCATGGCTCAAACGGCGAGGTGGAACACACCTAAAGTAGGAAGTCCACCTTGTTATTCATAACATGGCTCAAACGGCGAGGTGGAACTACCCGTAAGAGTCTCCCCACCAATAAAAGCTTATTATTATTAAGGAATAACGTGATAGATTTCTGAAATTACTATGATAGGATTTACAGTTAAACACACCTGAAAAAATGTAATAAATATAAAAAAAATTGCACAAATATCTTAAATTCTTGCTCAGAAATGGTATTCCCAGGAATAACATAGCAGCTTTCTGGAATTACCATGATAGTATAGCTGAGAATGAATGTTATTACTCCTAGGATTAAACTTCATGCGGATCATTATAATGCAAATGTATTTGAACTTTTTAAAGTGGAAATAATTATTATGATTGCGACTTTTTATCGTGGAAAATAACCAGCAAAATATGATTGTAAAACACTAGAACTAAACCTTAATAATAGGAGTGAAAGAGACATTCAAGGAGAGACAAGAAACAAGTGTCAATTTACAACCTATTCGCAGCACGTGCCATCAATGAATGGAAGCAATGTTTACAAAACAAGTAGTGTCGACTATTGTTTCTTGCATTCACAACATTAGGCTACTATATTCATATCATACCTGCATACCTGCTTCTCGAATTTTCCTGCAAACTTTTGGCACATCATCGCAAGGTTCAATGTGGAATGTGTACTGGTTGACTAAGGAATCCGCCATTGGTTCAACCCACTGCAAACAAAAAATTAAATATTCAATTGACTCCTAGCATTTTAGTTAATTTACAATTATTCTTCGGTTCTATTCCGCATTGATACCAACATTTTCAGGGTTGGATTCTCGATGATCCGTCGCTGACATGGTCTCATATCTGGCAACACCGCAATTTCTTCCAGCTGCCTAATTTTAAGGCTTGAAGTATGCATTACAGTTTCATACATCACTTATTGGAATAAAATGCTTCGCAAAACTACCAACTTTGCAACCAAGTTGAAGGTTCTTACCTTTTTTAAATGAAGCTGATGTAAGTGGATTTTATACTGAACCAAGCGGTTTTATACTGAACTTTTTAAACGGTTTTTATACTGAATTAAAGAATTGGGATGTAATTTAAGTCCAGCAAAAAAAGACTGTTCTCTGCTGTAAAATCACTTCCCGGTGGTTCGGAACCCACCTATAACTGTAGGTTTAACTCATCAATCACCATCCAATTTATTGCCCATGCACAGGTCTCAGACCTATGTGGGCTTCATCCTCCAAAAAAAACTAGTATGTCTAATGGTACTTAAGAACTACGTTTGTGAACGATGCTTCACTATCCAGTCACGCTGAGGCGAGCCCTCACTCTGATTCCAACATTGTACCAAAATATAAATCAATTTCAGTATAAATGGAGTTTGAAACTGATTTACTCCAAGGAGTACAGTTTACTGCAGTGTGGTGCTTCTTCAGACTCAATTGTCGGTTTATTCCTGTTGGATAGACCTAGACCTTAACAGCTGTGGCTGAAGAAGCATTAAACCAGTGCGAAACGATCGCCACACAAAATGTAGGCAATTTTTTCATTCGGCATTGAAGAATTTCAGTTTGAAACTTTATTGCTCTCTAATTTATTGTAGAGAGCAATACTAAATATATATACTGTAGGTACTCTGAAAAAATATGGACCTGAATAAACAAAATATAATAAGTTAATCGATAAAGCTTAACATTTGAGGTAGGATATTCTGCTATAAAACTGGTTGTTTGATATCGGTAGCTTTACTGTACTATACAACTTTAATTTTAGAATATGTCATTAGCCATAGAGATTTCCCAATGTTCCCTTACCTTTTCTGGGTTTGAAACCATCATATGAGTTTCAAAGAAAGCATCTTTTATTTTGTTCCGCAAGCATTTCACAACTGGATGTCCAAACGTGATGTTTGGAACAAAGTGTCCGTCCATCACATCCAAATGTAAGTAGTCTGCACCACTGTCAACTAATCGTTGAGATTCATTGAATAAACAAGAAAGATCCGAGTTGAGAATCGAAGGTCCTATTTTACAAGAAACACTTTTCTTTGACATGTTCAATAATTTTAAAAGAAAAGAATAAAACACGAACTTTAGAGGTTGAATGAAGGACTATCTATAACGTAAACTGAAAGCTGAAACGTGTTAACAAAATCAATCAAAAAGATCACCGAACTTGAACGAATCAGTGCAGTCTACTCAAACATAACCTAAAAGTGAAAGTGGCAAAGTGTCAAGGACGTAGTCTGTTGTCATGGCGATACAACGGTAAACTGAAAGGACATTCTGTTGCACATTCATCAATAGATTCAATATACCGTACTGATTTAATAGTGTAGTATGTGATAAAGAGCACCGATAAAGCCTGTTTAATTTTCATCGAGACTTAGATCAATAGATTCTACATCAGTTTAGTTAACAGGTTGAGTTTCAGTAGAGCTTCAAAATGGCAAGTAGAAACAAACAGTTTCCTAGTCTACTAAATAATTATAGATACTAGTATTTTCAAGTTATACAGCCCCTTTCTTTCTTTCCCATTAATAATTATTTGAAGAAAGGTTACTTGAAATTTATTTTCTCTCATGTTTAGATGACTTGTTTAGATACAGTAGGCAACATAGAACATCCTCCACAGTGAAAGTCAGGTAGTTTTAGTATTGTTTGTAGTGTTGGCATTGAATTAGTTGTAGTCATATAGGCCTATTAGTATTTTGGGTTCAAATCTAATGTATGCAGATGAATTTATAACTCAGTTATTTCTGAGTGGTTTCAATGTAGCCTCTCAAATCATGACAACATACACAGACTGTAGGTAGCTACAAATCTTATTGATCTACAGCTAAAACCTGTAATTTTTCGGACAACAAGCAAAAATATAGCTGACCGGCTCACATGCAGTAATGACGCCAAAGGGAGCCGTGGCCCACTCAATGTTCTCTAGGTCCCAAGGAACGTATTCTAGCATTCATTTTTGCCTCCTCAAGGGAGCTACCCGCCACACCTCTGTGTCAACCCCCACACCCCTTCATACCATTCATTGATCGCACACCGCCATTACCGCTTAAGGACACCGGCCCCCCAAAGACTGTGCTTTACTACGCTGTGTCGCAGTAGTCAGGCAACCAAAAGCGAAACAGAGCTGAGCTGCTCAGCACCCAAAGCTGTGGTGAGAGTGGCGGGGAAGCTGTATGAAGCTACAAAATCGGACTTCAAAGTTGTGCTGTGCGACGCAGCCCGGCACAGCTTTGTTCCGCTGGCTAGACGTTTTATTTAAAACATTTAGCTCAGTTGAAGGAGCTGTCCAAGCACAGCACAGCTTTCAGTTGCTGGGCGCACTTTCTTTCTCATAGGCCTATTTCATGAAAACTTTGTCTTTATTTCATTGACCATAGATGCATGAAACAAACTTAATGTTTGGTAAAACACATATACTCGGTAAACTACATATTAATAAAGTAATATTTATTTGAGGCCGCTTAGCTCAGTTGGTTGGGGCATCGCAACTTCAACTTGCTGTCGTTCAGCGGTCGTGTTGCTTCGAATTGCTGTCGAATCCCGCTCCTCCATCTGGCATCTATGTGTTATCATTCACCTCATTACCCATGTACAAGTCTCGGACTCATGTGGGCATCATCAGCAATAAAAAATACTTTATTTTTAAGCTAATTGCGGCACCAAAACTCCAATAAACTCTTTCCTCCAAGAAAAGGGCACTAACCCCCCCCCCCCCCGCAACCCCATACCTCTGTAAGCTAAATGGTTTAACAATAATGTTTTTGTAGTAGTTGTGTTATCCTTCCAATGACTGCTAGGCTTGCGCTATGGTCTTCCCTCCGATGCAATTTAATACTAGTCTTTTTCGAGGGTTGAAGCGCACATATGTCAGAGACCTGTGCGTGGGTAATGAGTTGGACCTGAAGTTTTAGGTGGGTTCCGAACCATCGGGAAGTGATTTTACAGAGAACAGAGTAAATTAGCTATTCTCACAGGAGCATGTGTAAGGTACGGTAGCTCATCATCACCAAAAGATAATAAATGGTGGTGTGAATAGAAGTTGGGTCTGTTGAGTAATTCATATTTTTGACACGGCGCTTGGGATTCTTGTTATTGGAAGTTAATAATAATTGAGTCAATCACAGCTGTTTCTCACGCCTTCCGATCGGACTCACGTCAACACAACAGATCTACATTCGACTCCAGTCACTCAACAGAGTCCACTTACTCAACTCATAAGTGCGTACTCAACTGTATTAGCAACACTCATTATATTACTGATGATACATCACTCATTTTCAGCAATTCCATTCTAGATAATTTAGAAATAAGTGCCCATATAGGTGTGCAGTCCATTGTCCAATTTTTAAATCAGTTGAAATTAACTATAAATAGTAAAAAATGCCAATACCTTCAATTCAAAAACAAACATAATTTAAATGAAGATAGGGCTATAAACGTGTTTGTAAACGATAATCAATTAGACCAGGAAGAAAAAATTGCATTTCTAGGAGTTATGTTGGATAGACGATTGACCTGGACTCCATACATTGAGAAAATATGTTGTAAAATTTCATCTGGGGTATTTGTCCTGCGACAGCTCGCTAGATTGAATGACAAAAAGTTACTTTTTACAGCTTACCATGGGCTCTTACTGTCACATATTAGGTATGTTATCTTAGTATGGGGTAATTCATCAAAACAAAATCTTGATAGCGTGTTTAAGATCCAAAAGAAAGCGGTTAGGTGTATAGAAAGAGTAAATAGATTAGATTCATGTAGGCCGTTGTTCAAGAGACTTGGTATCCTAACTGTAGCCTACTCTATATGTAAAAACGAATGATATTAACCAAAATCTTGATGTACATGATTATAATACAAGAAGCCCAGGAGATTATCACTTGGTGAGTCACAATAGTAGCTTATTCAAACATAAACCTAGTTATATTGGTAGGAAATTCTACAACAAGCTACCGCAGTTTTTGAAGAGTCTTGAAAATATAGAAATATTTAAAAAACAATTGAAGAAATATTTAGTTGATAAAGCTTTTTATAGTGTACAAGAGCTCCTTTCACATCAAAATTAAGCCTCACCTCAACTAATTTAAGTAATTATGGTATCTAGTGTATAATATTGTTGATCTGACTTGTCTTATACTCCTTAACTACTGGAGTCTCCAAGACGTAATCTACAAAAAAAAATTAAAAATGGCATCTCCTTCTAACTATTATGCTTCTTACTCCATTCCACTGTACCAGTGCGGCAGTTTAATTTTCTATTTGGTCCTAGATGAGCCTGAATATTTATGAATAACAAAGACTCAACATTTTGTTTAGAATAATATATTTCAGGCAATTTTGGTGAAACACCAATACACAACTTTGTAGAGTGTAGACGATGAGCTTGACCTTCAATAGACATAGCGCAGGAATGTAGTAGGTTCATATTTCAATCTGCATGATTATAATAATTTGACAATATTTTCAGACTGACCTTGGTTTGAATGAACATCACGAGGGCATTGTGAAGAGTTACATACAATTTGCCAGATACCAACGAGGACAAAACTTGAAAGCGGTTGATTTGTGTTTTCAAGATGTTTTGGATTCAAGGTAAAATAACATTAAGATTTATTCAAGAGAACACGTTAAGCTGTCGGTCCCGGCTGCCTAAAAAACAGTCGTTAAGTCACGTCAGAGGCCCTGAACTTATTCAGGTGCGACCTGATAACTCTGACACCAGACCTGAGCCAGCCAGGTCACACGATATTATTATTTATTATTATTCAAAATATGGTTTATAGCCTTTTCGCAACGAAAAATATACCTGGATTTCTTGTTCCATGACGAACTGCGTTGTTAATATTAGCTTTTCAAGTGAATTCAACGACTTGCAGTCAAATTTTTATTAAAATAAGTAGTATTTCCTTGAAGATGGGTTTTAACTACTCGAAAACGTTCGGCCTACAGAAGTAAGTGAAATACTACTTATTTTAATAAAAATTTGACTGCAAGTCGTTGAATTCACTTGAAAAGTTAATATGAAAAATATACCTCACTTCTCTATTCAATTTTTTATTAAGATTGTTGTAGTGGACTATTTCGAATTGATCATTAATATGTTGAAAAAATATTCTGTCAATAAATTGAAAACAAGAAAAATTATGTGATAAGTCTATAGAATCTATCTCTATACTCCACAACACAAAATTGGGCGACTCAAAGGAATTGTGGTGTAGCAAGAAAACAACTGACTGCGGTGACAAGCCATAAGATTGCTAGCCTTGCCAGACATGTAGACTAGGCAACACGGTACGAGTAGTGTTGCCAATTCGTGCATTGAGGTTGGTGGTTCTCTATTGTCAGCCTCTGGCATGGTCCCGTACCTAACAACGTATAAGTTATTTTGAGTCCCTTAATTTGGTGGCGTGAACTATAGCTGTCTGGAATGTATTAACTGTTGTGGTAGGTAAGTTGTATTCTTACGTATTTGGCATTGGGTTTTACAGTTGAATGCTTTTCTTGCCACCAACCGTTACAGGCTGATAGGTTAGATGCACTCAGGACCGGATAATCACTACCATAGGCATAATAAATATAAATTAGAGTAGGATATTGTCTTTATTTCTAACACTTTACGATTCAAAGTGATGTGGTTGAAATTGAGGCATAAAAGCCTCCTCTTCCACTTGACCCACAAATTGAATAATATGTGTAACTAATAGCTGATGAAAATGAGAAAAATATGAATGCGGATTTTTGCTCTCTCATTGTTCTATCTCAAGATCGAATTATCAATTATCTTATAGGCATAGATTTAATTAATCAATGAAGAGCTACAATGTTGGTGATATTAATTGTTACAAGTTATCAGACAATCAAATCAAAATCTATTCAGATTCCTTTTTGACATATACAAACAAAATAATTAAATTTTTTAAAGAATCCATTATACCTACAAGGAACAATCCTGTGCGCAGGTATAAGTTTCTAAAATAATTTTAAAATAAACAATGATACAATAAATGAATATAGAAATAAAGCAGTGGACAGAGAGATTTAAAAAATAATAACTCACCACCATATTTAAGCGTAAGCTCGGAGAGTGGTTACATAAAAATCCTTTTTATGTAATCACTGAATTCCTGGATCTCAAAGATGGTTCGATCGATTTTTAATTTATGAAGTGTTGTGTTATGGTTAAATTTGTTACATACTTGTAGACGCATTGTACATCAGTATTGTGATGTCTATATTGCTTAAAAAGTTTAATGACAATAAAATATGTGATAAATCTTGTTTTATGTCAATAGCTAATACAATTTAAAAAATATGAATGTAGTTTTTGCTTTATCTGGGGGGGGGGGGGGAAGATAAGGGATCGGTGCGGTACGTTGCAAGAGCACGGTTAAGTCCTTCCAGAGGGGCGTTCACAGAGCCGTCTCTAATATCTAGTGATGTGTGATTTTAACGTGAGCGACTACGAATTGAACATTTTTGTTTGCTTTGGTTATTCTATAAGATGTCATGACAAATCATAGATTTCCACTTTCATTTTGATACAAATCATAAACATTTGCTAAGATTAATTGAACTTCAATTTGATGCTGCAGTTCCATATTGCTTTTCCACTTGACATTTAGACATAAATAATTATTGAAAATAATTTATTTACTAGTGAATTAACTAGTAATGTTTAAACTCAATAATTATTCATGTTTAAATTTCAATTAGCCTTTTTGTGGCTTGGGTTGAATTACGTTTTATTCATCTCAGATCTAAAAAAGTTACGGTACAGTACATCAATTGTGTTGCTTTCCAAACGTCTCTACCGATTGATGGCTTCGACGTAGGAAGTAGTTCAGAAGTGTGCCAGATAGTGTACATACTCACCTGTGCAGCCAGACCCTGTGTAATGGTGAGTCAAGCATAAAACTTCAGAATTTGTCTCGTCGGACTTTACATATTTATATAACTCGTATTTATTAATCAATATTAAAACTGACACTGTATTTCACGTTGTCTATGTCTATGTTCATTAAGTATTTCGTCATGGAAAACATCACAGATCGTTTTTATTATAAAAATCAGAATACTAGCTTCTGCAATTTCACAATATTCAATCAAACTTAAATTGAAACTTAAGAATTTGTTTCGGTCGGCTTGACATAGATACAACTCTTTTAGCTCTGTGAGGAAAGTAATTACAACCTACCTCACTCCTCGTTTGTGTAGTATGCTCTTTGGATCAAAACATAATGTTGAGTTCCTGGATTTCTTGTTCCATGAAATCCAACTGCGTTGTTAATATTAACTTTTTATGTGAATTCAACGACTTGCAGTCAAATATTCATTAAGAAAAAATCGAATTTACTTACTCTGTAGGCCGAGCGCTTTCGAATCTTTGAGATCCATTTTCAGAGTAAGTAAATTCGATTTATTCTTAATGAATATTTGACTGCAAGTCGTCGAATTCACATAAAAAGTTAATAATGTTGAGGTCTGAAGAGTCACCTACAGTCAAAATTGGCTATGGTACTATTACAAATTTCAATTGATTTCATTTTCAACAGATTACTGGAGCCAACCTACACAAGAAGTGAAGTGGAAGAGATATTGAGAAGTTTACTGGACGTTGTGAGGGGGGACATTGAATCCGAGCTGATTGGCTTTGCGCATAACAACGTGCTATTGCTCAGTCAGCTCTTCAATCAGGCCGAAAAGTGGCACTTGCGAATGAACGTTAATCTTTCTGAAATTCAGAACAGGTCAATCATTCATCTGAATAACAGTGCACATTATATTTTGTAAGGTAATCTTGCACTCTGTGTTTGTTCCTATTTTGCATGATAAATAATGGTTGAGTTCATGGGAGCCTTTTCATTCACCGGTAAAGGTTACCGGTGGCATCTGATTGGACTATTACATTTTTTTAACCTCTATGAATTTGAATAGACCTATCAAACACTATAATACATGAAATAAAATATCTTCTTCTTAAATAACCAAACGGCGTTGCCCGCAAAACCAAAGGTTTGTGTACTGGCAACGAGCATCATTCTAAGACTAAGTTCAACTGAAAATTTATATACAGTCAATTCATCGAAAATGTTATGCAAGAATAGTGTTTTACTGTCATTATGGATTATGTTGGAAGTAGATAGTATCTTAAAGTTAAACCAAAGTAAAAAAATATTTCTATAGCTATTTGATGATGATATTTGATAAGCAGAATAATTGTGCATGAGGTGAGAGTCATTATTTATTTATTTATCCATTCAACTTTTTTTCTAATGGATGATTTGGTGATGTTACTTGAAATTATGTGTTCGGGTACTAGGTTAGACCCAAATATAGATTTCAAAATAGAGTGTAACCAAGTGAAAAGAGAGACAATAACTTGTAACCACACTTGAAGAAAGAGTGTAGAAATTGAACAATAATTTAAAAGTATATAATAATTGTTGTAATGCTGTTCAATCTATGCCTGTTAGCCTGATTGGATCATTTTTGTACAGAGAACTGCTAGAATGTGTGAAGCAAATGGAAGTAGTGGACTTGGGCGGCCAGCAAGAACGCAAAAAACTGGAACCTCTTGATAATACTGATGGCACTGTAGCTCTGATGAGAATTGAAGTCGGTCGCCTGCAGCAGGAGAATGAACGGCTTGATCAGATTGTCAAAGAAGCCGAAGGAAGGGTGAGAAAGAGAAATAAATAATAGCAATAAAGATAATATAAAATAATTTATTTTCAAAAAGTCTAAACCTACATAAAACTAAACCTGCAACTACTAGATAATTATCTTTTTTTAGAATAGAATTTATTGCCATTCTCATCTATGTAATAAAAGAGAGTGTCAGTGTCAGTCTTGCAGATTTCACAAAAACGGCAATGATTTGGATAACTAAATTTGGCGCAAAGAGGAAAGTAATTTCAGTGCATTTCAAAGCCAGATTTCTGATTTTCTTTTTATATTTAAAAAAATTAACTTTTAAAATTCATTATTAACAGACACTATTACTATTTTAATATGTGTTTCGATGCAGGAAGCTCATCAATATGATGCAAATAAGCTTTTAAGTCACGAGTCAAAGCAATTGATTTGTTCCTATCAATATTGCAGCTTCAAATTAATTATTTGGGATTGTATTGGTTAAAATCCATATTTAATAAGTTTAATTTAAAAAATCTATCTTAAATCCCATTACAAAGCACAGGTAACAAATAAAAACAAACATTCTCCTTTAAATACATCACAATTCATACAGTATATAATAGTAAATTTACATAATAGAAAAAGAATGAGTTCCTATTTGAAATTGTTCCTTTTTTCCTATGCCCTCATCAGTAAGGCAAAAATCGTGCATCTAGAAGAGAGCTCATAACTTCTTCTTTTGAAGTGCTCTATAGCAAACCAGGAATTTGACAATTTAGAATGTGGTAGAATGTGACAATCCAGTGGAAATCTACCCAACTATGGCCATGTAGAGTAAGGAATATAATAAAATGGCTACCTTCATTTATTAGCGAGGGGAGGGCGAATTTATTTATTTATTAGGGAGGGCGAAGTTAGAGCGCAGCCGGCCCTCTCTTACACTTAACCATCCCCTACAATTCTGATTAAGAAAAGTAAAAATAATTATTAGAATAGAAGAACAAAACAAACAGAACTAAAAAATAGGAGATTGAGAAACGATTATCGAGTGAAAAATTAAAAGAAAGAATAATTAAAATCAAAGTATTGAAACACAAACACACACACCAAACCCTAGCCTTGCCTAGCCGAGTCCTCCAGTCCTTATCCACCGCAATACAGCCGCACTGAACCGACGACGCTCCCCAATCCGTTTCAGGTCAAGAGGCAATGAATTCCACAATCCGCAAGCTGTCAATCGAATAGACTTATTAAACATTACTGCTCGGTGAGTAGGGACAGCCAGCAGATGGGAGCCATGCCTTGTTCGACCAATGCCAACATCGCTCAAATAACGAAACCCTTTCACCAAATACCAAGCAGATTTTGCTTTCAGAAGTTTGTGCATGAACTGGATTGCATGGTATGATCTACTCTCATGCAGCTTCATGAGGTTAAGTCTATCAAAGTATTCCGTCACATGGTCATCGCGTCTAAGATTGAAGATGAAGCGCACACAATAGTTATGTGCACGTTGCATCCTCTGTAAAAGTTGAACTGTCATGTCACAGTAGTTGAAGATGGGGAAAATCAAAGTTTTTATTAACATAACCTTAGTTGAAAAAGGAATGTAGTCTGAAATCTCTTCAACGAACTGACCCCAGCTACAACCCTGTTACAAGTCAGGTTAGGTCAAGTGTCTTAGTCATTGCGAGTCCCAAGTTTTTAACGTCAGGGCTATACTGTAATTGTACGTTATTAATAGTGATGTATGGTCCATTTGTTATGTAAAATGTGTTCAACAGTCTTGAGTAGCCAATAACTATTGCTTTTGATTTAGTTTCGTTTATCTTCAGTCCATTATTTTCAGTCCACTCCATTACACGAGCCAAATCAGCATTAGTCTCATCTACAACTGTATCAAAGTCATCCTTCTTACAGTGCTTATATATCTGTAAATCGTCAGCATGCAGATGATATCTTGTCGTAAGTAGGGCGTTAGTGACGTCATTGATGTAAATGCTAAATGCTAAATAGCAGAGGACCCAAGACTGATCTCTGAGGAACTCCTCTATTTACCTTACGCCACTGTGAAGAGGCGTCCTCCAATCTCACACACTGACACCTGCTCTGCAGATAAGACCGCACCTTGGCCACAGTTGAGTGAGAAAAGCTTGAGTTACGGAGTTTATACAAAAGAATAATGATAACTATAGATTAATTATTGAGTAATGTACTCTTCCCAACCTTTTTCGTACTCTAAGGCCGTGGTCAGACTGCATGCGTACTCCGACGAGTAAATGGACGTGCGTGCTCGCATCAGGACGTCAGAGTATAACAAACATTGATAAACTGGTTTGATTGGTCACAGTAGAGAAGAGTTGGTCGTACGAGGTCTTGCGCACACGCACGAGTCAATTCTGGAAGCAAGTTTGTTTGATTTTCTTTGCGTGGTCGTCAGTGTGAAAATGAAAGTTGAGGAGTTGATTATGCTTGGGTTTGACCAAAATCCATTGTGGGACCAATCCACAAAGGATTATCAAATAGAGATCTCAATGTGACCGCTAATCTTTCCACAGGCTTGATACAAGTCCAAAAATTGCTTTGTTTTTTTTTCAATTTTTGTGCTGATTCTGTTTAAAATATAATAAAACGTTTCTAGTGACATCCGAAAATTATTTTTTCCGTAGATCAGGAAAATGTAGCTTGAATTCTCCTTGCCTCTCTCTTGTTAAATTAATATCATTCACCAAGCTTTCTTTTTCTTCATTAACAAACAAAATGCGCAATAAAAGATTGTCTAACAATTGGTCAATGCCATTGGAGTATAAACTCGCAGGAGTAGGAAGTTTGCTATGTGACCACTCTTACTCTGACGACCTACTCGTACGACCTGCTCGCAAAACGATCTACTCGTCAGTCGCATGCAGTCTGACCACGGCCTTATGCTGTTAGTTGCCGCTTATGTATCTGTCGGAGCAAATGTACAAGTGCCTTGGAACTGATTCAGGGAATTTAAGAGATGATAAACATTCTAAAACTGTCTCGTTATTTATTTTAAAACATATGAAATAGTTTTAAACCTTTTCTTGGATATGAAAAAACAAGTTCTGTATGTTAGTAATCATTGTTTGTTTCCAGATCTCGGAACTTTGTAATGAGAAGAACAATATGCTGAAAGAGATGCTAGAGAAAGACAAAAGTCTGGATCAGTTGAAAGAAAGAACAGATAGCTTGTTGAAAAGGATTGAAGCAAATGAGAATCGTCCTCCAATCAATGAAGTGAGCTTTAAATGTCGTAATCACTAATTAAATATTGATCAGAATCGTTTAGTAATTGACTGAGTAATTTTATAAAATAATAAATATGTATAATATATTAAATTATATAAAATAATGTATTGATTATTTTAACTAGAGTATGAGATCAGCTTGTTTTACAGCTTTGCGCGTCTGTATGCTGGACCTTTTCAACTCAAGCAAACACTGAAGAATGATTTATTTATGAAAAATAAGATAAGATAAGATAAGATGATTTATTCGTCACACAGGCTTGTGAATACTTGGGTAGTAATCCAAACAGTAACATGTCAATATGAATACAACAATAATTACAAGAATACATTCAATAATTAAAACAAAACAATTCTGTCAAAGCAATACATGTGAAAAGAAACAAACATGCTTTTTGCATAAATCAAAACAATTAAATGACGACTTGTAAGAGTTCATCAATCTTATATGGGCAACTATACTTTTGCAGTTGAGGCAGCCTTAATATCTGCTGGGAGAGAGTTGTAGACCCGCATACCTTTTTACCAAGGGCCTCTTGCAACTAGGTCCAGTCTGACGCTAGGTAGACGAAAGTCAATTTCCCTTCTCCTTGTTGCAAAATAAATTATATTGACTTATCAAATGCATAGGAAGGCTTTATATTGTCAATCAAAGAATAATTAAGAGAACTATGGCTCATATTTATTAACTTTCTTCAGTGAACCTTGTCTCGAGGGACTCTTGAAGCCTCTATTCTAATTGCATTTCAAGAGTCCCTCGAGTCAAGAGACAGTGAAGAAACGTCCAAAAATACGGTATTAAGGTATAGGTCAATTAATATATTTAAAAGCTGTTTGAAGAATTTTTCTTATTTTTGGTAAAATCTTTTCGGCAAATTATCTTCGAAGGATCATTCACTTTTTCCTGTTCCATCTTAAGATATTTCCCTGTTCTCTCTCTTGAATCATCTGCAAAATTATACTTGTCTCCAGTTATAATGTGTCTCTACAATATTGCGATACAATATTATAATATTAATACAATGTAATATTTCAATAAATACATACAATAAATATTATAATACAATATATAATATTTCTACAATAAATTTAAGTCAATTATTACGCTATTGCTACCTATATATCATTTTTATTGTATGTAATAAGCTATATTGTCTCCTTTTTTGTAGTGTCACAACAGTTGCTTTTTTTCTGAGGATGAAGCCCACATTGGTCTGAGACCTGTGCGTGGGTAATGAGTTGGATGATGGTGATTGATGAGCTGGACCTACAGTTTTAGGTGGGTTCTGAACCACCGGGAAGTGATTTTACAGCAGAGAACAGTGTCTTTTTGCTGGCCAATCTAATCGGTCACCGTTACAAACAGGACCTTCGAGAACGCAGCTTATCTCTATCTGATTGAACAGATACCTGCTAGCCTCGCGGCTATCACTTCCCTAACACTTCCTTTTTTGTTTGTTGATGTCATTTGGTGAAATTTAGAAGTTTATTAATCAGGTGTTATCATTTTCAGATTCACTTTTCCCTAACAATAATGAGCAGTAGTTGCCACAAATACTTGAGGCTCAAAATAAATCTGAAAGGAACTCTTGCATTTTTAGTATCGTGTGTTATAGATGTCCACCTATATAAACCAAGTTTTTTGTACCGATTTACATATGTGGCCCTATTTAATTCTCATCGAAGGCATAATAAAATTTAATATTCAATAAATACAGTAGTCATTTTTACTGATTTTCAATTTTAATTATTTGTTTTTTTACAGAGTGCTGATTCTGAACGAATTCTTGGGGAATACGAAGCTGTGCTGAGTGAACAGTTGAGCACAGAACTTGAAACCATGCGTCAACAAGTATTGTGTGTCCAATCCCAGTTACAACTGGCAGAACAAGTAATGTATCCATCTCAGTCAAGATAGAACTTCGAAATTTGTAATTTTAAAATGATAGCATTAATAATTGTTACTATTACTTATTGCTGAATGTAGACAAATAGTAATGACGAAACAAAATTTATTTTTTGATCCTCGTGATTGTATCTATTCACTGGTGGGGGGGGGGGGGGGGGGTCCAGAATATATTAATTTTTTTAATGATGACAGAAAATAGGGAAATTTAGTTCAAAAACGGTCTCACGCTTTAAGGTTTGTATACCTTCCTCCAACCTCTATTCCCATCCAATGTTTTGATGGAAATATTGCCACACAAAACAGTTATCGATTATTTTGATATCGAAATTTTATTCAATTGTTTAGTGAGGAAAATACAGAACTGCAACCATAATTTTTCATGTTTTCTTGATAGAAAGAAAATTTGTTTTATTTTCCTTGCTAAACAATTGTATAAAAATTTCGATATCAAAATGATCGATAAATGTGTCAAACCCAAAGCTAAACGTAACGTTCCTTTCATATCAATTCTCGAAACTCTCAGTCTATTGTTTTGTTGGGAAGTAATGGAAGATAATTGCGTAATAACATAACGTACATTCTTAAGTAGTGTCAGATGCGTTAGCAGGTATCTGTTCAATCAGAGAGATAAGCTGCGTTCTCGTAGGTCCTGTTCGTAACGGTGACCGATTAGATTGGCCAGCAAAAAAGACACTGTTCTCTGCTGTAAAATCACTTCCCGGTGGTTCGGAACCCACCTAAAACTGTAGGTCCAACTCATCAATCACCATCATCCAACTCATTACCCACGCACAGGTCTCAGACCTATGTGGGCTTCATCCTCAAAAAAAAAATAGCGTTTCAGGACTGAGTTATTCAGGAAACAGTGAGTGCATACTGATTGAGATGATTATAAAACTACATATGTTTTATAATAATCAATAAAGGATAAAGGAGTCAAAAGGAGAAACCAGATTCACTTGAGAAAAAGGATAAACTAAAAGAAGAAAAAGGAGGGAGATGATTGAGATGATTATAAAACTACATATGTTTTATAACATGTTTTCAAATATTTTTAAAATAACAACTCATTGCATCGAATGCTGTTAATAAAAGCAACAACTTCTATTTCCAAGAGAGTGTAATATTTTTTTATTAATTACTAGCTGGCCCAACGCGCGTTGCTGCGTTCTCAAAAAAAAATTCTTTGATTTTATTATACGCCACCTCCCGCTTAGGTTACATTTCAAATTAGGAAAGAAGTTAGTCCTAGGGCTCTTCCAGCTGATCTTAGAGGTCTCCTTCGTTGTTTTCTTAATCACCACCTCTGAATAAAGAAGCATTTCAAATTTAAACCTCCTATGACTATAAGGGTAGAAGCTAGGTTTTTTATTTTATTATTCGCCACCTCCCGCTGAGGCTGCATTTCAAATTTCTAGCTGCATTGGTTAACAGATGTCATCAACCCGGCATAATTACATTTCATCATATTGCAAGGCTCCGACTGCACGGTAGCCTACATGCAAAGTCTTTTGCTGTTCAAAGACAGCGTAAATAACGCCGCTAAGGGGCCTGCCACGTGATTAAAAACTGTTGACTTCTATCAGCTGTTTCTTTAAGCTGTTTGGCCGGCAAGTTCAGTAGGTTAGGTCTATAAAATGGATTAATTAATAATAATTATTAGCTCCCCTATTAAAATTTATGGTCAGAAACCATCCCCAATATTCACACAACATATTATCAAAGTTTCATGCCAATCTGTCAAGTAGTTTTGAAGTCTATAGGGAACATACATACATACATACATACATACAGACAGACATTCATTTTTATATATAGAGATATCAATAGCATATCACATACTGTATATTGTTTGCTAAATGAAAATTTCTATATCAAAATAATCGATAAATGTGTCAAACCCAAAGCTAAACGTAACGTTCCTTTCATATCGACTCTCGAAACTCTCAGTCTATTGTTTTGTTGGGAAATAATGGAAGATAATTGCGTAATAACATAACGTACATTCTTTAGATCAGATGCGTTTCAGGACAGTCCTATCTTCAGGGAACAGTGAATACATACTGGAGTATATTTTTTACTGAAGATGGAACTCAGGTCTTGAAACGCGTCCGATACTACTAAAAATGTCACATTTAATGTGAGTTCTATTTTTACGGCAAGTATTTGCGGTTGCATATAAAAAAAAGCAGTCGTTAAAAAACGGCGAGGTGGAACTACCTGTAAGGGTCTCCCCACCACGAAAAGCCATACGAATTTACTTTTACGGCAAGTATAACACTATCGATAATAACGAACGCAGAAGAAAAAAATGTATTTTATTTTTGGCATGTGAATTATTCACTGTAATTATTGGTTAAAGTATTGGTTAAAGTATTTGTTTTGTAAGATTTCCAACCTCAAGATACGGATATAGAAAAGAATGACTTTTTATTAGCTGGAGCTTACAGAGCCATATTGTGAGTAACAGTTCTGAGATCGGAGAACTTCTACGACTTCTTCACTAAGTGGTGAAGGTGCAATTCCCTAGTGACACCAAAACTCTATTACGCTTGCGCAATAACGTCATAACAATTTCAAGTTGCATGCTACACACAATCTGTACACTTACAATGTGTCTTAAAAATGTTATGGCATCATCACGGCATCATTTTTGTGTAGCTAGGAAATTGTACCTTGAGGCTATGCGTAGGGTTTTTGATCATAATTGTTTTCGAAGTTTCTTGTATTAAATGGCTTTGAAATGTTATCTATTGCTGTTGGAGAAAAAATTTTCTCAATTATTTTGTGAAATATGGGAGTTTAAAGTTGAAATTTTTCGGTCTTTGGGGCAATTAATTGATCTCACCTGTGAGTGGTTTTAAGCTTTATATAAAATGTCCATAACTAAAAGACACCTTGAGGAATAAAACGACATATTTTTTATTTTAATCTAACAAATAGTTTTTACAGATTTAAAAAATGTATTTTGAAAAACAAATTGCTTGATTGGAGTAAAAATGTGTCATTTTATTCCTCAAAGTGTCTTTCAGTTTCAGAAAATTCATCAAACGTTTAAAATCACTCATAGGTGAGATCAATTGCCCCCAAAAACCGAAAAATTTCAACTTTGAACCCCTATATTTCATAACATAATTGAAGAAAATGATTTTTTTCGAAGTTTCTTGTATTAAATATTATTAGGGCATTTCAAAACCCTAATAATATTCAAAACAAGAAATTTCGAAAAAAAATTATGACTAAAAACTCTGCCTTAAAGAATGGATCTCTAACATAGGTAGGTCTTAGGTGCCGATCGGGGTATGGCCTTTGAGTACAATCATCTTAGGAGGTGATTCAAATGCAATAGACTTGAACGTCTATACTAATGTCTATGTAGATATTGCCAAACTTGGAAAATATTATAGTATGGATACCAAATTTCAAGAAAATACTATATTTGAACTTTCTAGAAACATTATTACAGTTACAATTATTGGTTTGAATCATGTCATGAATATTACTTACGATATGGGATGGGTCAGTTGAGCTGATTGTAATTTAATTTTGCTTGAAATACATTATGTTTGTTTGAAATTTGATTTAATAGTATTTCTAGAAAGTTCAAATATAGAATTTTCTTAAAATTTGGTATCCATACTATAATATTTTTTAAGTTTGACAATAGCTACAAATACATGATCTTTGTTTGAAATACATTATGTCTGGAGTAACGCCTTATGCATTACGGGTGTTATAGAGGGCTTTACGCTCTACGGGTATAGAGCTGATTCATGTAATTGTTTTTTTTTTTTTGCTTTACTTTCAATTTATTGACACTAATTGACATTGTGTCTTTTTTCAGGAATTGGAGAGAAAATTCAACCAAACAACAGCATATAGCAACATGAAAAAAATGATTGCTAAGAAGAACGAGTTGGTAAAAACTATGAGAAAGAGATTATTAGAGTATGAACCCAACTTGGATCTTGGCAACGAAGAGGAACATAACGATTAACTTAATTCCCCTTCACTTCAAAAGTCTACTGCAAAAAATGAAAGAATTTAATCGATGTTGTTACATAGATAATCGTTGTCCTAACGTCTTGGTTGAAAATCAAACTATTTTTTCTATGTTTATTATTGAATACAAAAACTTCTATTATCAAGGGAAGCTTGTAATGTAATGTAGTCGTTGAATATTCTATCAGTGAGGTTTTAAAACTATTACAACGATTAGATACATCATGGAATATAATCATGATCATGAATCATCAATGATTACAATAGTGGTCCCAGATATTGAATACCAAGACTGTCATTATCATGAAAAGCTTGTAACGTGTTTTATTCTATCTGTGTGGTTTCAACAGCTATTACAACGAACTCATACATCGTGGAATGTAGTCATGATCATGAATCATCATCAATGATTACAAGAGTGGTCCCAGTTTTTTTTTTTTTTGTGGGGGGGGTCACAAATCGGAATTTTGTGTTGACCTTTTTTGCGAGATTTCCTTCTCCCCCCCCCCCTTTACAAGTAAATTCCGTTTAGGGGGTTGGAAATCATGGCCCCTTCCCGTTACCGCCCTTGAATGATTATGAATAATCATCATTGAATATAATAATATGGTTCATTATTTTATCTAAAAGGTAATCATTATTTTCAATAATAGCAAAAAAATTCATTCATAATGAATAAGACGAAGTTGTCACAACCACATTTATTGAAAACCGTGATATAATAGTTTCGGTTGTTACACCATTATCGATGTTCTTTTTGAGATTGATAATGGTGTAACAACCGAAACTAGTATCTCACAGTTTTCAATAAATGTGGTTGAGACAACTTCAAGTCTTATTATTCATTATGGATTTCTTCCACAATATCACCTTCGCCACTGCAAAGAAAATTAAAACTCATTCATTTTGATCTCATTCATTTTTGTGAACAATTTATTTAAAAAATGCATTAGTGTTATTTGTGTGATACAGAAGTGCTTTTGAATCTCCAGTTGAATAACTGAATGCATTTAGTTATAATTTATAATATCTACACGGGTGAACATTTATTCACGTTACAAAAATGTGGCCACTGTACGTCATTTTTATTGAGTTATTTTATAAATACTCATACTTGTGATTTGAACGTTTGTCACATTCATCACTAGCATGAAAAATAGCATATATTACAAACGCCTCAAAATTACACCATCTTGCCCTTACTCTAGTCATATTATTTAAAATTATTTTAGACTTATTTATTTTAATTATCATTTAACTACGGTATTTTAATGATTATTTAGATTCTACACGTTATTTTAATATTATCTGTCATTCTTGGTTTCATTTTCCAGTACCAGTTCAAACAAATGTCAAATCTTGAAATCTCCTACTGTTAAAATGTTATGTATTCACTAGATATTATTGTTAATATTCATAAGTTAAAAATCGGTTCATTAATATCACGTTGTGTGTTTCAAACCGCAACCACTCAATCTAACTGCACGTGTTTTAAATGAACGTATGTGGATTGAATTTACACCCCTAATTGTGATGTTTGCCATATTTCTTGTAATAAATTATTATATTTTCAGACAAAATTCTGCTTTATTCAAATAGCGATTCATGAATGAGTGAACATGTGTTTAACATGTGAATGAGTGAACATGGTAGCGTCAATACATACTAGTATATTTCTACTTCAGCTCTAAAAATCAATAAGATAAATCTAATAAAAACTAATTCTATCTATGGTACTACTTCTCTTTATAGAAAGAAAAATATCTAGCTTTAACCCGAGGTTAATAGAAGAGCTGAACTCTGGTTACCCTATAAAATAAACAGCTACTTGCTGTTATCTGTCAACGAAAATTTAACGCTGGAGAATAACGAATGATGGAGGAGAGAGAGAGAAAAATGAAGAGAAAGAAAGAGAAGAATAATAAGAAGATGGAGTGGAAGAAGGGGAAAGAGTAGGATGAGAAAAAGAAAAGAAGGAGAGAAAAAAGGGAAAAAAGAAAATAAGGAGAAGAAGAACAACAACAAGAAATAAAGGAAGAATCAGAATAAGAGGAGTGATAAGAAAAAAAGAGACAATTGAATTTGTTGATAGGTTATTACACATGCTATAAATCCAGATGTAATTGAATCGGGCAGCCCGCTAGCTCTAATATAAAAGTTATTATTTGTTTATTGTGGAAATAGAATTTATTCCAAGTGTATTAGATAGCTGACGAAGCTTCTTTTCAGAAGTGAAATGCATTCCTCAAGCATCTCCAATATATGTGAGTAAAACATTATTTAAAAGTGAAATACAGTGTCAGTTTTAATATTAGATTGTGTATTAGATACGTTTAGAGAGATAGATTTACTTCCGTTGATACAATTCTTTTAAAAAAGTAGTTATAACTTTGATTATCGGACACCTACAATAATCTTGAGAGCATTATGAACTTCTGAGATTGTTTTTTTAGTAATCTTATCCCTGTGAACTAATATTTAAGCAACATTGAATACTTGAAAAAATTGTAACTTAAATTATCGGAGAAATTCAACACCTAAAATAATCTCGAGTGAACATAATGAACCACTGATACTTTCATAGTAGTTTTATCCCCGTGATCTAATATTTTAGCACCCTTTTGCAGATGTATAGGTTGATCTTTGTCCTACAAGTTGCATGAAAGTCACAAATGGGAAAACTACTGGTATAATTTGATTTCAATGCTTTTCCTGAACTGGCCTTGCCAGTGAAGACCTAGAAAAGATCCCATTTTCCTGTTGAAAGCTGTTGAATGTATTCAGAACTATTTCCCCCGTAGCATGAAGTGGATCACATTCGGTAAGCTTATGTTCGATTTTTAGCTTTCTTTCGTTGTAGCTATCAGTTATTTAAACGAAATTCAGAAAAACAAACTTAAGGTATTTCGCTAAACTGAATTATTTTTACAATCAAATTAAGTCACTATGAATTCTTAATAAATTAAAACAGTTTCTGAATGCTTGATATTGATTCCTGGTTTCGTAAAAGATCAGTAGGCCTAGAACACTGATACTATATTATGTTGAATGATAATAGATTGTAATACTGTAATTGCGTGATCTATATTGATATTAAATTCAAATCCTCTTCTAATGTTAATAAAAGATAAGAGAATTCGAAAATAAATTGTTGACTTTCATCATATAGGCTATTTAGTGAAATTACCATTTTGTGTATTTGATATTGAATAACTTACCTCAATAGATGCTCTTGTTTGCTTACTCTACAAAACGCAAATTTCTCGTGAAAGTAATTCTTTTTGAATATATTGAAAATGCAAATACACTCGTTTATTGACTTGAATATTATACATTTAAGATCATGGAGAAATCACAAAGAATTATTCTTCTACAATAAATATTGTTTTTACCAATAATGGAGCTCTGTATACAGCCAAAATTTTCTACAGCCTTGGGCCTATAGTTTACCAATAAGTTCATGAAAGAAACGAAACAGGATGCTGTGATATTTTATAACAAAATTATTCTCAAGAAGTTTTTGTGATTGCTTAGTTCAAACAAACTTACAATTTTGCTGCAAGTTGATCATAAGAGCTTCAAACAAATTTGTTGCTGTGAATTGAAAAAATGAATTTGGCAAATTTAGAAGGCGATCATGACAAGAGCTTCCAGTGTTCAGAGAATACTAATTTGACAAGAAACGTGTGAGCGAGAGTAATAGCTATTTTTACTTTTTTATTTCTATGTGCTACTTAATACCAAATTCTATAATGTAGCTTCCTATCCTTATGAGTATTTATGCTCAATATTCCAGATCAATAAATCAGAATAGACTAATAAAAATATGAAGAAAAGAATATTATGTGAGACTATTTGCAAATAATTGAGTTTGATCGTTGTCCACACTACGTTTTCCATGAATACTACTTTGATCTCAACTGAGCAAAGCAAAGATAGATTAGTATCTTATTGTAGGTATAATGTATTTTATAGATGAGGGAGCTTAAATTGCCGTTCATTCTAACAAACATGATTTTCAAAACACTCCTGCAGTTGATAAATAGCTATTACTCTCGCTCACACGTTTCTTGTCAAATTAGTATTCTCTGAACACTGGAAGCTCTTGTCATGATCGCCTTCTAAATTTGCCAAATTCATTTTTTCAATTCACAGCAACAAATTTGTTTGAAGCTCTTATGATCAACTTGCAGCAAAATTGTAAGTTTGTTTGAACTAAGCAATCACAAAAACTTCTTGAGAATAATTTTGTTATAAAATATCACAGCATCCTGTTTCGTTTCTTTCATGAACTTATTGGTAAACTATAGGCCCAAGGCTGTAGAAAATTTTGGCTGTATACAGAGCTCCATTATTGGTAAAAACAATATTTATTGTAGAAGAATAATTCTTTGTGATTTCTCCATGATCTTAAATGTATAATATTCAAGTCAATAAACGAGTGTATTTGCATTTTCAATAATTTTCATTGTCCCTCGGTGGCGCCTAAACTTTGTTTCTTCAACTTTGAAAATGATTCAATTCCATTTTTAAAAAAACTCCGATGATTGCCTAAGGAAAAAATAGATTAAATAAATTTATTTCTACAATAATATTGTACCAACACTCCAGTGCATTCAAATTTACGCTCCCAGCTCACCTCGAGCAGTGCTGCGCTCTCTTGGCGGTAATATGAACACTTTGCAGGAAGTGGGCGAGGCCTTTCAGTTGTCTGCAACAATATTTGGCTCTTTTAGTTAAAACAGTATTATCTGTGAGGTTTTATCATCAGTTTGGACGAATTTCCCGTCCATTTTTCGAGAGAAAATCATACTTTTCCATCAAGAGCTGTATAACGGTAGGGGATTCAGAGTGACCGGCGAAACCGATAATTTGAATGTAGTCCGCCACGACTATCGCCGTATTCTGTTTTCAGTATACGGAATTATGGGATTAAGTTAATAAAAGACGCCATCTTGACAGAAGGCGTCTGCTGTGTCTTCTCATGTTAAATAATTGTTTTTTAGCTCATAAATGGATTAATTGGTATTGCTTGTTCATGGATAGTTGTCAGACGGTAACCGATCGTTTTAGTGTATGTTTTGCGTAAACTGATTTGTGTGCAGTGATAAAATCGACTCGATAGACCGATCCCACATTCATCTCACCTCGGAACTATTTGTCGTGTTTAATCTTGTTATTTTACACGTGAGAGTAAAAATGATTGGCTTCTTAAATTGAATTAATTTAATAGGATTGAGGGAGTCGTTGTTCAGGGGTTTCTAGCGTAAGTCGGAGTTTCCGGTAGTAAAACTCTCCTGTTCGATAGGGTCAGAGCATAGCCTAATTGCGTCGTCTGTTGGCTACCACACCCAGTGTCAGCGAGAACTTGTGTAGTGATCCCTATCACGGGTTCGATTAGTGTGTGTAGCGTGAATGTGTGTGCGGGTGTTAATCGTGTGAAAAACAATTTTTAATCCATGTTCATTCCTTCTTAGGAGTGAACGCTGTGTAAAGAGTGGAAAGAGTTCTTAAAACCACTCCAAAACGGCTCGCTTCAGATAATATTGGCTGAGCGACCCCTCCGGAGTAGCCCAGGCAAAACATGGCGTGTTGCCTATCTGAAGAGGCAAAGGAGCAAAAAAGAATTAATCAAGAAATAGAAAGGCAGCTACGGAGGGATAAGCGAGATGCGAGAAGAGAGCTCAAACTTCTGTTATTGGGTAAGTCACTACATTTTCCAAGTATTTCAATTCAGGTGATCCTGATCTCAATCAATGTATCACTTTTCTCTTTGTTTCCAATTGCAACATTGCTAAATTTCAAATATCCACTACTAGGCAATTCAGAAACTCTAAACCCTCCAACAGGTATCATGACAATATCCCCACATACGGAAATGTAATCACTGATAAGAGCATGATAAGGCTAGGTACGATAGTGAGCCCATTGCTGTACATTACCTGTTTATGAGTTTTGTTCATAGTATTCCATTTACAGTTTGCAGTAGTCGAGGGTTGATCTTTGGTCACTGTTATTTAACTAAAGTGTAGTTTGAATTATGGCTAATCAATACGGTAGATAATTATCACGAGAGAGTGATATAGCCTCAAAGCAGTTTCATGTCTGTCAAACATGTACGAGTCTTTTTCTTCTATTACTACGTCTCTGTATGGCAAGTTACTATTTCATTCAAAAATGTTATGAATGGATTGATAGGAATAGATCAATAGGAATTAAAATTCCATTATTTTTTGACTTACCAAACTAGCACACAAGCTTACGGTAATCGAACAGGTTGATAGATAAGTTAGGTTAGTATTGATAAGGAGCATAATGCTGGGAAGAACCGTTAGCTGAAAGGCTTGTTTTCATTAATTTAGCTTTTATGATAGCTATGTTTTAATCAGTATCCAATATTGAAATTATTCTCCATTGCAAACATAGAAATAAATTATGGAAATTTTATGACAAATGTAGCCTACCGTATAAACTCTCTAAAATGTTACAGTTGAGAAACAACTAACTGAGGAATGTCCAATTTACTCAATCAATTAGCCTCTCAATTAGATTTTATTTCATAATCAAAATTTTCGCACATTTTAATTTTTCAAATTAACCAATATTTGCTTGGCACTTAATCAATATCAACGAATATGTACCGGTTTCCGGTACCATATGCTTTATGTGTGTTTACTTGAGTGTTGCCTTTGCTTTTCTGGAGGTTATGTACTTCTAATCTTCTGTTCGAACTTCTTATCTCTCTGACATTAATACACTATAACTTAATAAATATAGCACAAATCATACAAATTTAACCACCTCTTTTAATATAAACAAAAATTAACCAAAACATAACTTATAACCAGATTAAGTGGTTCAAGTGCTATGAGTTGAACACTCATTGAATCATTTGAGCAGTTAAATCAGTGGTATTATATTGTGTTCTGTAGTGCATTAATATGACTGAATTACCATATTTATGTGATTAACCACGAGCCATGGCAGGTATTTGTTTTGATAGATAAGTCACGAGCGCTTGGACCCTCTTTGTAAGTGTGACCGATTAGTTTTCTCAGCAAAACATACTTTTTTCTGCTGTAAAATCACTTCCCGGTGATTCGGAACCCACCTTAAACTGTAGGTTCAACTCAGCAATCATCCAACTCATTACCCAGCACAAGTCTAGTAGACCAATATGGGCTCCATTCTATATATTATATTAATCCCTAAGGGAGCTTGCACAGTGGAGGATCGATTCTAAACATAGATATATCTTAACTGTGAAATGAAACACATGCTATGGAATAGTGTATGACAAAGTATAGCAGCTAGCGATAAGCGCACAAAGACTCATTAATTAAAAGTGTTAACTCCTGATCATTGTATCAGTCTTGTATCTCTTGAATCTAGGATCGGTGCTCCACTGTGCAAACACCCTAAGATAACAAACTTTTTAAACTTATCTGGTACGTTAGTGGTCAAATAATAAATGTGGGTAGAATGATCTGTCGCGAGCATAGAAATAGACGTATTATTCTCATTGGGGTTTTTATAGTGAAAATAAATACCCAAATAAATTTTGAATCTAAGAACTGCCAAAATTGAGTGTATTGATACAATATATTACAGGTATCTGTTCAATCAGAGATAAGCTACGATACTCCTGGACGCTCTTTGTAAGAGTGACCGATTGGATTGGCCAGCAAAAAAAACTCTTCTCTGCTGTAAAATCGCTTCCCGGTGGTTCGGAACCCACCTAAAACTGTAGATCCAACTCATCAATCACCATCATTCAATTCATTACCCATGCACAGGTCTCAGACCTATGTGGGCTTCATCCTAAAAAAAAATTATCACTAAATTCATATAAAATTATATAAGGAACAATTACTAGGTCAATGATCATCCTTCCACTTTGTTTAAAAAAAATAAAATATATGGTGAAATGTCGAATTCTCATTTCAAAATGAAAACTCAGATCTACTTTAATTCGTATCTAATTGTAATATTGATTATTTCCACCATTAATACTAAATACAATAAATAGTTGACAAACTAAACAGTTCGAAGTAGTTGACTTCTATTATATTAAATTCTAGTTATTTCTTTTAATGTGCCATAAACAATTTACAAGATTCAGTGCGGGTAGATCATAAATCAAATGTGTAAAAATCGATTAGTTTGAATATTAGTATTGACATTTTTAATTTCTGAATATTAGTATTGACATTTTTAATTTCCTGTTGTTTTTCTATCTGATTTTCCCAGCTGTCAATATACCAAGTGTAAATTGATATTAGTGCAAAAGAAATTAATGTTTTTCAAATTTACTATAGGCAGATATTGCAATTATTTGAAACCGGAAACCAAAACAGAATGCAACTTGCTGACTTGCTAGCTCATAGCTCTTGTGCAATTTTGATAATATTTTTAGTTGAACAACAGGAGAAATATTTATGGTGTCAATCTCTAGCAAGTAAAAAATACCTGAGATTCAAATTCATCAGAAGTTTTGAAACTGTTCGTTGTAATAGTTTATTCAAATTGTTTACATTTTCAATGACTCCTATTATTGTGGTAGACTGGTTCTGCATTTTTTCGACATCCTCATAAATTAGATCAATTTCATTTTGATTATCAACAACCCACTATTGTATTATTCGGTCAAACTATCAATAATTGGTGATTGGTCACGCGGTGAGCATCGTGTTCATGCGATCGTGACGTTCTGCTCAAGATTACGTTAGGATGGGTGACCATGCTTCTATGTCTTGATGTTATAAGCATTATTATCACTTACCCAGTGGTTCGGAACCCACCCAAAATTGTAGGTCCATATAACATGGCTCAAACGTCGAGGTGGAACTACCCGTAAGGGTTTCCCCACCAATAAAAGTCATACGCTTATTGTTATTATTATATCAATTTATATAATATGAACTCAACAACAGAGCAGAACTTTTTTTTTGTATGCATTATACTATCATTAATATGTTATATTTATAATCCACAATTTGGTGAGCTCTTTTCTCAATTTATTACAAAGCCTTATTTTTGTGTTATGTTCATCAGCAATCCTTATAGTTTTTGATTTTTCCATTTCTTCCAATCACCTGTCTAAAAACCTTATATGTTTGAGACATCTATTCTCTATTATTTTCCCCCATTTATGTTTTTTGACGAGTTTCTTTGCGTAGTAGTAATGCATATTTTTTATACTTTTTGTTGAGTTCTTATCACTTCTCTTTCTTTGTTTACTTTCTTTTTTTGTTATGTTCTCTCCTTTTTATCCATTCGTTTTCTCATCTGCTTTTCCTTTCATTTGTTATGATAATAATATTTTCAAAATATTAAATAGGGGACTAGATGTGACGTTGGTTTTTAAATACTAGTCTATAGGTCCTATATAAATTCGTTTTAATTCAGCTACACATTCGAGAAAAGATTTGTGAAACAGAATTTATTAATTTCGAATTCCTCAAAGTGCTATTAAATTATACTGAAGACTTCCGCAATGGCAATTTCTTGAAGATATTGACAACAGCATTGAATAGCTGATGGAAATCGATGAATGCTACTGTACAAAAATATCAGTCACCGCCGGGAAATTATCAGTTGAATTGTCAGTTACTTCAAACTAGCTTAAAATATTTGAGATGTTATCTATGATGACAAAAGCAGATGTTTTTATTCTAATTGAGAATTTCACAGTGTGTGGACAAGACTGTAGAATAGAATGCAATTGCCAAACACTTGACACAAATAGGAGTGACTGGGTCTGTGCTGATGACCACGGTAGTATCTAGTAGACAAGGAATGACAATAACAATAATAATATCATTAGAGATAACTGAATATTACAAGGGATGAGAAAATATTATCTCTTATTCTAATGAATGGGAAGTGATAGCCGCGAGCCGTAGCAGGTATCTAATACACATTTCAAATTTAAACCTCCTATGACTATAAGGGTAGAAGCTAGGTTTTTTATTTTGTTATTCGCCACCTCCCACTGAGGCTGCATTTCAAATTTCTAGCTGCATTGGTATCATCAACTTGGCCATTATATTGGTAGGAAATTCTACAACAAGCTACCGCAGTTTTTGAAGAGTCTTGAAAATATAGAAATATTTAAAAAACAATTGAAAAAATATTTAGTTGATAAAGCTTTTTATAGTGTACAAGAGTTCCTTTCACATCAAAATTAAGCCTCACCTCAACTAATTGATATAGTAATTATGGTATCTAGTGTATAATATTGTTGATCTGACTTGTCTTATACTCCTTAACTGGAGTCTCCAAGACGTAATCTACAAAAAAAAATCTGTTCAATCAGATAGAGATGAGCTGCGTTCTCGTTGGTCCTGTTTGTAACGGTGACCGATTAGATTGGCCAGCAAAAAAAGACACGTTCTCTGCTGTAAAATCACTTCCCGGTGGTTCGGAACCCACCTATAACTTTAGGTCCAACTCAACTCATCAATCACCAACATCCAACTCATTACCCACACACATGTCTCAGACCTATGTGGGCTTCATCCTCAAAAAAAAGAATGGTCTAACGAATGAGTATCTGATCAAATGAATAATCTATCTAATAATAATCATCTAATGAATATCGGGGATCAAATATCGTTTTGATCAGCCTCTACTAATAATTATAATCAAAACTCGATCCGGAAACTAAAAAAATCTATTTGTCCTACTAATTAATTGATAATCGAAATTCCAGTTGATGTTATTAAATTTATTTCGATACATTAGGGGCGTATCCTTAATAAATGCAGTGAGCCATCTTTATTCAATTTTTTCTGATTGACTCTCCGCCTTTACAACTATTCCACTTGCTAAACTTCTTGTAACCTGATTACTCGTTATGCAAAAATAATACCTCAAATAATAATAAATGCTTACGGGTTCAAGAATAACATTTCTCCGTTACATTATTAAAATGAAATTCATAATATACAGTAATTCATGCATTTAGTATGCATTATAATATGCATTTATTTCCGTTCATTAGTGAGTGTCCTGTGATTTAGTCAATATTCCTTGTTATAAATAAATAAAGAATAAGAACTATTTAACTGTTTTAGTGTTTCGTTTCGAGAGAACTTTTAAATTAATAGTCGTTAAATGAAAAATATTCCTTTTGTTATTTTTCGAGTCACGATTTTTAGTAAATCTTTATTTTTAGTCTATGTTAACCTTAATGCTTTGGACAATCTAACATATTCAAAATTTGTGGAGAGAGCAGTTTTGGACTTGAGTCGGTTGCTCCTTCACATTCATTGTAATTTTGTCACAATAAATATTATCTTACAGTATAATATTAGCACTAAATGAGCTTTGATACCATCACAAAATTTTGTAAAACTAACGAGTTTCAACTTTGAGCAGTTAGCCGAGACCACATTTAATCATAATTATGAAACTAACTATTAATCATAATTATGAAAAATAACTATTATCTTACAATATAATATTAGTCCTAAATGAGCTCTGATACCATCACAACATTTAATGAATTTAACGAGTTTCAACTTCAAGCAGTTAGCATAGACCACATTTAATCATAATTCTGAAACGGTAACAAAAATATCCCAGCAACAGTTTTATACATAGTAACAGTTCGGCAGTATTTTATTCTACATTTATGAACGTGTCCCATCGTGTTTTCTCTAATTTCACTAGTAGTTGACAGCATTTTTTGTTGTATAAACAATTTATGGAGTATTGGATATTTCTCTCCAGAACAATGAGAATAGATAAAATATCGGATGTAACTTCCTAGCCTGTGTGGTCTGTTCGGTAGTGATCCTCTTAACAGTTTGTTACCGATTCCTAGCCAGGCTTAAATTGAACTGAATTATATTAAATTCATTAGTTATGAAGTTCCTGGTGGTTTGTATCCCACCTAAATCTTGAGATCTGTTGAATTTCAATTGCATTTTTCTCTTTGTGAGGTAGAACTTACTGAAAATTCCATCTTTTCTTTTGTTTCTGGATCCATCCCCTGCCCCCTGATCCCCCACATTTACGCCACTGATTTTGATGAATCCCATAAAATCAATACCCTGCTAAAACCCTACTCATAATGCGGAAACTTAACATTGTATTTTATCTCTGTGATGTTTTCCATGACGAAATACTTAATGAACAATCTAATATTAAAACTGACACTGTATTTCACTTTTATATAATGTTTTACTCACTTATATTGGAGATACTGGAGGGATGCATTTCACTTCTGAAAAGAAGCTTCGTCCAGGGAACGAAATGCATCCCTCCAGTATCTCTAATATAAGTGAGTAAAGACAATACATTAAATTGAAATACAGTGTCAGTTTTGATATTAGATTGTTCATTAAGTATTTCGTCATGGAAAACATCACAGACTTACTGTAAGGTTGAATAGTAGCTCTCTCCAATCAAAATCATATGCTTTTTCCTCTGAGTATCTGAATGACTGTAGATAGACTCGGTTTGGAAGAAGGCACTTATAATTTTTGCTCTGAGCACTAATTCAAGCGTTTCTCAAGAGTATAAGTAAGAGTATGTCTTCATAATTCATGAGAATAGTTTAATTAGTGGCTTGTCAAACCAGAGTCAAATCTATTTAGTTGATAAAGCTTTTTATAGTGTACAAGAGTTCCTTTCAAATCAAATTTAAGCCTCACCTGAACTAATTAATATAGTAATTATGGTAACTAGTGTATAAGATAGTATAATTGTTAATCTGACTTGTCTTATACTCCATAACTGGAGTCTCCAAGACGTAATCTAAAAAAAAAGATTTTGAGCTACAACTCATCTGGCGTGGCCTGATGCACTGACTGACTCTTTTGCAGTTCACGTTGTTACATAAGCTACTTACCGTTCATCAATGGGCAGAATGTCTCAGGTTATTACCAGAATTATGTAATTAAAGTGAAATTCCTGGCAATTAAATGTATATAAGTTGCAGTCGAACAGATTTCCTTCTAAATTTAAAACTATTAATGACATTTTCGATTAACATTATCTGTAATTGATGGTTGTTGTGGTTTATAAGTGGTATCTTAGTGTTGGCCTGTATATCCATGTATAGGAATAGTAAAATGTCAAATGTCATCTTCATTATCCCTAGCTATTTCTATTGATTTAAATTTGATACTTGGAAAGAAGGATAGTCATATCGAATATATGCATTTCACTTCTGAAAAGAAGCTTCGTGCAGGGAACGAAATAGATCCATCTAGTATCTCCAATTGCATATATATTTCTGTAAACATATTAATAAAATCCCGAGTCTTCAAGACGTAATCTTGAAAGAATTGAAACATTCTTAAAACAGTTGCATTTTGAGCTCCTCAATGCTCTAGCTATATTGTAATTAATGTAAAAGAAATTTGTATTGTTTTAATCGTACAAAAAAAATATTTTTAAATGTTTCTCAAAATGAGTCTAAAATTAACGATTTTTGAAAGTAGGTAAGAGCCGTAGTTCATGCGGAGGGTCCAGGTTCAGGTTGTGGGTGTTCAGGTTCAAGTTATGGATATTCAGGTTCAGGTTAACAACATTGTGTCTTTTTATGATGCATTTATTCTTTTCATTGTTTGGAGTATGGTGATTCCGTGACAGAGTCTGCAAAAAATAAAGTTTTAATGACATTTCAATGGACTCTGTTTAGAAGAAGGCATTAATCTATGGCTATAGTTTTTATGAAAACTTGATGCTGCGAGCATCAGTATCTTTAAAATTGTTCTCAACCCTTCAAACTCTTGATATAACAAAAATATGTTTGACAATTTAAATTTTCAAGCTCTCAAAACAAATTTGATGAATAATAAGACGCAACTGTCACAACCACATTTATTAAAACATTGAGAAACTAGTTTCGGTTGTTACACCATTATCAATCTCAATCAAACTCACACTGTTTGTTTGAGATTGATAATGGTGTAACAACCGAAACTGGTTTCTCAAAGTTTTAATAAATGTGGTTGTGACAATTTCGTCTTATTATTCATCATGGATACCTTCCATAATACCACCTTCGCCACTACAAAGAAAGCAAAACAAATTTATAAAAGCAACGAAATTATATCTCATTTAAAAATTGATATTACTGTTATTTTCCCGTTATTGTGCAACATTTGCATAAAAATAAATGTCATTAGTTCCATCAATTACACTACTCAAGTTTGGAACAGTGATTTCATAATCTTTGCTAGTTGCACAGTTCAGTAAATTTAGTAATCCATTTTGTTTTCTTCATTGTAATTGGAAAAAAGTGGTGATTGGACACGCAGTGAGCCATCGTGATGCTCAGTCACGAGCGTTAAAGACTGCGCTTGGATGGGTGACTGTGCCTTGATGTGACTTGATGTTATAAGCTTTATTGTCACTTACCCGGTGGTTCGGAACCCACCTAAAATTGTAAGTCCACCATTTTCCTCATAACATGGCTCAAACTACCCGTTAGGATCTCCACCAATAAAAGCCATACGTGATGTTCAGTCACGAGCGTTCAAGACTGCGCTTGGATGGGTGACTGTGCTTCTATGTGACTTGATGTTATAAGCTTTATCACTTACCCTGTGGTTCGGAACCCACCTAAAATTGTCGGTCCACCATTTTCCTCATAACATGGCTCAAACTACCCGTTAGGATCTCCACCAATAAAAGCCATACGTGATGTTCAGTCACGAGCGTTCAAGACTGCGCTTGGATGGGTGACTGTGCTTCTATGTGACTTGATGTTATAAGCTTTATCACTTACCCTGTGGTTCGGAACCCACCTAAAATTGTCGGTCCACCATTTTCCTCATAACATGGCTCAATTTACCCGTTAGGATCTTCACCAATAAAAGCCATACATGATGTTTAGTCTCGAGCGTTAAAGACTGCGCTTGGATGGGTAACTGTGCTTCTATGTGACAAGCTTTATTATCACTTACCCGGTGGTTCGGAACCCACCTAAAATTGTAGGTCCACCATTTTCCTCATAACATGGCTCAATTTACCCGTTAGGATCTCCACCAATAAAAGCCATACATGATGTTCAGTCTCGAGCGTTCAAGACTGCGCTTGGATGGGTAACTGTGCTTCTATGTGACATAAGCTTTATTATTACTTACCCGGTGGTTCGGAACCCACCTAAAATTGTAGGTCCACCATTTTCCTAATAATATGGTTCAAACTCCCCGTTACGGTCTCCCCACCAATAAGATGGCTCATTTTTTATTATTAATTGAAAAGAATTTAATTAATACAGTTTAAAATTTGTAGCTTTTAAGTTTTTTCGTGAATGTATTTGAGCCAAGAATATGTGGCACTGAATTACTCTTATCAGTGATTAAGACCGGTTTCAAGGTAAGAGTGCATTACTTCATACTTACCGTTTGCTAGCACTGTGACATGAAGTGATGACACGTTTTACCTGTGCAAGGGTGACCTGTACTGCAGGCAATATTTCTATCCTTGTCTGGGTACTAAAATATTAATTCCCTTCTTTCTCCTTCTCCCTTGCCTTTTTCCCATTATTTGGGGTCGGCATTAATTTCAAACATTTATTTTTTCAATTTGTGATAATTGCATTTCTCCTAGTTCTTTCTCTCTTTTTCTACTTTTTCTCTCTTTTCGTTCCTCTCATCTTACTAAATCGATTTATCTATTTCGTGTATTTTGTCTGCCTTGGGCGTTTTACCTGTACAGGGGTGACCTGTACAGGTAATTAATATTTATATCCTTGTCTGGGTACTAAAATATTAAATCCAAACATTTTTTTCAATTTTTGCTATTTGAATTTCGCTTAATTCTCTCTCTCTCTCTCTCTCTCTCTCTCTCTCTCTCTCTTTCTCTCTCTCACCTAGTATACATTTTTCTCTCTTTCGTTCAAATTTCATCTTTCTCTTCCTTAAATACGAATTCCAAACATTCCAGCCGTAGCAGGTATCTGTTGAATTAGATAGAGATAAGCTGCGTTCTCCTGGGTCCTGTTTGTAACGGTGACCGATTAGATTGGCCAGCAAAAAATACACTGTTCTCTGCTGCAAAATCACTTCCCGGTGGTTCGGAACCCACCTAAAACTGTAGGTCCAACTCATCAATCACCATCATCCAACTCATTAACCATTCACAGGTCTCAGACCTATGTGGGCTTCATCCTCAAAAAAAAAAAATTATTTTCTCAACTTGTGGTATTTGCATTTCTCTTATTTCTCTCTTTTTACCTACTACACGTTTGTCTCTTTTTCTTTCAATTTCTCTTTCTACATCGATCAATCTTCTGCTACATTCTATCTGCCTCGGGCGTTTTACCTGCACAAGGAATTTATTTCCATGTCTGGGTGTACTAACATACAAATTCTAAACATTTTTTTCTCAACCTGTGGTATTTGCATTTCTGTTGGTTTTTTCTCACCTACTATATCCTTTTTCTCTCTTAGTTCAATTCATCTTACTATATCAATCATTTTGTCTACCTTGGGCGCTCCCATGGTCTGTCAGATGCTCTCATTTTTTCCTATACAATAAAAAGTAACGACCGGGATGTGTAGGCATATTACTCTTGAAAAGAAACTAGTCTAGAATCTTCTGATAGTCGAAATATTGCTTATCACGCCCAGTAACCAGCTTAAGCCTACTTGTTCTGTGCACTGGCTTGGTGCTGCCTGGGGCGTCTCACCCAATCACGGTCTTAGATTACACCTTTGCGGTTTGTAATGAACGAAATAATTCCGTTTTTATTTCTTGCTCAGAGCACATAATTATTTTATTGCCCAGGAAAACGAGTGCAGATGACGACGCCCCTGTTTTAACCATCATCTTCATCATCTAGTGCCGTTTGTGGCCTGTGTCTGAAATTACTTCATTTTTACTGATTATGGTCACATTAGACTGAGACTTATGCGTGGGTAGTGAGGTGGATGATGAGGAGTGAGAATAAGTGAGATTGATATGGCAATCAAACAGTAGGGAGACAGCCGTGAGCCGTGGCAGGTATCTGTTCATTCAGATAAGATAAGCTACGACACCTGGGCCCTCTTTGAAAGGGTGAACAATTGAATGGTTAGGAGAAACGATTCTGACGGCCACATGAGACTTGTGCGTGGGTAATGAGATGAATGATGACATAAAATATGCCAGGAAGTAATAGCCGTGAGTAGGAATCTGTTCAGTCAGGTAAGATAAGCTACGAACTCTTGGGCTCTCTTCGAAAGGGTGAACGATTGATTGGCTAGCAAAAACGACACTGACGGCCACATGAGACTTGTGCGTTGGCAATGAGATGAATGATGACACAAAATATGTCAGGAAGTAATAGCCGCGAGCCGTGGCAGGTATCTTTTCATTCAGATAAAATGAGCTACGAACTCCTGGGCTCTCTTTTTTATGGTGACCGATTGGATTGGCAAGCAAAAAGCCTCTGTTCTCTGCTGTAAAATCAATCATTCCCCTGTGGTTCGGAACCCACATAAAACTGTTCCACTCATCATCAATCACCATCATCGAACCCATTACCCACGAACGGGTCTCAGGCGTATGTGGGATTTATCATCAGGAAAAATTTAAACCCGTGACCGCAGGTGTAGCAGTTGGTCTTATCAGAGAAAAAATGTAAAATAACTTCCCGGTGGTTCGGAACCCACCTAAAACTATAGGTCCAGCTCATCAATCACAATCATCCAACTCCATACCCACGCACAGGTTTCAGACCTATGTGGGCTTCATCTTCCAAAAAAAAAACATTCCAACCGATTAAACTACCGCGGCTGTCAGTTGTAATATAGGTGCCAATGTGAAACTGGCTCATAAGTTGGTTTTAATAATAACCGAACTTAATATCATAACTTAACAATAATAACTTACCAAATGTCACACTTGGTGGGTCTTTACCACTGGTACTTTATTAATGGTTGAGTTCATGGGAGCCGGTAAGTCACCGGAAATTAATGCATCTGATTGGTCTATTCAAATTCTTAGCCGAACTCAACTAATTTTACATGTTACAGAGTAGTCTTGTGGTATTGCTCATGTTTTAACATCAAAATTAGTAGTGTTTTATTTGATCTAGCTTTGTAGAACTGTTATACATAATATAAGTAATAGAATATAGTCCATAGTAATGAATAAGTGAAAATTAATTGAAATTATTTGGAAATGAATTAATTGATGAGGTGAGGAACTTGTTTATTATTTGTCAAGGTGTAGTAACACAGGGTGCACAAGTGATAGTATAGATTGATGTAATGGCGATTGTAGAACTGTTCCATAATAAAAGTAATAGAATATAGTCCATAATAATAATAATAAATAAGTGAAAATTAATTGAAATTGTTTTGAAATGAATTAAGTGATGAGGTGAGGAACTTGTTTCGTCTTTGCAAGGTGTAGTAGCACAAGTGGTAGTATAGATTGATGTAATGGCGATTTCCCCCTAATGATTAATTGATTGTTTTGATTGATGAGGCGAGGAACTTGTTTATACTTGGTGTTTATACCTAACGTTCACGCCACAAAATTAGACGGCTCTGAAAAATTGCGATGTTGCCAGATTTGGGGCCATGCCAGCAAAACTGATAGTAGAGAATCACCAACCTCAATGTACGAATTGATAACACTGCTTGTACCGTGTTGTCTAGTCTATACGTCTGACGCTAGCAGTCCTATGGTTTGTCACCGCAGTTAGCTACTTTGTCTGCTACACCGCAATTTCTTCGAGCCGCCTAATTTCTTGACGTGAAGAAGGTGTAATAACATGTGATGAACGAGTTATAGTGTTCAATGAGACTCTGCTCTTTGCTGAAAAATCACTTCCCTGTAGTTCGGAACCCACCTAAAACACTAGATCCAATTAACAATGACCTTCATCCAACTCGTTACCCTCACACAGGTCTCAGACCTATGTGGGCTTTATCCCCCGAAGAAATTTAACCCCCAAGCATGATAAAATTCAAGTTCCATCTTCATTATTGAATTAAGCTCTTGACTAAGCAATTACTTTATTCACATATATTTATTGTTATTATTAATGTATTACAGTAGTAGGATCTTTAATATTGCCTTGAAATATTTCTATGGCAGACTTAATAATATTAAATAGAAATTCTATGTATCATTACAACTCGCACCGTACGAATTAAATATGGATTGTGCGTTTGTGTGTTTCACCTAATATGGACGTAGACTATAATTATTGTAGTTGTTCCTACCTTCTTCAAATACAGAATTACGCCTGCTCTATTTCCCCTCCCTCCCAGTTCGTTTATGGCCTTGTCAGATAGTTTTCATAAGTGCTTTTCTCTCAAGAAGAAAATATTTCATTCTGGCTCCTAGCACCTGTACAAGATTTGTAGCCTTGAAGAACTATTGGCGTAATAAGAAAAGCACAAACAGAACTGTTCTTTTCAAAACTTGGAAATTTTGGAACTTAAGTAGCAATTTTTTGTAGATTACGTCTTGGAGACTCCAGTTAAGGAGTAAGAACAAGTCAGATCAATAATTATACTATCTTATACACTATTTACCATAATAACTATATAAATAAGTTATTGTGAGGCTTAATTTTGATATGAAAGGAACTCTTGTACACTATAAATAGTATATTACGTTACTAGGCTGGAAAATAACGTTTTGCCGGTCGAGCATGTGATAGTTAATGCACGAGGCGCAGCCGAGTGCAGAAACGTGAATATGCGAGAACTGGCAAAAGTTTACAGCCGTGTAATGTACGATATTTTTTGTTACACTTGATAGAAAGGCAAGATACCATCAGCTGGATAATATGCGAGACATTCAAAAGTATTCAAGACAAGTGAATCAGCTGCTTTATTTAGATTCAGAATTTGATGGGCGAATTCCCAGATATAAACCAAAATAATGATAGCCTAGTGCAATCAGCTGGATAATATTCGAGACAGGTAGTCGAGAGAAAACTAGTCACAGGTAATGTAATGTAATGAGTTGACTATATATATACATATAATATATATATGTGAGTTAACGGAAAAATTTTTGCCGCACGCCATATGTTTTTTCCTATCTTGTACGGCTATAAGGCCCTATTTGTCAGCTGATTTTTCTGATCTAGTATGGAAAAGAGGCACTTTCCATACGAAATGTATGGAAAGTAGCTACTTTCTATCAAGTGTAACAAAAAAGCTTTTTTGTTACACTTGATAGAAAGTAGCTACTTTCCATAGATTTGTCACGTATGGAAAGTGCCTCTTTTCCGTACTAGATCGGAAAAATCGGCTGACAAATAGGGCCTTATAGCCGTACAAGATAGGAAAAAACATATGGAGTGCGGCAAAGATTTTTCCGTTGACTCACATATATATATATATATATATATATTTTATATGTATAGATATAGTCAACTCATTACATTATCTATGACTCAATACCTGTATCGAATATTAACCAGCTGATTGCACTAGGCTGACATTATTTTGGTTTATATCTGGGAATTCGCCCATCAAATTCTGAATCTAAATAAAGCAGCTGGTTCACTTGTCTTGAATACTTTTGAATGTCTCGCATATTATCCAGCTGATTGGAGCATGCCTCTCTATCAAGTGGAACAAAAAATATCGTACATTACAGGGCTGTAAACTTTTGCCGGTTCTCGCATATTCTCGTTTCTGCACTCGGCTGCGCCTCGTGCATAAACTATCATATGCTCGACCGGCAAAACGTTATTTTCCAGCCTAGTAACGTAATAATATACTATATCAACTAAATATTTTTTCAATTGTTTTTTTTTTTAATATTTCTATATTTTCAAGACTTTAAAAACTGCGGTAGCTTGTTGTAGAGTTTCCTACCAATATAACTGGGTTTTTATTTGAGTAAGCTACTATTGTGACTCACCAAGTGATAATCTCCTCGGCTTCATGTATTATAATCAGAATTTATTAATTTCGAATTCCTTTAATTGCTATTACTTTATACTGAAGACTTCCGCAATGGCGGATATTGACAACAGCATTGAACAGCTGATGGGAATCGATGAATGCTACTGTACAAAAATATCAGTCACCACCGGGAATCGAACCACGGACCTCTCAATTGCCGGTTGAGCACCCCCAACCACTAGACCATGGAGACCTTTCTGCACAGGAGCATTCATTTTCAACTTGGCCATATCGGCTCGTATCTCACAAGTTAGTTTAAAGTGACTGACAATTGAATAAACTGACAAATATACATAAACAGAATTTATTAATTTCGAATTCCTTTAATTGCTATTACTTTATACTGAAGACTTCCGCAATGGCGGATATTGACAACAGCATTGAACAGCTGATGGGAATCGATGAATGCTACTGTACAAAAATATCAGTCACCACCGGGAATCGAAATAGCAATTAAAGGCAAAAAAAGGAAAAATCGTAATAGCAATTAAAGGAATTCGAAATTAATAAATTCTGTTTATGTATATTTGTCAGTTTATTCAATTGTCAGTCACTTTAGACTAACTTGTATTATAATCGTTTACGTCAAGATCTGGTTAATATCATTCGTTTTTACATATAAAGTGCTAATGTCTTTTCGTAACGAATAAATAAATCTAAACTGTACCACTTTAAATCTCACTTTCTACTTGAAATTAGTCACCGAAGTTGTTTCAGACGAAATTTCTAATGAAACCTTCCAATCTGATAATACATTAATATTTCATTAGCAGCTCATTATTAGCATTCATTTCCCGTAGTGAAGAATGCTAGTTAGTTTTATCAAGCTATATAGATGAATATTAGCACGAAAAAAGTTAGTCTGCTCCGAAAATGAAAGAAATGCAACCACTGATTAGGTGCAAGGTCAGATATATTTTTCTTTACGCCGCACCGACTACCAGTTGAAAAAAATCTAAAATTATTGTGTTTGTGTGCTCGCTCGTGCTTGAGTTACTCGCGTTTTGATAACAGCAACAGCTTTAAGAAATGAGCCACCAGTAATCGATGATGATAAGTGTACTTTTCGACCATTCTTATCAGTATTCGTAGCCGACGACTGGCTATTGGCTGTCTGTCCATATAATAATAAACAAAACTGTGCTGATTGCGGTGACCAGGCTGTGGCAACGGCTTTCACTGCACGTGGCAATTGCCCTGTCAACCAGTGATAATTGAATGCCGTTTTCCACCTTGAATACTGCACAAATTATCGAAATAAATTTGATTAAACTCTCAGTTTTTATAGATTGATGACTGGATGTAATCTGTACTGTTGTAATAATAATAATAATAATAAGCGTATGGTTTTTATTGGTAGAGAGACCCTGCCAATGGAGAGGAGGAGGAGGAGGAGGAGGAGGAGAAGGAATAAGTGGTAAGGGAAGAGGATGAAAGGGGAAATAAGTTTAGGAAGAGAAAAAGAAAAAGAGGAGGGGAAGGAAGAAGTGATAAGAGAAGAGGATGAAGGGGGAAATAAGTTTAGGAAGAGAAAAAGAAAAAGAGGAGGGGAAGGAAGAAGTGATAAGAGAAGAGGATGAAGGGGGAAAATAAGTTTAGGAAGAGAAAAAGAAAAAGAGGAGATGAAGGAGGGGAAGGAAGAAGTGATAAGGGAAGAGGATGAAGGGGGAAATAAGTTTAGGAAGAGAAAAAGAAAAAGAGAAGGATAAAGATTGGTAGAGAGACCCTACGGGTAGTTCCTCCTCGCCGTTTGAGTCATTTTATGTGGAACGTGGTGGACCTACTATTTTAGGTGGGTTCCGAACCACCGGGCAAGTGACAATAAACTAGGTGTATTCATGAATGAATAATTTTTAATTACATTAGTTTGAATTATCATATATAATTTTTATGTTAAAATTATATTATTTTGAATTATAAAAATTTTGAATAGTTATTACCACAAAATCCAAAAACCGCAATTTTTGAAATTTTTTGTTCTAGTCGCCCCTTGAACTTTACAGTTTTATAGATCGATAACTGGGTTTATTAATGAATAATTAATTTATTTCCCTTTTAAAAAATACGGTACAAAATATTAATTTTGAACAAAAGTTTGGAATTAATTGACCACGTTTGACAGTACGTGTAGCCAGTTTACTACAAAAGTAATGCTAATACAACAAAATAAACAAATATTTTAAAATATAATACAAATTCTTCTATTAATTTATGTATTCTCTTGGTTTATTCATATTCTCATTAGTAATACTCTTCTTCCGCTAATTTCCTTCTTTCATTTTCCTTCACTTCTTTAACTCCCGTCGTCTTTCTCCTCCTCTTCATCCTCTTCCCTTGTCACTTTTTTCTTTTTCTCCTACTACTCCTCCTCCCCCTCCTCCTCCTCGTCCTCTTCCTCATTCTTGTAAATCCCATCCTTTTTCTTCTCCTCTTTATTCTTTCTCCTTATCCTCTTCCTTTTTCTCCTCCTCAACTTCTTTGACTGTTTGTTCATCCTCTTCCCTTATCATTCCTTTCTCCTCCTCCTCTTCTTCTTCTTCCTCCTCCTCCTCTTCCTCCTCGTCCTCTTCCTCCTCTTCCTCCTCGTCCTCTTCCTCCTCCTCCTCTTCCTCCTCCTCATCCCTATAATTCCCAGTATGTTTTCCTCCTCTTCATCCTTCTCCTTCTCTTCTTCCTTTTTCTCCTCCTCAACTTATTTTTCCTCTTTATCCTCTTCCCTTATCACTTCTTCCTCCTCCTCCTCCTCCTCCCCATTCCTAGAATCTCCATCCTTTTCTCCTCCTCTCTATTATTCTCCTCTACTTTCTTTTTCCCCTCCTCAACTTATTTTTCCTCTTCTTTCTTTTTCCCCTCTAATTTTGTTTTTCTCTTCTTCCTTTTCCCTTATCAATTCCTTTTCCTCCTCCTAGTCATTCCTATTATTCCCATTCTTTTTCTCCTCCTTGTATTCTTCTCTTTATCTTCTTCTTTTTCTCCTCCATAATTTTTTTGCTCTTCGTCCTCTTCCCTAATCACTTTCTCCTCCTTCCACCTTTACAAATACAAAACTTAGTACAAAATGTATTGGATGTATATGGCTCATAATTTATGTTTCACTTAATATAATTATTTATTAACTAAAAGAAAAGTCGTCGTTGTCAGTAGAGCACTGCTTGTTAATTCTGTCCTCACAGAAGTGAGATTTTTCCATCTGCGATTTTTGAACTAGGCTAATCTAATTCGTGCTACAATCCAATTTTCTAACCTCAAAGTGAAGCCTCAGCATGTACCGGTGAACGTGTAGTACTGCTAGCATTGTACTGTATTGTGTTTCACAGTGTCGAAGCTGCACAAGTCTTATCCAATTTTCTGTGCGTTAGAAAACCAACTTAGGCTGTGGAAAGCCTCAAAGCCATGCACAGCTGTAGTACGCTCTATGAATATCACTTTCCTCTTTTCAAAATAATTCCTCTTTTTCAAAATAATTCATCATACTTCTTTCATTATAATTATTTAAAGAATTTTTAGAATGCAATGAAATCGGCAGAGTAAGCCGAGAATTTATATAATGCTCTGTAATCTCACAAGCCAGCTCTAATTGTCAGGAGTTTTACTATTACTTCGTTTAGTAACTATTTACTTGGCATTTTTGACTATATGCCTTGAGAATTAACAGAGATATGCTACTTTTTATGGTGTGCAGTGGTTGGAAGCGAAAAACTGCAACCCGTTCTCAACCACTGCACACCCTAAAGAGTAGCATATGTCTGTTAATTTTTGGCCAATCTTGGTAAATAAGGTATCGTTGGATTTGCAATAATAATATATAAAAAACGTTATTCCAGTCAAATTTTGATATCATTAGCCATTATTAATTTAATCCTGTTCAAAGATTTTAAATGGCCGCCATTTTCTTTTCTGATGTCGGAAAATTTTGATTAATTTTTTAAAGATTGTTTTAATTGTTATAAAGCTGTTTGCAAAATTTCAAAATGATACCTTCAGAGGTGTTTGAATAAAACAAAATGGCGGCTGTGTGAGTAACTGGGGATTTTAGAAAATTTTTATTACGATATTTACTTTTGTTAGTGGTCCAGAAACACTGCCTAGAAGTATTGGTAGAGAGTTCCGAAACACTCTGTATATACAGTAAAACCTCTATTAACAGTCACCTTCGCGACTGGGCCCCTGACGGATAACTGAATAGATGGATAACAGAAATGCCATAAACGTGATCAGTACAGTCTCTAAATTAAAATGGTTTAGGTAAAGTTGCGAAAATAAGACGGATAATTCAGTTTATATTTGCATATTTATGTCATCAGAAATATGCTACAGAGTAAAGTAGATTAATGTTTTATAATAATGCTAATAAGTCTGAACGTTCTCGATTTTGCGATGACGGATAACAGAAAGTGCCGGTTTAAAGAGTGACGGTTAACCGAGATTCAACTTTATATATTTTTTTAATCTAAAATAACTGTTACTAGGACTAAAAATCAGTAATTTTTAGCCTAAACTATTAAATTTAAAGTTATTACCGGAAGAACCTTAATAAATTATTCTTGTTAAAATTTAATTTACCTATTTCACATGTCAACTAATAAATTCAATGAACACTTCCACTGAGCACTGTCACACTAGGGCTTCTTTCTTCTTAGTCTCCTCACTGAAATTTTATTTTGATTAGGTTTTATGCCTTATTGTGGCTTGAGGTGGAAAGTCTTTCCTTCTCAGATACAAAAACGGCTACATCAATTGTGTTGCTTTCCAAACGCCTCAGTCAAATGATGGCTTGAACGCAGGAAGTAGCTCAGAGGTGTGCTAGTCAGTATACACACTCACCTGTGCAGTCAGACCCTGTGTAAAGATGGGAGTAGACTGACATAGAGCTTCAGTAGAGCTTTTGTTTCGGTGGGCTTGGCATTGATAGGATACAACTCTGTTAGCTCAATGAGGAAAGTAAACGCAACCTACCTCACTCCTCGTTTGCGTTGTACGGAAAACGTATTGTTGGAAATATATTAAAACCTATTTACTTATAAAACATATTACGGACCAAAACATGTTGTTGAGGTCTGAAGAGTTACCTACAGTCAAAATCGGCTTTGTTACTATGCATACTTTGATTACCTTATTTAAGGCCTGACAAAAATATTGAAAAAATTATTTGTTAGACTGAATTAAAGATATGTCATTTCATTCGTTGAGTTGTCTCTCATTCATGGAGAATTGGTCACTCATAAGTGAGATCAATTTCCCCCGAAAACCCGAAAGATTTTAACTTTGAACCCCCATATTTCACAAAATAATTGAAGAAAAAAACCTTTTCCTCACAGCAATAGATGACATTTTAAAGTCCTAATAATATTTAATACTATTACTGACTATTGAACAGTTTCAGTGCTTCGTTTGTTTAGTGAACATCTAAATTACTATTCATGTTTTGGAAAGAATCGGGAAAGTGAAATTAAAATTAATTATTAAAGTGAAATTTCCAGTTAAACTTTGTCGTAACCTAAAATTTGGATTTTTTAATTGAAAATTTGTATGCCTGTTGTATCTTTACTTGATTGTGTTTTGGAATGAATAAATAAGTATGAGAAACTTCCAAAAAAAATTATGCCAAAAAACCCTGCGCACAGCCTTAAGCTAGTAATTCATACTATATTATACTCTTCTTAAATATTAAATCATAGAATTCATCTATTGGAAGCTTTCTATGCTCTTGAACGCCCATTAAAATATTTTACAATGTGGAAGATGATAACTAGGGTTTAATTGGGAAGTGTAGTTCACAGCTAAAAATCAAACTTTTTAAATAGATTCCTATTGTTATTGAATTGGCTGTAATTACTAAGTCCTAATAATATTCAATACTATTACGGACTATTGTACAGTTTTAGTGCTTCGTTTTTAAAGCGAACATCTAAATTAATATTCATGTTTTGGAAAGAATCCGGAATATTGTACTTAAAAGTGAAATTTCCAGTTGAACTTTGTCATAACCTAAAATTTGGATTTTTGCTCATGGCAAGACAGAGTTATTCATCCCCTATCACTTTCCTGTCCCCCCCCCCCCCTAGATGACGTCATGGTGTCAGTGTCATGACATCATTGACAGGTGTGTTAGCAAACATCCATTAGCTAATACATAGAGGAAGAGCAAGCATGGGGGAAAACTAAAACAAAAAGAGGCTCTTTATTAAGTTGCTTGGACTTAGGTTTGAATGACAACTTGCGTGGAAATTGAAACTTACATGGTGCCATTTTTACTTTGGAACATTCTTTCTCTAGTCTTATTCCCTTTTTATTTTAAAGCTATTTAATTAGGAGATTAAAATAATTATTATTATATCTCTGATGCTCTGTAATAGTTTTAACTGTAAGGGCTTTCCGTCCTTTCACTATGGCAGCGCGCAGTTGGTTGGAGCGCTTGTTTGTGATAAGATAAGGCTCTAGCTGGCTTCGTTTCCTGCAGCCTTGGGTTCGAATCTCATTCAGCCATTAATGTTACTTATCATTCAATCATTCACTTCATTAACCACGCACAGGTTTCCGGACTCATGTGGGTATCATCTATAAAAAAAGCAAGAAATTTAATGAAAAACATCCTCCCGGACCGAGGTTATCTTCTCCAACTCTTAAAATTCTGTTTAAATTGTCACAAATTTTATTTTCATCTATAATGTGGGGAAAGATATTTGAATTGGTTTAGTGCTTGACTCAAGTGATTATTATCAATGGTACATCTACTTTAAGAAAAATAAAAGCATAAGCTCGGTACATAAATTTTAAGCTGTTATGTTTTACGCTAATTTTTATAGATTAACTTTCAATAATAATAATAATTAAAAAAATATCATGCATCATTATTATTCATTTATCATCTATGTACATCATCACATTGCAGTAGAATTAAGAAGTACTTCACAGCCCAAAACTGCGTTCTCTTATAAATTTCAATACAGAAATGTCCAAAGGTTAAGTCTGAAAGTCACAGTTTCACTATAAATTTTCACAAAGAAAAAAATATTATCCATTTCTTAAAAATTGTATATGAAAGTCAATAAAAACAAATTACCAAACAAACAATACAATAAATTAGAGAATCTTGAATTATTTAGTCTAAAAATTTTGAGCCGAAAATTAAACGATTAATAATAATTATTTTATTGTTGTTGCATCTCCATCTAATGAAGCTGTTCATTGTGTATTTCAAAAAGCCTCCTACAACCATTTTCCATGTGAAAAAAATTAATGCCAATATTCAATGTCACCCATAAATGCATGCTTACAAAACCAACAATTTTCTGCACAAATTGCTCCCATCTTTCAGGAAAGGCTGTAAAAAATGTTGTTTTCCGTGGAATATTATTTCTAGAGCCGATTTATGCTCGTAGCTTGACACGAGTTTTTTCTCCCGTGTGCTTCACAATAAATTAATGTGTTGTGTTTTCCTGTTGAAGTCAATTTTTTCTCTTCCTCAATCGACATTGATGGGATGAGATCAGTTGAAACCTCGTTGAGATTTTGTTGCAATATTTGCAATGCAATGCAGTTCTGTATAGGTAATATTTTTAAAGTTCTTATGTGACTGTAGGTAAACTATCGTTCACTGGATTAGCGAATAATAGTTATAATAATAGAAAAAACTTCAGAATAAAACTTTATAAATGGGAAGTTATACCAGAAACAAAACCTCCAAGAGTTGGAACAAAATGGAGTGAAGAGAGAAAAGCTGAATTCGCACAAAAAATGAAAATCTGGTGGGCAAACAAGAAGAACAAGTCCAAAAAATGAACCATCTTTACTCAGCGTCTTCCACTTCGAGAGTTTTACATCTAATAATAATAATAATAATTGTAATAATAATAACAATGATAACAGCCAATTGATCAAATTGTTCTATTATCAATTTCATTTATTCCTATTATTATTTGAATTTTTATTCTTTGTTTTATTTTTCAAATTACTTTATTAGTGTGTATCTTTGGAAAAAGTGAGCTGATAAAATTTCCTACGGTTTATTCATGAGCTACTTTGATTTAGAATTTCGACTATCAAAACAACAGACATGAGACATTTAAATTAACCTTTAAAAGCTGAGGTCTTCTCCCAGATATTTTGTAGATATAAAATGTCCAATAAAGGAAACTATCTAATCTTTTCTTATTGCATTTTTCAAAAAATCTATGCTTTTTCCCCAAAAATCAATGCATTTCTCCCAAAAATCTATGCATTTCTTTCAAAAATCGATGCATTTTCCCCAAACATCTATACATTTTTTGGTAATTTGTTTTTATTGACTTTCATATACAATTTTTTTCAAAAAGATATGGATCATATTTTTTCTCTAGTGGAAATTAATAGTGGAACTGGGACTTTTATATATTGGACATTTTTGTATTGAAATTTAGAAGAGGAAACAGTTTTGGGATGTAAAGCCTGTTGCTTCCTCTTCATTCTACTGCAATGTGATGATGCACATAGATAATAAATAAATATTTAAAAAATCAATTGAAAACGATTTTTCAAATGGTAAATATCTGTATGTATTAATGTACTAAGTAGTATCAATAAATTTACCCATGAAAACATGGAATGTACTCTGGAAATAATCTACTTGCCTTGTCCAGTTATTTGAGTTTAATAATAAAACCTTCCTTCCCATGCTTTATGGATTTTTCCAAATAATAATAAGCGTATGACTTTTAATGGTGGGGAGACCCTTACGGGTAGTTCTACCTCGCCGTTTGTGTCATGTTACGGGGAACATGGTGGACCTACTATTTTAGGTGGGTTCCGAACCACCGGGTAAGTGATAATAAAGCTTGTAACATCAAGTCATTGAAGCACGGTCACCCATCCAAGCGCAGTCTTGAGCGGTCGTGACTGAACATCATTTTTCCAAAGAGAAACGTATTCGCTTGAAGTTTTAGAATAATGATGTATTTGCAACATCATCTCAGGGCCAGACATCCTTAGCAGAAGCCCTACTCCCTTGTCGGTTTTTATTTCAATCTCTGGTCAATCGAAGCAATCAAATATAAGTTTTATTTCGCTCAAAAATACAATTTATAACAACTTTTAAAAAGTACAATACAACAGGTCAGAATATGGAAAAAATAATTGAAAAAAATTTATATATATACAATTCTCAAACAAAATAATTCAGAAACAAAAATTCTACTCTCGAAAAAGGTGCTTTAGTCCTTTTTGATTGTGAGCAGGAGTTACAATATGTTTATTTATATCTGTTACCCACTCACTCTTCTCCCTCGCACACCCACTCTCACACATGCATATGGGAACCATCCAAATTTTCAAATAAATTCAGTTATATTCTAGGAAACACTATTTACAATTCAATAATTTCCTAAATTGTCACTTGAGCACTAGAAGAATAATTTTATAAAAAAAAAATGTAAATACTAAATATTTATATAAATTTCATGCTCAGAACCCTACAAATCTTTGCAGCTCCTCAAGAGACAGATTAAGCAGCCATCTCTAAATTAATCTTTAATTTTAATTCATGGATGATTACAAATAAAATTCAAGAAAGACTGTTCGAATCATCTATTGCCATCTACTCTTTTTGTTTCACTGTTGTGTTTGCCAGTATTTCTTCTCTTCCTTTTTCTTTCTTCTCTCTCTTTTCCTTTTTTCTCTCTTTCTCTTTCTGCTCTTCCTATTTGCTCCTCATTCTTTGTCTCAACCTACCCTCTTTTTCCCCCTCAATTTCTGTAAAATCATTTGTTTTATTATAATATTGCAACTCATACCTGCGCACAGTATTCGCCTTGTAGGTATTATAGATTCTTGATTTGTTTTTTTCCTCTCAAAAATACATGTACTGTGTATATGTTTGAGAAGAATCTAAATAAAAGATTTTATTTGATTTTTGATTTTGTCGATGAGTTGATACTTCTAATCGTCAAAGGAAGTAGATTATAAAACTTATATCCTAAATGTAAGTACAGTATTTATATTTATTACTAGTATATTAGTATTATTATTATATAGTATTAGTATATTAGTATTATATTTAGTACTATATTTATTAATATCCTAAATATAGATTAATAATATGTTTTGTTAGCCTCCTGGTATTTAGTATAATGTAGGCCCATTGCAGTAATTTAAATTATCGTTATCGCATATCCTGCCTTCGATAAAAGCAGAACACTATCTTTATAGGCAGTACTTGGTTTGTAAAAAAGAGGTTCCAGTACTGTTGAGTATCTAGGGTGAAGTGGGCTTGAGGCTATGGATTACGGCAATAAAGGCTTAATAACGATATTTCTACGTTTTTATCTATGTACTTAGAATACTAAAATACATTTAAAGTGAAATACTAAAGTTCTCTTAAAATGAAAATGAAAATTCTTTATTGGGAAGAGTTAAAGACTTTATAGTCTTCTCTATCACTCAACCTTAGCCAAATATAAATAATATAAAATCAAATAAACATATCAATAAAGCAATATCTAAAAAACAAATTTTACAAGTTCAAATGTTTTACAAATGCCACCAATAAAGTTTTATCAATGTTCTATTATGTACTTAGAAAAAATGGAATACATTTAGCCAAATACACAAGTTCTCTTGAAATCAAAATAATTATTTATTAGGCGGAGTTATAGGTCTTTAAGGCTTTGCGCAGGGCTTTTGGTCATAATTTTGTTGTAAAGTTTCTTGTATTGGATAGTATTAGGTCTTTGAAATGTTATTTATTGCTGTGAGAAGTCTTTTTCATTGATTATTTTGTGAAATATGGGGGTTCAAAGTTGAAATTTTTCTGTTTTGGGGGGCAATTGATCTCACCAACAAGTGATTTTGAACGTTTGATAAATTTTCTGCAACTAAAACACATCTTGAGGAATAAAATGTCATATTTTTTACTCCAATCAAGCTATTAGTTTTTTCAAAATACATTATTTTAAATCTGTAAAAAAGTCATTTTTTCAAAAATTATTTTGAAAAACTATTTGTTAATAAAACTTGAAAAGCACTTTTAAGTGGAAATTAACTCACGTTATGGCGTGACGGCCGTTTCACTCTGTTGTCAAGAGCATCGTCAGACACCCACAGTATACTGTGGAGTGTACTGTGCCATAACTTGAAAGTGTTTTTTAAATTTTTATTATATATTAGTGGAAACAAGATGGATCTTCAACATCATAACTATTTGTTGGATTGAAATAAAAAATATGTCATTTTATTCCTCAAGGTCTCTTAGTAATGGAAAATTTATCAAAAGTTTCATTCATAGGTGAGAACAATTGCCCCCAAAAACCGAAAAATTTCAACTTTGAAGCCCTTATTTAACAAAATGTTTGAGAAAAAAATTTCTCACAGCAATAATAAACATTTCAAAGCACTAATAACATCCAATACGAGAAACTTTAAAAAAAATTATGACCAAAAACCCAGCCCATAGGTAGGACAACCTTAAAACTACTTTTATAGGATCACCTTAGTTGAGACGACTCATAGAGAATAATACATTTCCAACGCATTTTCCTGTATTTGTATTTACGGTTTTGTCATTGCATTTGTGTAGGTAATGTCTCCACCGACATCCATCGTTTAATCAGCCAACGACCTTGAAAAGTCTGTTCCTTGATGCATTAACTTCGATTTATTTTTCTTTCGTTTCTTTGTTTCTTCAGCTTCATTAATTGTGGGGCTATTCTCAGAATGCAGACAGCCTTAACTCCGTCTAAAAAAGAATTTTTCATTTCATTTGAATTTTCCGCCAATAAAAATTATGAGCTATGTGTAATGAGACTCAGTTATTCAGAGACGAACACTTTATTTCTGTACTTCACAGTAGTTGTATCCTTATTACACACATTAATAATTGAAATCGACCAAGTTTCAAGTAAAATAGTTTCACAACGTTTAGAAAGTCAAGTGAAAATTATTTCCCTAAAATTAAAAATGGAAAACCACAGAATTGCTAGACAAGTTTCATTTTAAAGGGCAATCAAATTCTATTGCAAGTACAGTAATTGTAAATTTCAAGATAAATAAGTTATTGAAAAATCTTCACATTTAATAGTGTTACGGGTTCTAATAGCTAAAATAAGGCCGGCAACACTAAAGTTCACACTTGCACTTTATTTACACAAATTAGTCTATTTACACAAATTAATTGTAAGTTCAATTAATTAAATAAAACAGATCATCAAATGACAAGCTAATAGCTATTTTCAGTAATTATTTACAGGAATTAATGAATAAGTAATTACAGGCTGATCAATAACAAAAGAAACTAGAGTCCAATAAACTGTACAATAATGTAGAAAGAAATGACAAAAAGAGCCACTAATCACTTACAAAACACAGTCCAATTCGTTATTTGACAGTCCCAAATAATATCACTTAACACAACGTCTTTAAACTATTAGTAAGCTACATAAACAGTAAACACTTGTCTCTGCATTATACACTGGAAACGAGCATTGTTTACTCCACTGGCACTGGATATGTAACACAATCTGTCACACAGGTTTGTAGAAAACTTTCACGCAAGCTTTTGTAGAACTGACTCACTGGTTCACGTGGACTCCTTTATATAGCTGTTGTAGTTGTATAATTCCGAGAATTGGAGCTCTCCCAGACACTTCGAGAATTTTCAAGAAGAATGTACTAGACCTCGGATGTTCTAGAAGTCTGAAGAAATCATGAGAAGTCTCGAGAAATAAATTGAGTGAGAGAGTTGCAGAAAGAGTGACAAAGACATGTGAAAAGAGAACGCAAGAGAGCGCATTTTGCGCTTCAAGTCACGTACGATCATGAATGGAATGATCTATGTAGAATAACGTAGTTCTATGTGCGTAAATAACTGCTTTGCTTGCTTTCGTAACAATAGGTAGGAGGTTTCACGAACAAGGAGCCAAGCGTCATAGCCGTCAAGCTTCATGAATAAAATGCCTGTGATTGGCTGTGTCATTGATTGTGCGTTTGTGACGTTTGGCGAACGCTTCATGTTCGGACTCTCATAACAACTATTTTTTTTCAATTGATGTAATTTCTTCTACGTTAATTGAAATAATTGTTTGTCTCTTATTAAAAGACAGTTGAAAAATTTGTAACCGTGCTTTTGTGAGGGGTATAATTTAATGATAATGTATACGGTTGTGAATAAAAACTTCATAATAACTAGTGTCTAGTTGAAGAGATCTTTTTCATCTTCAAATAATTTAATATTATTTAATCTAAGAATTATAATTTCTTCGTTTCATTCCATAAAATTCTACATCATGGTAAAGATGATGGTGATAAAATTACAGTTTAAATTCTCCTCAAACCTGATTTTATTCTCAGTGAAATTGCCTGGCTATTCAGGTTTCTTCCGGTATTTTATTAAATTTCATGACAGTCTTGTCATGAAAGAGTAAGAAAAGCGATTTTCAGTAGCATTATCTTATTATGATGTCAATAATATTAGTCATTATTACTGAATGATTTCCATTTGAATAGTTATGTCGTGATCTTCTTGATCATTAATTTGAACATTCTGCTGATTTAAGCTTTTTTTGTTGCTCATTTTTCGCTAAATGGCTAATTAAAAAAAAAATACCGTAATAATGTTCAAACTTTTTCGAATTTTATAAAAAATATTGTGAAACAATTTTCATATACCAAGCATAAGTTATATTAATTTTTATTCTTTCTATACTTATTATTTGTATTTTGTATTCATTGATTAATTTTTATTTTGAGAGGTAAGTGTTTGTAGATTTGAACATCCAAAAATCCCCGTCTCAAAATCAGGCGAATGAGAGATTGCATACGCGTGAATATTACCATTCCTCTCCATGTGTTTCATTTTGAAATGGTGACTATTGGATGCTTCAGTATGCAAGCAAAATAAAATCTAAAAAAAGTTGAAGTATAATAATTTGTTTTTAGCAGTAACTTTGGAAATTATTTCTAGGGTCTTTTGCACTATAACCCCGCATTTCTTAAAAATTGTCATTGAACAGTAGATTCCTAACCTAACCTAAAACCCGGTTAGGTTAGGTATCTACTGTTCAATGACAACCTAAAACCCGGTTAGATTAGGTAATGACAGTTTTTAAGAAATGCGGGGTTATAGTACAAACTACCCTATTTTTATTTCTTCACAATAAATCTGTCAACATTTTTCAGCCTGTAAATTAATAAATTTGGTAACTCCCTTACTACATTGTGTATGATAATTTAAGCGCTGTGAATTCAATCAGAATCTATTTTTGTCGAAACAGTAATGTCACTCTTGAAAATGTTATTTTCCACGTTAATGAACAGGGCCTGTTTCTAATTACTAATTGACCTTCCAATTATCTGCCCACATTGGTCACACCCCCCACCCAACTCACTCTCTCTCGCTCTTTCTCTCCCACACTTTTCTCCACATAATACCTATTATTATTATTAATCGGCATTTGCCTCTCTTGTCTAGACCTCAGAAATTGTGACAAATTGTTTCAGCAATGGAGTCATATCCCATGAAGGCTTGAAGAGAGAGCTTGTAATAAGTGAGAGCTTAACATTGGGTTGTCAAGAACAGACCTGAAAGTGAAGCCATGGTCAATAATAATAATAAATAATAGTTTTATATGCCAGCGAGACCCTATCCCTGAACAGAAAAATGGATATGGAAAATCTAAAGAAGGAAGAAAAAAATAGTTAGGAAAGTCCTTGGACCAAGGCGTACCGGTACCGAAAACGGATATAGATTACAGAGAACATCTAAAGTTGAAGAATATTCTAATATAGAGACAGATATGAGGAAAAGACGCCTTAAATTTTATGGTCACATCATGAGGCTTCCAGAAAATAAAAAAATTGTAAATTATGTAGCATCACTTGTTATTGGAGGAGAATGGATACGAAATGTTAAAAAAGACTCAGTACTGGCCAAAATAACCAGCAAAGAAATTTACAATAGAAAAAAAATCAGAATAAAACTTTTTAAATGGGAAGTTATACCAGAGACAAAACCTCCAAGAGTTTGAGCAAAATGGAGTGAAGAGAGAAAAGCTGAATTTGCACAAAACATGAAAAGCTGGTGTAGTGATGTGGGCTGGGCAAATGCCCAGTGGGCAGGACATTTATAAAAGGGCATTTGCCCGGGCATTTGCCCAAAGCAGTTTTAAGCGCCCAAAATCTGGGCATTTATGAAAAAGTGTGTTTTTTTACTTTTTACTATTTTTTATTGTTACTAGAGCTTCTAAAACATAATATAAACTATTAATTAAACGTAAATTTTGTGGATGAAATAAAAATGCCTTAATTTGCAGTTGTTCTGAGGGCATTTAAAATTAAGTGCTTAGATAAAATAATTTTAAAAGCAAAGGGTACTTTAATTTTTATGAATATGCCTTAATTTGTTGATGTGTAGGCCTATAATATGTTTAATAAAAAAAATGTTAAAAAAACAATACCTAAGTATTGTTAATAATAATTTAATTATCCTGTGCAATTGTCAATAACACTTAATGGCAATGGTGTATATCTAGTTTGAATAAAACATTTGAAGTATTGAGTTAGGACTGCAGACTGCAGTAGGAGTTTGATATGGTGTGAACAGTGGGTATTGAGTGGTTGATAGTCGAGGGGGGGGGGGTCTGAGCAGCCATTGTGCTGTGATCTTGGAGTAGGAGTGGGGTGGGTGTGGCCTTGAGATTGGTGAGTCGTGAGTCATTCTAGCACCAGCCCTGAGCTCAGTTAGTTGTGAAGTAGCAGTAGAAGTAGAAATGACTGTTGAGTGATTGAGTCTGAGATAACGTCACTTTTTTATACTATTTATATTTTTAAGGGTTGGATTAAATCATTACAAAATGGTTAAAAAAAGGGACCTATTTGGAACTTTTTCAATTTGAAAGGGAAAGGAGTAACTTGTAAATATTGTAATAAGGACTATAAACAGTCACATTGTAACAAAATGGAAAAGCACATAAAAAAGTGTTTCAAGTGCCCTCAGGATCTAAAGAAAGTGCTTCAGTCAAGTACAGTTACAGTGGTTGAAAAACTTTTTCAAAAGAAACCTTCTTATGAACCTTTACTAATTGAAGTGGATGACAAATCTGCAGTACCAAGCACAAGCTCAGCCTTTGAACCAAAATCAAGTTCTTTTTCTGATGTCCTACAACGTTCGCAGCCTATATCGACCTCAAGTACAAAAGGAAAAGGACCCCGAACTCCTTCGTTTTTTGACCACATGGATCTCCAAACTAATGTAAGTAAACATTATGAAAATGTACAAACATTATTAGGCCTAGGCCTGCTTCAAATTTTTAGACTATAATTTTTTTTAAACTTTTTCAGATTGTAAAGTTTTTTAATATTTGAGGCCATAGGCCTAATCCTTATTATGTTTCCTAATTTTTTCAGCCTAATGGAACGCTATTAGACTATTTATTTACTTAAAATGAAACTTAGTTTACAACATCAAATCTTAATTACAGTTTTATCAAAAGAAGGCATATGTTACTAAACTACCAGATAAGTTAGGCTAGGTCTGTCAATATCTGCCAGATATCAACAAGCCTAGCCTAACTGAGGTTCTATTAAAATTGATGATCCGATACCAGGTAGAGATGACAGTAACCTAGAAGAAAGTGAAAATTTAAAAAAAACCTTTGTTTGGAAATAAAAATTATTATTATTACGGTAAAAATTCTACCCATAGCGTAACTTAAATAGCAGTTAGCATAAAAAATAGGTTAGGTATATTATGACACTTTGTACGTTTTTTATGAACATATGAACTGAAGCATAAAGATGGTAAATAGGCCTCTATTTGATGGATTTTACCAGGTTGGCACATAGCAGTAATAGACTAACTCCTTTATAGACCACTCCTATTTTGTTTCTACAAGAGATAGATGTAGTATGTAACTTATCTGGTTCAAAAAGCATATAGGTCTACCTACGGTAGTTATGTCTAGACAAATGTACACAATACTTTAAGGCAGTATGTCTTACTTCTTATTAACAATAATTTTTTAAATAAAACAGCATAGCATCATAGCCTAACCAACGTCCCAGGACATTGTCACTGGTTCTAACTATAAGCCATAGATTTAGGACTACTTTCGGTGTAAGTTTTATTCATTGTTACGCCGTTGACAGTATATTGTGCTGTTTGCTGTTTCAGGAGATGCTGAACCAGAGCCTCGCCAAGGCCATATTCGTTAGTGGATCTCCTTTGTCCATGGTTGACCACCCACTTTGGATAGATTTTTTTAACAAAATCAGGCCTTCCTTCAAGTTACCGTCAAGATATCGGCTATCTTCTAGTCTGTTGGATACGCAGTACACAGAAATGCAAGGTAACATAAATAAGCAACTAGAAGAAGCAAAGCACCTACACCTGCAGTGTGACGGCTGGAGCAACCTTAGAAATGAATCAATCATCAACTTCATAATTTGTAAACCACAACCAATGTTTGTGGATTTTGTAATGTCTAAAAGCATCAGTCACACTGGCGAGTACCTTTCTCAGCTTATCATAAATGTAATGGAGAAACATGGACCAGAAAAATTTCTGGTGGTGATTGGTGATAATGCTGCAAATATGAAAGCTGCACTGAACTTGGTGAAAGATAGATTTCCCCATGTTGTTCCTCTTGGATGTCTAGCACACCTGCTACATTTATTGTGCTCTGACATTTTAAGCTGCCAAACAATGAAAACTTTCACAGCAATTGCAGTTGATGTTGTCAAAACAGTAAAACACAGCCATGTTTTATTAGCATTGTTCAATGAAATATCAGCTGAAAAAAAGGCATTCAAGGATAGGGTTTCACTAAAGTTGCCAGGAAAGACTAGATGGGGGAGCCATTTGTTCTGTTTTGAAAGTTTGAAGTCAAACAAAGTTGTCCTACAAACATTAGTTGTTAATGAAAAGGCTCAACCATATCTAAAGCCAGAAATGAAGAAGAGAGTCCTGGACGATGATGTTTTCTGGGTCAGGATTGACACAGTTGTAGAGTTGATGAATCCAATCGTTCATTTGATCACAGCTTTCGAGTCCAATGAACCTCAAGTTCATAGAATAGCTAAAATGTTCAATAACCTGGAGGCAGTTCTTATTGAGAAGTTACCGTTATCTCCCCTGCAATCAGCAGAAGAAAAGGCAATCTTGTCCAAATTCAAAGAGAGGAAGAAATTTGGTGTATCATCTTTGCACCTTGCGGCGAACCTGCTTGACCCAGCTGTGCAAGGTAGTGATCTCGAGCCTGTTGACATGCTGGAAGCAATAAGCTTTATTTGCGACACAGCAAGAAACACAGGATTGAATGGTATACAAGTTAGAGAAAACTTGGCCGATTACAGGGACAAATAGGGAATTTGGTCCAGACAATTTATGTGGGAAGGAGTTGGGGTTAAAGAAGACAATGCTTATCTTGTATCTCCTTTATTGTGGTGGCGCGGTTTGAGGGGTACTTGTACACTGGCAGAAGTTGCAGTAAAAATTCTTGGGGCACCTGTTACATCTGCTGCCACAGAGTGGACATTCAGCACTTTTGGCTGGATTCATAGTAAAAAAAGAAACAGGCTTACATCTGAGAGGGCTGCTAAGTTGACTTATATAGCCTACAATTGGAAGCTGATGAATGGACCATCTAATCGTAAGCCCAACAAAACAACTAATGAGACTCATCAGAGTAAACCAGAACAAGGAGAAGAAACCCCAACACCCAGTCAAGAACGTATTATAGGCCTGGAAGAAGATTCAGAATCAGAACTGTCAGAAGAATCTGAGCCAGAGCTAATTCAAAGTTCATCAGAAACATGTGATGAAGAGGATTCAGAAGAAAGTGATTAAGACATCCAAAAGCACAATACAGCCATTTATTATTTAATTCCGTATTTAAATATATGTAACCTAATTTGTTACTCAGTTAATGTAATAGCGTACATTATGTATTCAGTTTCAGTATTAGCCTACTTATCTTTCAGTAAAATATAAAACTCATTTAAGAATTAAAAAAATGTGTTAAGTGGAATTTTCCCCTAATTTTACAATCAACTTTCATGTGCATATGCATAATTATTATTATGTAGGTATAAAAATACAGTTGAGTTGAGAGGCAATAGAAAAGAAAAATATTAGGCCTAGGCCTACCTCCTACTTCAATATTCAACAATTTTGTATATTAAATATATATACACACAGTACACACACACTATATATACCTGTATAGGCCTACATATCTATTTGTAACATATATATAAAAAAAGTACATATATAAAAAAATATATAAAAAAGCACAAAAGTCACTATCAGTCAATAATAACACAAATAAATACAGTAAAATATAGTGTAAAAACACTAAGAAACTTACATTTTGTGAGCTGGAATATTTCGGCCGCTGTGCAAGCCTTTGTCAACCAAAACTGTGATCCTATGAAACTGTGAAAGCTGTTTCCAGCTCACAAAATGTAAGTTTCTTAGTGTTTTTCAATCTATATTTTACTGTTTTTATTTGTGTTATTATATATAAATATATATAATGCATCTATGTACATACAATGGCTAAAACATTATTAATTTGTCTTTAAAAGAGATAAATGCGCAAAATGCCTGGGCATTTATGGGTTTTGGGCATTTGCCCGGGCATTTATATCAGGCATTTGCCTCGACTTATAAATGCCCAGGCATTTTACATCACTAAGCTGGTGGGCAAACAAGAAGAAAAAGTCCAAAAAATGAACCATCTTCACTGAGCGTCTTCCACTTTGAGAGTTTTACGTCTAATAATAATAATAATAATAACAACAATAATAATAATAATAATAATAATAATAACAATGATAACAGCCAATTGATCAAATTGTTCCATTATCAATTTTATTTATTCAAATTATTATTTGAACTTTTATTCTTTGTTTTATTTTTCAAATTACACTTTGGGAGTTTCATGTCTAATAATAATAATAATATAATAATAATAATAATAGACTTAATCAAAAACAGAACGATAAAATGTAACTGGTTCAAACAAGTTCTGTAATGAATTGAATATTACAGAGAATACAATCAAAAACATGTACATCTAAAAAATATGTTGAAAGATGAAAATAGAAGATTTCAAGAACATCCTAAAGCTAGGAGAGGTACTGTAGTATCTGAAGAGAGAAGAAAGACTACCTCGGAGAGAATGAAGGAGTACTGGAAGAAGCATCCGTGAAGAAATTGATTCAACGAACCCCAAAGTGGGTGATTCAAAAAAATAATATCATGTGACCTGGCTGGCTCAGGTCTGGTGTCAGAGTTATCAGGTTGCACCTGAACAAGTACGGGGCTTCTGACGTGACGACTGTTTTTTGGCAGCCGGGACCGTCAGGCTTAACGTGTCCTCCGAACCATGACTCTCTTCTGGAACTACTATACTATATTGATAAATGTCCAGTGGCTAGCTTCCTTTCCAGGATCTCTTTCCATCACGGAAGGTGAAATAATTGGACTACTGTAGTTTTCATATAACTTGGCAGCAGTATGTTGGGTTCAGATATAGCATGTCCCATCTGCTACACGCTGCCAAGTTATATGAATACTACAGTACATTACTTATTTTCTGTTTTTAAAATTTAATCATAAAATATAGAATTTTATACTACAATTGAAATACTAGTCAGATCAAATTTATTACTGATATGTTTATATGAAGGAATTTGAATCGCTGATTTTGATCTATTACTTAAGAATACAAATAATGGTTGAGGAGGACTAAGTTTATTTCTTTTTAGTTTAAATCTTTTTTATATATTTTTAGTGTTCTATTTGGAATAAGAATAAGAATAATTATTGAGGACCACTAAGGAGTCATGAGATATTCATTTTTTGTAGTTGAACTCCCTTTTAAATTTTTTAGTGTTCAATTTTGAGTGGACTTTTAAATTAATAGGTTTTAAGTGGAAAAGCACCATTTTATTTTTTTGGAGAGAATTTTTTTTAATGAATATAATTTTTTAGTGTAAATTAACCTCATTTTTTGGACAATGTAGTTTGGACAAAATTTGTGGAGAGTGTAGTTTTGGACTTATCTTGTATGTATTTTATGTATGTAGTATGCTGCGTCTTCACTTCACTGTTATTTTGTCTATAAATAAATGAAATGCTAGATCAGGAATTCTTATCTAGAATAATAAAAGACAGAAATATTTTTCCAAGGGTCGAAAAAATTATTAAAATTAATCTTAACATGAATTAAATCTATTCGCATAAAATAAATTAACCCTACGAACTAAATAAACAATTAACAAAAAAATGAGGTAGGTGAGGTGAAAATGTTATTTTAACTTAGAAGAAATTACTAAAATTTGTAAAAAAATAAATGTTTTGGACAATATAGCATACTCAAAATTTGTGGAGAGTGTAGTTTTGGATTTAGTATGTTGCTTCTTCACTTCATATTTCTTTTCGTCTTCACTTTATTTTGTCTATAAATAAAATATTAGATCAGGAATCCATATCTTCATAAAATACGGAACTATTAATAAAAATTAAATATAAATTAAAAACTATAAATTAAATATATTTACATAAAATAAATTAGCCCTACGAACTAAATAAACATTATAACACCAAAAAAATGAGGTAGGTGAGGTGAAAATGTTATTTTAACTTAGTAGAAATTACTAAAATTTGAAAACAAAATGAAATTAGGGATGTGGCAGAGATGAGTTTTATATTGACAAATTAGAAATCTGAACGAAATAGAGTAATTTAAGCACAATTTCCTATTGTGTTGCAAAAAAATAAAATTATGTACCTGAGAGTACAATAACTGAAAACTACAGTTGGCTTGTTGGTGACTCATCCTATAAATAGCACATGGGCTTTACACTTGCTGTAGGCTTATATTATTCTAGTTTCTAATCAAGGTTACTTGACCATGTAGGTTGAATAAGCAAGTACCAATCGGAATGTTTTTCCTACTTGAATAGTATAGTATGATGCATATTCTTGTGAATTGTCTCAGTAATTCATGAAACCTACTCTTGTCATTTAGCTTGTCCCCTTACTATATAAACATTGTTATTTATTCTATTTCAGTTATTTAAAGATTGGTAGAAACTAATTTACAAGACAATTTCCTTCTAAATACCACACTAATGGCATATTATTAGGCATTTACATCTATCATAAGAAGGTTAATATGTCTTACCGGACATTCCTGGGAATTCAGTGCGCATGATTAGCTGTTATTGAATATTTGAGACTTTTTTCGTGGAAACTATTTTACACCTATCATTAGAAGTGATTTATGCAACGAAATTATCGTAATTTCCTTGTACCTGAATTTAATTTAATGGAATAATTCCATAGGAATTGGTACGAATTATTGTTTTATACTGTGACTTAGTTTCAAAGCTTACATTTCATTTTACATTTCCTGGAACTCTGTAAATTACAATTCTTCAGGAGTGGTTTCTATCTTTTTATAACTTTGATATGAAATGAACTATAAAATAGCGACGATAAGGCTTTGTACGCACACTCACCTGTGCAGCCAGACCCTGTGTGAAGGTGGGAATGAACTGTCAAGCATAGAGCTTCAGAATTTGTTTCGGTGAGCTTGGCATACTGATACAGTTATGTTAGATCAGTGAGGAAAGCAATCACAATCTACCTAACTCCACGTTGTACGCCCTTTGGACTAGAACAAAAATAATGTTGAGGTCTGAAGAGTCACCTACAGTCAAAATCGGCTATATTACTATATACATGCATACAATTTTTTTTGTTGAAAAAGAACCTCCATTGCTTTTACCACCAAAATAATACTTGAGAGCCAATCTCTTTGTATTGTCGGTTTTTTGTATTATATGCTATATGTATTATTATTATTATTTACTATTCTATAATTATTATTACTGCCAGTTACTGCTATAAATTTGTTACATTATTGGTCAAGATTGTTGGCCTACTATTTATGTTTTCTATCACTTTTATAATAATTATTTTGTAGCTTATTTAGAGTGCGAGCCATTCCTCCACACAGGTTGAACCTAAAGAGGGATGCACTGCTGTTATATTTTGTTTTTATAGTGTACAATATTTTACTGTTTAATTTCTTTTATGTTTATTGTAATGTAAATGCTTGCAGTGAAATAAATAATCTTTAATCTTTTAACAGGGGGAAAAAACAAAAAAAAAACAAGTCTGTAGAAAGAAGTTATTTATATATCTATTTATTTATTCAAATTGACTCACAGAGTAATCAATTAACTGCTTCAATGGCACAATAAAAAAGACATATAGAAATTAATTATTGTAAATTACCTTGTATTATAATTATATTGTGATAAAATTATTCCATACGTATAAACGTGACAAAATTCAGGCCATTGGTTGCTACAGTCTTTGAAATTTACTTGTTTTTACTAATTGAAAACGTGATAGCTATCGATTAATTTATTTAATTTATTTGTTTTATTGGCAAAATAATGCAGTATTTGAAATGTCGTAATGAACTTCTTTCATATATGTAATTCATCTCTGTCACTTTGCAATCCTTGTATTACACTAGATTGGTTATGTTTGTTTATTTGTTTGAAAATTCCTCCTGGTGACTTTACAGAGTATAGGAGTTGTCAAAAAATACCATTATCACACTTACGATATAAAAAATTTAAAACAACAAAAACACTTAACCGCTCAACTCCTTGTCATAATATCATCACATATAAACTATACCAAAACTATATCAAACATATAGTATGTCAGTTTGGGTTTAAATAATTATTTTACTAACACACTGAACTATTTACTTATATTTTTTTACACGTTAAAATAGTTTTAACTTTTCATGTGAAATTTAACGACATGCAGTCAAATTTGACTGCATGTCGTTAAATTTCACATGAAAAGTTAATATTAACAACGCAGTTCGTCATGGAACAAGAAATCCAGGAATTTAAAATAGTTGTGCCGTGCTGTTACTTAGTCCATAATAAGTCTTGAAACACATTTGAGTGCAATAACTGCATCGGTTCTGGTTAGATAGGATGTGCTGAATTCATTTTTTGTATTATGTACTAAATACGCTGGGTGTAGGTTATGTAAAAATGTTTGTCAATCTTATTCCAGAGTTCCGTGTAAATGGAATTCAAAATTCACTCATTACTTTTTTTAAGATTACGTCTTGGAGATTCCAGTTAAGGAGTATAAGACAAGTCAGATCAACAATTATACAATCGTATACACTAGTTACCATAACTACTTTACCAATTAGTTGAGGTGAGGCTTAATTTTGATGTAAAAGGAACTGTTGTACACTATAGGACGCTTTATCAACTAAATATTTTTTTCAATTGGTTTTTAAATATTTATATATTTTGAAGACTCTTTAAAAACTGCGGTCGATTGTTGTAGAGTTTCCTACCAATATAACTAGGTTTTGTTTGAATAAGCTGCTATTGTGACTCACCAAGTGATAATCTCCTCGGCTTCTTGTTTTATAATCGTGTACGTCTAGATTTTAGTTGACATCACTCTTTTTTACATATAAAGTAGCTTCTTACACATATAAGCAGGGTACAGTTAGGAGACCAAGTCTCTTGAACAACAGCCTACATGGATCTAATCTATTTACTCTTTCCATCTAACAGCTTTCTTTTAGATCTTTAACACCCTATCAAGGTTTTGTTTTGATGAATTACTCCATACTAAGATAGCATACCTAATATGTGATAGTAAGAGCCCATGGTAAGCTGTAAAAAGTAACTTTTTGCCATTTAATCTAGCAAGCTGTCGCAGGACAAATACCCCAGATGAAATTAGGGAAGTGATAGCCGTGAGCCGTAGCAGGCATCTGTTTAATCAAATAGAGATAAGCTGCGTTCTCCTGGGCACTCTTTGTAAGGATGACCGATTAGATTGGCCAGCAAAAAAGACACTGTTCTCTGCTGTAAAATCACTTCATGGTGGTTCGGAACCCACCTAAAACTGTAATTCCAGCTCATCAATGATCAATCACAATCATCCAACTTATTACCCACGCACAGGTCTCAGACCTATGTGGGCTTCATCCTCCAAAAAAATGTTACAACATATTTTCTCAACATATCGAGTCCATGTCAATCGTCTATCCAACAAAACTCCAAATAATGCAATGTTTTGTTCCTGGTCTAGTTGATTATCGTTTACAAACACGTTTTATAGCCCTATCTTCATTATGCTTCTATTGATACTGCTTTGGAGTTTTCCGTACAACATTGGATTGTAGTAATGCTTAGACAATTAATTATTGGGAGCTTTGTTTTTGGATAACCCTCGTGTTTATAAGCTTCTTACCTAATAACTTTTATATTGAGTTTCGTATTTTTATTGTGTGCTATATATATATATTTTTTTTTTTGAGGATGAAGCCCACATATAGGTCTGAGACTTGTGCGTGGGTAATGAGTTGCACAGTGGTGATTGATGAGTTGCACAATGGTGATTGATGAGTTGGACCTACAGTTTTAGGTGGGTTCCGAACCACCGGGAAGTTATTTTACAGCAGAGAACAGTGTCTTGTTTGCTGGCCAATCTAATCGGTCACCCTTACAAAGAGTGCCTACGTGAACGCATCTTATCTCTATCTGATTGAACATATACCTGCTACGGCTCACGGCTATCACTATTGATTATGCTAAGGAACAACCCTCATCTAAGAACTACATTAAAAAATAATTTTAACATAAAAAGTTTATCAGTTTTGTACAAAATTAATGTAGGTTCTGAATTATTTGTATGTTAACAACATAAGTTCTATCAAGTACATTCAGAAAATAATTTTACCAATAAAAATTCTAATATCAAAACTGACATTGTATTTCTATTCAATATATGATTTTCACTCACTTGTACTGGAGATACTGGAGGTGTGATGTGAAGGTGAGTAAAAATCATATATTAAATAGAAATACAGTGTCAGTTTAGATATTAGATATTGTTCATCAAGTACCGTACTTCGTCATGGAAAACATCACAAATAAAAATTCATTCACTTTTTGCAAAATTAATACAACTTCAGGTTCTGAATAATCTCAATTTAGCTTTAATAAACTTGAAAATATAGAATATAACCTACCGACTGTGTTTTGTGGAATGTCTATTGCGGAGAAAAACCACTTCATATCCATTAATTGAATTTAGGGGAAATTGATGGAGAATTGAGTTCAACCTACATTGTCTAAATAGCCCTTGTACTGAATAATTGATAAATAATTAGCATTTTTTTGTATTTGATGAAATTAAATGACAAATATTAATGACTTTTAGCTGAAAAAATGTAACACATTTATCACGGGATGGGCTGTTATAATGCAGAGGTACTGAATTTAATTATGAAACATGATAAATTCAGGGAAAATTACCTAGAATTGAATTCAACCTTCGTTATCTGAATTTTATGAACCGATAAATAATGAGCTCCTTTTTGTATTTTATTGAATTAATGAAAAGTATTCATGATTGAAAAATAGCCATTTATCATGTAGTGGGCTGTAGAATTTAATGTAGAGTTCAACCTATGTAGTCTGAATAACCCCTTTATTACATTGAAAAATAATTAAGTACTGTATTGTATTTTGTTTAATTGAATAGAAAACAATCATGATTTTTAGGTGTTAAAATATAACGTCTATTTCAACGGCATACATCTATCATTTATGATGGGTTGGTCATTGCAGAGTAAAACCACATCATGTCGGGTGCATATCGAATTTGTAAAATAAAAATTGAAATGATTGATAATTTTTTGAGTGAAAGCTGAGAGCGAACGAGCGAGCGCATAGTGGGCCTAGCCCGTGCACGGCGACATCCGTGTGGAGACATGGTCTGGCTGTGGACGGACAAGAGAGAGAGAGAATGAGTGAGAGAGTTGAGTGAGTGAGGCGTCGGGTGTTGCGTCCTCTTGCGTCGACTCACTTGCTAGTCCTCTGGCAACCCCGGATCGATACGCCGGTTCTCTGAAACACACACCCCTCTCATCAGCCTCTTCACTCCTTCCGCTTCCTCTTTGCCCCCTCTCACCCTCATCTTACCTCGCTCGCTCATTCTGCCGGGACTCTTGTGCCTTCCATTCATTCCGAAATTCACCATAGCCGCTACCTCCCTTCCTCCCCTCCCCGCCTTTCATTACGCGATGACTACTGGAACTGCATCAGAGTCGTGGCGGTGGCCGTGTGTATGTGCGTGTGCGTGTGTGTGTTGACTGACGCATTCGACACATAGCACGACAGCGAAACGAAAGCGAAACTTTTAACGATGACTGCTGTGTGAGAAGAGTGTGATGCCGGTGCTATTTAACATGGAATGACATCGAGCCGGCCGGCCGGTGCCTGTGCCTGTGCTGGTTCATTTGAGTCGAAAAATCGAAGGCAGAATGATTTCTGTTGGTATCCGGAAGATAAAAATGCAGTGAGCATTTGCAGGTTTAACCTTGTTGAACGCATTGACCACTGGAGAAAAAGATCAGTTGTGGAAGAGGAAAAATCAGAAGCTGCATTGATTCCTATTTGTCTATATTCTTGATATGCAGAGGATACAAATGCAATGACCATTTGCAATTTGACCTAGCTGAAGAAATTGACCATTTGAGTCGAAAAATCTAAGGCTGAACGATTTCTGTTGATATCCGAAAGATATAAATGCAGTGAGCATTTGCAGGTTTGACCTTGTTGAAGGCATTGACCTCTGGAAATATAGATCAGTTGTCGAAGAGGAAAAATCAGAAGCAGAATTGATTCCTATTTGTAAATATTCTTGATATGCAGCGTTTACAAATGTCATGAACATTTGCAGTTTTGACCTTGTTGAAGGCATTGACCACTGGAGTTATAGATCTCAGTTGCTGAAGAGGAAAAATCAGAAGCTGAAATGATTCCTATTTGTCTATATTCTTGATATGCAGAGGATACAAATGCAATGACCATTTGCAGTTTTGACCTAGCTGAAGAAATTGACCATTTGAGTCAAAACATCTAAGGCAGAATCGATTTCTGTTGGTGTCTGGAAGATATAAATGCAATGACCATTTGCAGTTTTGCCCTTGCTGAAGGAATTGGCCATTTGAAAAAATCGAAGGGAGAATAATTAATTTCTGTTAGTACCCAGAGGATTGGTGAATATTTTTTTTAAGGAATTGACCTCTGAGAATTGGATCTGTTGAAGAGATAACATGAGCCGGTCGTTGGCTTTGATTTGGTCGAAAATTGAATGATTAATCATTGATTGTAGGTATTGTTGGTTACAGGTATTCCTGTTGGTAGTAATTGACCATTTCAGTCAAGAAATCTAAAGCAGAATCGATTTCTGATGGTATTCAGAGGATGCAAATGCAATGAGCATTTATAGTTTTGACCTTGATGAAGTGAAGGAATTGACCACAAGAATTAGATCTGTTATTGAAGAGAAAAATTCAAAAACTGAATTGATTTCTTTTGGTGAATATTCTTGATGGTGAATATTCTTGATGCAATGAGCTGTTTTGACCTTGTTGAATTAATTGACCTCTTGAGAATTATATGTGCTGAAGAGAGATTAAGCCGGTTGTTAGCTTTGATTTGGTCGAAAACCAGAAGCTTAATCATTGATTTTTATTGTATATGAGGAGGATATTATAGAGATATGAGTTGGATATTGATTTTTTTTAGTTTCCTATATGGGGAGGGTAAAAGCAAATAGCATTTGCAGTTTTGACCTTGTTGAAGGAATTGACCTGTTGAGAACTGGATCTACTGATGTGAAGCATCAGGTGTTCATTGCCTTTTTTTCGGTGGATGAAGCCCACATGGGTTTGAGACCTGTGCGTGGGTAATGAGTTGGATTGATGAGATGGAACTACAGTTTTAGGTGGGTTCCGAACCATCAGATTTTACAGCAGAGAACAGTGTCTTTTTGCTGGCCAAACTAATCGGTTACCCTTACAAAGAGCGCCCAGGAGTTTCGTAGCTTATCTCTGATTGAACAGATACCTGCTACGGCACTCGGTTATCACTTCCCTATTTGATTTGGTCTCGAAATTAGAAGCTGAATTATTGATTTCTATGGTGAATATTTTTTATATATGCAGAGGATAAAAATACAATGAGCATTTGAAGTTTTGAACTTGTTGAAGGAATTGAGAATTTTGAAGAGAGCATTGTCTGTCCATTGGCTTCGATTTGGTCGAAAAATCAATAACTGCATTGCATGAGTTGAATAGGGAGAAAAAGTATTTAATCAACAACTTGTAAGGGATAAAAAGTATTTATTGGGACTCCTAAATATAAGTTTCCCCCATTCTAAAGCACGTTCTCAATGGTTGAACAATAATTGAAGAATTTTGCTCTCATGTGGGTGTGTCTCTTTTAAATAACATAGTCTTGTATCATTTGTTTGTACTTTTTTGGAGAAGCCCACATAGGTCTGAGACCTGTGCGTGGGTAATGAATTGGATGATGGTGATTGATTAGTTGGACAAACAGTTTTAGGTGGGTTCCGAACCACCGGGAAGTGATTTTACAGCAGATGATTTCGATATGTTTTTCAGGAGCATATATAAGGGAGGGGCTCGGGGGTCTTGCCTTCTCTCCTCCTCTCCCCCCCCCCTCTACGCTCTGGTCAGGTGTTGATGAGAAGGATATCCTTGAATATCCTCTTCCAAGAATGGACATTTATATGTTCAAACTTCGCCGTTTCATGTAGATACATCACAATCATATTATCGTTATCAAATTTCATTGAATAATTCTCTAGTTCAGCTTTGTAAAATTCATAGAACAATTACAGTACTTATATATTTTTAACAATCTAGAATCTAAGACTTTAAGATTGTGCATTTTGTAATCTGCATGAATAAAGTAAATAATCTAATCTAAACCAACCCCCCCCCCCCCCCGTAATGAAGGTAATGTTGGTAGAACAAACTTTCGAACACACAAACTTGTGTTGTCAAATATTACATGTGCTTAAGCCCTTTAAAAATAATATTCCATTGTTATGTCCACATTCCATATGTCATTTAATCTTTGAATTTGTCAAATAATAATCTACTAAACTATTCTAAAACAATTGCTGGTTTTGGCCCCCACCAAAAATGTAATCTATATTCACCGCTGACTGTTTTTTTCTCAATTAAAAAATAAATAAATTATTGATGTAATCATTGTATTTTAATGTTTTTTATTTATTTATTTCTATTTCTCTTTCAATATCTGTTCTAATTTGGTTTTGTTGTTTGTTGCCAACAGGAACTGGAGAATCGGGGAAGTCGACATTCATCAAGCAGATGCGCATCATCCATGGCTCCGGTTATTCGGACGAGGATAAGCGCGGCTTCATCAAACTTGTCTACCAAAATATTTTCATGGCGATGCAGAGCATGATACGTGCCATGGATTTGCTCAAAATTCAGTACTCAGACTCCTCATGTATTGTGAGTACCTCATTACTTCATCATTTTTACCAAAGAGCTCATCCTAGACTAATAATAAATATGCAAGTTCAAAAGAAACTCAAATTCAAATAATTTTTTATTCCTCATTTCGTTTACAATGACAAAATAAATAATGATCAAATTCTATCAGTTCAACTTCAACGTTATAAAATAGAAATTTATGTTATTTATTTTCTAATGAAACAGAATAAATTCATAATATCAGCAAATCTTAAATTTTTAGTCTGTGTCAACTTCAATGTTTTGGACAATGTAACATATTCAAAATTTGTGAAGGGAGCAGTTTTGGACTTGAGTCTGTTGCGCCTTCACATTCGTTGTAAATTTGTCACAATAAATAAATAAATAATCAGCTGATAAACAGTTCAACAGTAACTTACATAATAGAGATACTCAAACAAAAATATGACACTCAGATTATTTGATTAATATATGGAACTGAAAAACAATTGATACATTGAGATAGCTCCAAAAAAAGTAAAGCAAGTGATAAATAGGAATGTGAACTGGCAGGCCTTAGTTCAGGAATTTGTCTTCGTATGGACCGATAAGGGTCTGTGAGTAAAGATGAGTTCACATCAGTTTGTCTACATATTTGAAAAAAGTTGAGGATGTAACATGAGTAGGTATCAATAATATTGAAATTTAGTAAATATATAAAAGTAGTATTAGAAGATATGAAAAAAGCAGACTCCAATGGGAACAGGCGCGAACCTCGATAGAAATCGTCTATTTTAAAAGGAATGGAAAGAAATGAAGAGAAAGTTGAACAGTAATAGAGAAATTTATGTAATTATCAAGAAATTAGGATGAAAGTTTAGTAAAATTGACTGTAAGTTGTAAAATTGACAGAAAATTAACCAGAGGAGGAACCCAAACCATGTGCGGACGCACCGAAACATGTTGCTGTAATAGTGATAATGAACAAAAATGTAGGCTGAGATCTATCTGTAGGCTGAGACTATAAGTTCCTCCGAGTTATCTGATTCAAGGCTGTTCTAGGAGTAATAACTTACTGCAGCTCATTCTTTTAATCAAAATTTAAAAAAAAGTTTATGTAAACATGGATCAGGAACAGCTTCTTTGAAGAAATAAAGATTTAAGTTGGCATCCAAGGCCCTTATTATACAGAGCCACTACAGTCGCGGTCGCGAGCCGCAATCAAGGATAAATTACACCAGCCGGGTGAATTTGATTAAACGTTTGTTAAGCTACGAACTCCTGGGATCTCTTTGTAAAGGTGATCGATTGATTGTCCAGCAAAAAAGACTGTTCTCTGATGTAATATCAGTCGCCATCATCCAACTCATTACCCATGCACAGATCTCAGACCTATGTGGGTTTCATCCTTAGAACAAAATTATGAAACAGACCCCTGGTGGCTGTCTGTCGAGTAATTGTACAAATTTTACAACTGATCTGTGCAATGCTCTCATGTGGTGATAATAGACTTATGTTTTTGATGAAAATGTGATTGTGAGACAATGACTGCATTGTTTGTTAATCTTGTTTCTCCATTGAGTTTCTCATTAATCAAGCGATAACCATCACAATTATCAATGAATTTCACCACCACCAACTTCAAGTTAGATTAAAACTGATAATCTTTCTTGATTAAATAAACTAGCATTTTCTGCTAAGAGATTATGATGAATACAATTATGATGAATTTATGATGAATAAGACCTCTTATTCCATTTTTTTCTTTAATATTGAAGTTATGACGGAAGTTAAGATGGTTCACTGATAATTTTGGATGATGAGAAAAATATAAATGTTTGTCAAATATAATAACATTTTAAAATTGGGGTTACAAGATGATCCAATGAAAATTTTGGAGGATGAACAAAAATATAATGTTGCAGTTATGAGCTGTGATCTGTATAAAATTTTATAATACAGCACGATGCAGATTAACGCAGTATAATTTTTTGGAATAATGTTTGGTTCTATACTAAACCAAACCCAGATTTTACATTATTCTTGATTGAAGGTTAATTTTTAATTCTTCTAAGCAAGCTATAGTTGATTCAATTTGTCCATTATGTAATTAGCACACCTCTATTTCACATGATAAAGTTTTGCAAATAGTTCGTGCTTGCTTTTCCATCCAATGTATGATGCCTGTTCATTTCAACGATCACTAATAATTAGTTTTTTCTATAATGAGTAATGAAGAAAAATTGGCGATCTGATATAATTCACTTCCCGGTGGTTCGGAACCCACCTAAAACTGTAGGTCCAACTCATCAATCACCATCATCCAACTCATTACCCACGCACAGGTCTCAGGCCTATGTGGGCTTTATCCTCCGAAAAAATCAAATAATATTTTTATGATCGTGCTTCAACAAGAGAACGAGTTCCATTTTAAAATTTCAACAGTTTGCTAAATCATTTAAGAGATCTTAACATGAATGACTTTAAAGGAAAATCTCCATCTCCAAATGGCTTATTTTGAATCCTTTTTATCATGTAAAGGAGTATCGATGTTTACCCACTTCTGACATGAACTTTTAGTCTGTAGTTTGTTGAGTGGCCTTGTCATGAAGCTTATACTTTATCAGTGTTTATTTATTTTTATTTTTTTTAGTTTGCGTTTTGTGTTTTACTTGTGATTGAGTACTCCATAGAATTATCTTATTGTCGCGATCATATGCATAAGCTACCGCAGTTTTTTAAGAGTCCTGAAAATATAGAATATTTAGAAAAACAACTGAAAAAATATTTAGTTGACGAAGCTTTTTATAGTGTACAAGAGCTCCTTTCACATCAAAATTAAGCCTCACCTCAACTAATATTGATATAGTAAATATAATAATAATAATAATATCGTGTGACCTGGCTGGCTCAGGTCTGGTGTCAGAGTTATCAGGTCGCACCTGAATAAGTTCAGGGCCTCTGACGTGACTTAACGACTGTTTTTTAGGCAGCCGGGACCGACAGCTTAACGTGTCCTCCGATAGTAAATATGGTAACTAGTGTATAAGATTGTTAATTGTTGATCTGACTATACTCCTTAACTGGAGTCTCTAAGATGTAACCTAAAAAAAAAAAAAATAGGAATGCCTACAGATCAAGATGATATCTATCTATCTAAATGGTGTGTACGATTTTTCGTTACAGGAAAAAGCCGAGTCAATACGAAGTGTAGACTTTGAAACAGTAACGACTTTCGAAAGTCCCTATGTAGAGGCGATAAAGGACCTATGGGCGGATGCTGGTATACAAGAATGCTATGATCGGCGAAGGGAATATCAGCTCACCGACTCTGCTAAATAGTGAGTTTATACCTGGTTACACTAAACTTATAATCAGAGGTTTCATCTTATGACAGTAAATGCTTAATCATCTCTTCTCTTACATTTATATAAAAGTCTATGTATGTGTATGTATGTATGTTCCCAGTGAACTCGAAACCGCTGAACCGATTTTTATGAAATTTTTAGGCACAATTTAGAATAGTGCTGAGATGGTTCCTGGTAAGTTTGGGAGTTCAAAAGTCCTCGCTGAAGGACACAAAAAGGAGAAATCTGTTGGAACAGCTGATAGAAGTCAACAGTTTTTAATCATATGGCAGGCCCCTTAGCGTCGTTATTTGTACCAATGCAGCTAGAAATTTGAAATGTAGCCTCAGAGGGAGGTGGCGAAAAATAAAATCAAAAACCTAGCTTCTACCCTAATAGTTGTAGGAGGTTTAAATTTGAAATGTTTCTTCATTTAGAGCTGGTGATTAAGAAAAAAACGAAGGAGGCCTCTATTATCAGCTGGAAGAGCCCTAGGACTAACTTCATCCCTAATAGCCCTAGAAGGTTAAAATTTGAAATGTAACCTTAGTGGGAGGTGGCGAATAATAAAATCAAAGACCTAGCTTCTACCATAATAGTCGTAGGAGGTTTAAATTTGAAATGTTCCTTCATTCAGAGCTGCTGAGTAAGAAAACAACTCTCTGATCAGCTGAAAGAGCCCTAGGACTAACTTCTTCCCTAATAGTCCTAGAAGTTTGAAATTTGAAATGTACCCTCAGTGGAAGGTGGCGAATAATAAAATCAAGGAGAATTTTTTATGAGAACGCAGCAACGCGCGTCGGACCAGCTAGTATATTGATATTTATATGAGTAGTCAACAATATTTCAAGCATCTCAATAGAAAGTATGGGAAATCTACGTCAACTGTTACGCTAATTCTAACCTAGGCTCTTGAAAGCTGGCAGATGCATAGAATGTTCAGGTTAGATTTAGAATTTTCTCTGATAGAGATTGACGTATTTAGTGGTTGTGTCAACGTCTGTATTATTCGTTGTTTTTCCAATATTACTGAAAACTTACAATTTTGAAGTCAACATTATACAGTGTTCCTGTGTAATTAATAACATAGCAATAATTTTACCCACGCACAAGTCTCGGGCATCATTAGCAAAAAAAAATAATACTTTTCAAAAATTAATAATCGTTTTTATATCTTATCAATGTGTGTATTTGATTTATCCATACTGTATATATCTTATTTGTACTTGTCAAATATTTATGATCCATTAATATTCAGATCTATTTTATTGGTTCAGTGATAGAATATCTCCAAACTGCAGTGCATTAGGCTTCTGAATGCCTGTAAATTATTGAAATCGATTTAACAAACAAAACAACAAAATCCATTCAGTGTTGAAACCTACAATGAATCATTCTTAATTTTTGGCGTTAATGGCCAGAAATTGTGGTTGTTTTTACAGTTGATAATAACAGGAAAACCGACCCAACAATTTTCCGTTCAGTTGATTTTCCATGTTGCATTTACTTCGTTATTTCAATACTTTCACAAAATAGTTTTAAAAACTATATAATTTTTATTTCCTGCATTGAAGCTGAACTGCATTCATGGAAGTACATATTGTGCATTTAATTATGGTGATGTTGAAGATCCTTCTTGTTTCCACTAATATGTAATATAAAACAACTTTTGAATGGAAATTAACTCACGTTATGGCGTGACGGCCGTTTCGCTCTGTTGTCTAGAGCATCGTCAGACGACCCACAGTACACTGATTTAAGGTAATACCCACTGATACCTTAAATCAGTGTACTGTGGGTCGTCTGACGATGCTCTAGACAGCAGAGCGAAACGGCCGTCACGCCATAACGTGAGTTAATTTCCATTCAAACGTTGTTTTATTAAGTTTATATTTAATTATGGGTTCAGTTTTTTTCATCGTTTGCTTGGGAAGTAACGTGCCTTCTGAACGTTTCATGTCATTCCGAGCTTCAATGCAATGAATATTCATTCTGAATAAACAAACTGAATGTAGCTCATTCAACAGATTAATGTTGTAATGGCTCCAACTCAACATCTTCAATAATAGAAGTATATTTTTAAAAACTAATATTGATAATTCAAAAAATGAATGGGAATCTACACTTGTTCCTGTTATTTTGACAGTAAGGATTGAAACACACTGGCTATTCTGTTTTGCTTCTATTTTTTAATTAATATTTTTTATACCGGTCGTTATAAATTTTGATGTGTGCATTAACGTGTGTAGTACGATAACGCTGTTTAATGTTGATAAATTACAAGCAAAAAATAATTACAAGCAAAATTCAATTATTAAAATTTTTTATGGTAAATTCAGCGACTTGCAGTCAATTTCAATTGAGAATAAATGATATTTTTACTCGCCATAACAACGCAGATCGTTATTGAACAAGAAATCCAGGAAATTAATATTGTTATTACAATTTGCAATTAAATTACTGTAAGACACTTCCGCTCCAGGGCGCTTGAAACCTCGGTACGCCACTGTTATATACATAAATAGTACATTTAGATCTATTATAGTGTTATATTGGATCCTCTATGAACCGTCATCCTTCGGGATCAGGACGGATAACTGAATAGAAATGGCATCATATTAACTGTTTAGTTATCAAATTTAAAATGTTCTGGTAGAGAAATGGAAATAAGAGTACGATTACTACTTGTATAATATGACTATTAGGCCACTATTAGACATGACTATTAGTAGCCCGGCAACTGAACGCTGTGTTGAGCTGCGCTATGCTACGACAGCTTTCAAACCAAACCAATGGTTTTCAATTAGCCCGGCAACTGGTACAGCGCAGCACAGCACAGCTTCCAGTGGCTGGGCGTTCATTGAAAACCATTGGTTCGATTGTAAAAGCTGTCGTCGCACAACTCAGCACAGGACGCCCTTATGGAAAGTGATAGCCGAGTGCCGTAGCAGGTATCTGTTCAATCAGAGATAAGCAACGAAACTCCTAGTCGCTCTTGTGTTTTTATTGTTGTCTGTGCTGTTGAACAGCTTAGAACAGAAATCCTGAGTTCTGATTGATCTAGGCTCCTGTTCTAAAAAGTGACAGTAGTGTTGAAATAGATTCATTTTGCAACTGGTTTGATAAGACGTGAGTTATAGTGAGTTTGATAAAGTGAGTTTATTGACATTCTTTCTAACCTCTTATAACTACTTCTTGACGTAACCGTAGATAAACAAGTTATTCTATTGGACAAAGTGATGATCTAGAAGGCAGTTGATTTAATTTTTTATTTTACTTTCTATTTTCTTTACATTTAAATATTGATGTAAACTTCTTATTACAGTTACCTTATGGAAATAGACAGAGTTGCAGCACCAAACTACCTGCCTACTGAGCAGGACATCCTTCGAGTACGAGTCCCTACTACTGGCATCATCGAATACCCTTTTGACCTTGAAGAAATACGATTTAGGTAGCGCAGTCAACTTCAGTTTTGGGCTATCGGCTGGAATTTATGCTGCATGATATTCTAACTAATGCTTGACATTTTTATTATTCTTCTCGTTTTGCACGCATCTTTTTATGTCTTGTCTTTTATTGCCAGCTGTTTATAACAAGTTTCTTGATGGTTCAAAGAAATTCTCCTTTTTTATGACTGTTTAATACTGGAGAAATCAAACTTTCGAGATTTCAGTCCTCAAACCCAGATCTAGCTTTTTATCTGATGCATTACTACTTTTTTGTGATCTAGAAACGCTCTTCCAATGTTTTTTCTCAACTTCAATGAAAACCAGCCTTGGGGATTTTCTATATGAATGCACTTAAACGTTGTCATACCCGCATTATAATAATAATAATATATTTATTTTTTGCATGTACAATCAGACAGTTTTGCAAACTTACACATACAATGTGATCACAGATAAACCTCATCACAGTCATATCACATATAAATACAAATAATTCATATCGTCTTTGGTCCTAAGTTATATATGCTTATATATTATTCATTTCAACTGTAACATCAAAATATCACAGTATCGATAGACTCATGGTTATATAACAGTATTCCTTGAATCCTGCTCAAGTAAATTGATTATAGTTGATTACTGTTCTAGTAAAAGATTATAGTTTCGACTACCCAATCCGATAGACTCGGATTATTATTTGTGGTTTTATAGCAGGATTTCTTGAACCCTGTTCAAGTAAATAGAGTTTTATGGTCGAAAAACAGTCAATATGCATGACTCCAATGATAAAAAGTGACCAAAATAATTTGATTCTCGTCCCAAGATTAAAATGAAATGTCAAAGTTGGATATGATTTACTTTCCTTCACACTTTAGTGTTACAGTAACTCAAATGAAAGAAAAATTTGTGAGAAATTTTATCACATCATTACAAGACTACATGATACGTTACTCTACTACTAAACTTTGTCTAATGTTCCCATTTGTTCCCGGCTTCAAGGCAGATTTTCTTCAAACAAATCCTATAACATTGTTCATATTTTGGTTCTATCAAACAGCCAGTCTTGCAGTTCTTCTTGCATATCTATTATGTGTTTGCATGTGTACTTTTTTCTAGCTTAAAAACGGAATTTCTTCTAATATATTGTATGAAAGTTCATGTTGGTATTTATTTGGGTTCTATCAAAAACTGTCTTGCAGTTTTCTTGCATTTTTTTAAATCCCTGCATGTTTTCTCATATTTTTCTTTTTATTTAAAACATTCACAACCAATATAGGCGTACAGTTTGACCCGAAACAATCCTCTTTTACCCAAAATACGTCTAAACAATTTTATTCATATGTCTTTGGATGTGCATTTTTTGTAAATCCCTGCATGTTTCCTCATATTTTTCTAATACTTTCATATTTTTCTCTTTATTTATTTATTCATTCAAAACACTCACAACGAATATACACATTCACAGCCAATATAGGCGTACACTTTAACTCCAAAGCAATTCTCATTTACCCAGAATACGTAAAAACAATTTTATTTAATAAACATGTTCCCAGGTATTTTTCTACGCTTTTCTTCTCCGCGGATATGTTTCACCACCATCCTAATCCTTGAATCCTTGTTGCATGTTCATGTCACTGTGAAGTTTTGCATGTGCTTCAAATGTTCCAGTTATCTTGGCGATCTAGCGAGAATTGAAAGTCCCGACTTTCTGCCCACTGAGCAGGATATTCTGCGAGCTCGTGCGCCAACCACTGGTATCATAGAATACCCATTTGACTTGGACTCGATCATTTTTAGGTATTGTGTGTTTTCAAAATGAAAATGGAGTCTTCTAAAATTAAATTCCTTGAATTGGACTCATAGGGTTTTATTTATGAACGTTCCTTCAGAGTCTCTTGACTCGAGGGATTCGTGAAATGTAATTTATTTATATACATGTATTTATGTGTTATGTATTTATATATCTAGTGTATATAAATAGTCATTTCAAGAGTCAAGAGACACTGAAGGAACTTTCATAAATATTGGCATTGGTATACTATTTCGATCCTCCTGTAGAAATCTTTGAAAATTGGACCTTGCCCGGTACTATTTATTTAGTTACCTGTTGTAATTATTATAATTATATATTATTATAATTATTAGGTAAACCGTTTATTGTTATTTTTATCAAGATTTGTTTTGTTTTATCTAATTCGACATAAATTATTACTTATTTAGTTACCTGTTTTAATAGGTAAACCGTGTATTGCTATTTTTATTAAGATTTTTTTTTGTTTTATCTAATTCAACATAAATTGTTGGACATGTTATATAATACTATTCATGCTCATTTTTAGAAGAAGGTTTGGGTATTATCTACATGGATTTTTTCATTTTTTGGTCATTTTTTTTTAAATCTAAAAAAGTCTTTTATTTCACGTTAAGTATAAAAAATCAATTCAAAAGTACAAGTATCAAATACTTTGTACATATACAATACATGGTTACAATAAAACATTTTAAGTCATCAATTTAGTTATTTTGCTTTTACGGCCTCATTGGACAACTTAAGTCAATCATTTCCTGGTCCTCCTTAATATGTTCTCTTCCCGCATTGTCCAGTACTTTTCCATTCGTTCTGATCTTCTCTGTCGTTCCTCATCTATGGTACCCGTTCCTCATCTATGGTACCCGTTCCTCATCTATGGTACCCGTTCCTCATCTATGGTACCCGTTCCTCATCTATGGTACCCGTTCCTCATCTATGGTACCCGTTCCTCATCTATGGTACCCGTTCCTCATCTATGGTAAAAAAATATTTTTTCTTTGTGCATCGATTTTTGAAAAAAATGCAGCGATTGATACATTTTTTTCAAAAATTGATGCATTTTTTTAAAAAATCGATGCATTTTTTCAAAAATCGATGCATTTTTTTCAAAAATCGATACATTTTTTTTTTCAAAAATCTATGCATTTTTTTTTCAAAAATCTATGCATTTTTTTCAAAAATCTATGCATTTTTTTAAAAAATCTATGTATTTTTTTCAAAAATGAATGCCCTTTGTCAATAAATATATCAGCCATACATTTATTATAATTTTACCCATTTTCATGTTTTATTAGTCTCCATTCATGTTCTCTAGTCCTGTTTCCATTATTTGGGAACACTTGACTCAAGCTTCACACAATCCTCGACCACGTCTTCCCCTGGGCCTCCTTCCTTTCATTATTTCCAAATTTTTTAAATAATATTTTGGTACCCGAGATCAATAGTTGAATGTAATTTTCTTGTTACAGAAACCTCAATACTGTAATGTGTTGCATCCTTTTATTGGTGTTTTCTTTCACTATTCACTTGACACTGAATTTCCTATTTTTTTTATTGATTCTCTCCTATTATTGCATCTAACACTGTCGCATGTTTTGCTTGTATATTATTGCATGAATCTTCAGCTTGTTATCAATTATAATAATATCTAGATACGCATAGTATAAGCACACAATTTCTAGTTTCTGCTTACTGCATCTTTGTTGAAATATTTGTCCTAGTTTTTCATTTTATTGTTAATGAATGAATCATATTTTAAAAATCCTCTTGAGACAATGCTATTTCATACTTCTATGGAAAATATCAATAATTGATTAGATTGTTGTTAAATGGATCAGAGTGATATTATCCCCATCCATCATTGTTGAAAGGAGAAAATTTACTACTTATTTGTTCACACTGTTGAGAAATGATGTAATCAATATTTAAATAATATATATTAGAATCACATTTTTGTGTCAGTTTCTTTACGCTCTAGGTCGATTTAATAGCATAATTTTATTAAATTTTTCTTATGTACGGTTTATCAGTCGTTTAAATCATTCAATAGCTACAGATTCAAAAAGCGGCCCTAAAGCTTGTTTCACACATACCCGGCTGTCGGGTAACCGGTGTCGTTTACCTGGCCGTTGAGACATAGTATCATATACACTTACCCGATTTTTGAAATCATATATGATACAATATGCCGGAATATTAATTATGCCGGGTAAACACCATCGGTTACCCGATGCCAGTTACGTGTGAAACAATCCGCTATTGAATCTATAGCAACTTAATGATTTATTGAACTACTGAGAAACCGGGAATGATTTAGTTTTACAACTAAAAATATCCTTTAGAATATCTTTAAAATTTAGAATATCCTTCAAAAAACCTAATCTTTCTCGATATATTGTACGAAATAGGAATTTTGGGCCCCATTACGGCGGCCATTTTGGATTTTTGGGGATGTTGTTTTATTCTATTATTTATTTTATTATCTATATATTGTGCATCAATTCTGTTTTCGCTGAAGCAACCATTCTGTATCTCACGTTGTTTTTAGACTTGCCAAGCTTAATTATAAACACCATTGGAAGTTTTTAATGGTGAACTCCATAAATCAATTTTTGATTATTTATGTATATCGATTTACTTTTTCGTGTCGACTACTGATGATTTAGCATAATACAGTATCGTCTTCTATACATGGTCAACTAATAATTATTATCTTGAATTGTTTTCAGGATGGTGGACGTAGGCGGACAGAGGTCAGAAAGAAGGAAATGGATCCACTGTTTTGAAAACGTTACTTCTATAATATTTTTAGTGGCTCTGAGTGAATATGACCAGATCCTCTTCGAATCTGAAAATGAGGTGAGAAAGCTATCGTTATTTGTCCTGAAAATTCAGTAGATTGAAGTGTTGGATTCTATTTTTAAATTCTTGAAGGCTTATTGTTTTAATGTAAAATGTTAAATATAATAGACGGCTAAAGAAGGAGATGTATTAGAACGTTTGATAAAAAGCGCCGTTTTTTATATATCAGAAATTATAATTGATTTTTACATGAATAATTTATCTAAACTTTCTATTTTATATATGAAAAACCATAACTTCCTCCACTGCGAAGGTATGTGTAAGTCCCAAGGCATGTATGTTTTGTTCCCTGAATCCACTATCACCATATAAAAAGAACATATAACAAAGAGAACCATATAGTAGAAAATTTCCCACTACCATGAAACAAGACATCCCTGTCTCCTTTTCCCCTCAATTAATGGATGTGTGTGCTTTCATTGGCATTTATGATCTTATTTATTTATAATTTACTATTATTATTATTATTATTATTATTATTAATTATAATTTTATTATCATTTATATCTCATTTATTATCTTAAGTCATTGGTATACACGTATACACCATGTTCAATTAGCTGAAGTAGACAAACTAAGTTGCAACTATTGTTAAACTCGTAAATGTTATAAAAACCCTATAACATCCATTATTTAAAAGAGAAAACTCAGCAACGTTGTCTGCAAAAGGAAACTTGAAAAGCTAAAACTTTTGCAGTATAATATCCTTCAAAAAACCTAATCTTTCTCGATATATTGGACGAAATATAAATTTTGGGCCCCATTAAGATTTAAGATTTAAGATTTATTTATTGCCAAAAATCATACATAGGCCACACATGTAAAATTACGGCGGCCATTTTGGATTTTTTGGGATGTTGCCAAGGTGGGATTGATGGGGATCCTTAAGATGATTGTTATTATTGATTGATAATGATTCTTATTATAATGATTGAGAGCACTCAGCTATAATTAAAAACAAAATCAGCCAATTATGTTGAGCTTGAGCCATATATTTTCTCTTAGATTGTACTATTTTCTAAGAGTGCTTGCACAGTGGAGCATCAATACTCGAGTATAGCCAACATCGTAAAATCAATCGAATGCTGTGGAATGATTTATGACAGATTTGAGCTGTATGAATACCACCATACTACAGCATGTGTTTGATTTTGCGATGGTGATTATCCTCGAGTATTGGCATGTGTGTGATTTCCAATACTCGAGGATAATCACCATCCCAAAATCAAACTCATGCTGTGGTGGGTACTCATGCTGCTCTAATCGATAATACCAACACTATTATATATCTTTCTTAGTAATGGCGAAGGTGATATTGTGGAAGGTATCCATAATGAATAATAAGACGAAATTGTCACAACCACATTTATTAAAACTTCGAGAAAGCAAAATAATTAAAGCTAAATAAGTCTCGAAGTTTTAATAAATGTGGTTGTGACAATTTCGTCTTATTATTCACTATTATATATCATTTATTTGTTTCTGCGATTGTAATTATCATCGAGTATTAAATGCTCCACTGTGCTAGCATCCTAATTAATTATCTAATTATTACTTCTTTGGGAGGAAAACATTCTTTAGTATTTTAAAGTGCTTCTTTTAGTGCTTTACTTGACAGATAAGAATCATTTTGTTATTTTACAAGTTGAGTTTTTTAGCAAATCCAAATTTTTAGTCTTGTTAACCTCAATGTAATAATCTGTGTTTAATAATAATTTAGTCTGTGTTTTGGACAATGAACATAATAAAAATTTGTGAAGAGAGCAGTTTTGGACTTGAGTCAGTTGCTCCTTCACATTCATTGTAATTTTGTGACAATAAATAAATAAGGAACGATATTTAGATAGGACGATAGAAAAGATGTAAGATGTGACGATACTTTAGTAAAGAAAGCCTCCTTTCCGTTTCTTAGCAAATCGTTTAATAGTAATAAATTTAATAATTATTATAGATGCAATTAACACAAGGTACACGAATTGGGATCAAATGCATCTCTTCTGAGACTGAAACGATTTTCATGTTTTTTTAATACATTATTTTTTTTTTTGTTTTTTTTTTGTTTTATTACATAAAAAGACATTACAAAATGGTCCCGCTAAACCTGAAAAAGGTTTTACAGCAGGTGCCTATAATAAAATAAAACACAATAATAAAATGAATGCTTACAATAATTTAAACAATGAAAAGAACTGAAAGAAAACTTTTTACAAGTTTCAAAATGCACTTCAAGGTAATTGGAAGGGGAGTAATAGGGTTGAAAAATGTTAAAAAATGTTAAAAAGGAAAAGGTTAAAGGGAGAGAAAAAAAAGAATAAAGATATTGTGCAAACATGTTCTTAATATTCTTAATATCTTAAGTCTCCTAACTGTACCCTTATTATATGTGTATGAAGTTTCTTTATAAGTAAAAAATAGTGATATTAACCAAAATTTTGACGTACACGATTATAATACAAGAAGTCGAGGAGAGATTATCACTTGGTGAGTCACAATATTAGCTTATTTAAACAAAAACCTAGTTATATTGGTAGGAAACTCTACAACAAGCTACCGCAGTTTTTAAAGAGTCTTGAAAATATAGATATATTTAAAAAACAACTGAAAAAATATTTAGTTGATAAAGCTTCTTATAATTTACAAGAGTTCATTTCACATCAAAATAAAGCCTCACCTCAACTAATTGATATAGTAATTATGGTAAATAGTGTATAATATTGTATAATTGTTAATCTGACTTGTACTGGAGTCGAAAATATAATAATTCTTTATTGTTTCCTCAAAAGAGTTACAACAGGTGGTTGAGCAACAACAATTTTTTCTCTTTTCTCTTAGATACTATAACATTAATAAATTAAATAAGAAATAAATACAGTATTAATGAACTGATACACTGTCGTTGAAGCTAGACATAATATTCCATATACCCTTTAGATTTCTATCAAAAACAAAGCAAAGTATGATTCTTCATAACATTTTTCATAAACCACATCCGAAGAGAAAGAAAAAAAATCTATAAAGTGGAATAAGCACAATATTAACTTTAGGAAATACATCATTCGAAAGATGAAAGGAAAGGAGAGACTGCAATTATTCAATTATTGCAATTATTATAAATACATCATTATTGAACAATTATCAATCCTGCCTCATCGTACAAAGACATGCTTCAAGAAATCTGCAAGAAAGTAGAAACCAATCTGTCATAACTGGAGTCTCCAAGACTTAATCTACAAAAAAAAAATGTTTTTCATTTGGTTCTGACGTTTAACTCCCTATTATTTTCAGAATCGAATGGAGGAATCGAAGGCCTTATTCAAAACAATTATCACATATCCATGGTTTCAGCATTCATCAGTTATTTTGTTTCTTAATAAGAAGGATCTCTTGGAAGAGAAAATCATGTACTCTCATCTCGTTGATTACTTTCCAGAGTATGATGGTGAGTAAACAACTATTCATTTCTCAAATAATTGATCATTTAAATTAGAAGATTTATTTATGCAGGCCTCATGGAATTGTTTCATGATATCACTATGTCATTTATTTTATTAATTTTTATGAAATTATTTTTTTATGATTATATGACTATGATTTTATTAATTTTGATGATATGAATCAATATGGTCATTGTTTTTCTTGAAATTTACATCGATACATTAATAAACAATTCACAACACAATCCATATAGAAAATCATAGTAGGCTATGAATGAAATAATCAAAATATTTTTTTCTGTAATATTTGCTCAATATAAAATTGAGGATTTTACAAAATTCTTCTTAGTATGTTGTTATCCAAATGTCTTTACTCTTGTTCGAATTAAAAAATAACCCTGTGTAGTTTCTCACACTCTTGTGGAAACCCAATTTTTGTGGAGAGTTAAATTTATACTATGAACAATCAGACATAGTTTATGTATCAGATTAGTTTTTTGTGTATGAAATGCTGATAAGTATTGATAATTGTTCATTCTCAAAATTTGATTCTCTAACGCAGGCCTCATGGAATTGTTTCATGATATCACTATGTAATTTATTTTATTAATTTTTATGAAATTATTTTTTATGATTATATTATTTAACACGTAGTCGTGTTAAATTACGGTAGATTTTTTAAAAAATAATTTCTAAGAAGAGAATTTTTAATAATTGTGCTACCTGTTGCTAAAGTTTGAAATTGCAACAGTTTTGAGACCAATTTTCAGATTTATTTCAATCTCAATCGACCATTTATTATATTATGAACTATAGAAATTATCACTATCATTATACTCTTATCAATTTGGGAGTCCGGTCCCACTAGGCGTCAAATCTGCAAGAAAGTAGAAACCAATCTGTCAAAACAAAACAATCTGTCTGTCAAATATGATTCTCTTCGATCTGAGTGCATTACGGCTCAATCATTTTTCGTACGCATTTTTGCTGACGATACTCACATTAGTCTGAGACTTGTGCGTGGGTATCGAGGTGAATCATTACACAGAATATGCAAGCCGTACGGTGCACCCGTGACCGCAGGAGTATTTTGCATTCAGTCGTTTCTTAGATAACTCTTCAAATGATTACACCACCGCGGCTTTTATGCATATTAGTTTGCTTATTTACAAATTAATTTATATTTTCCTAGATATGTTGAACTTGATTCTAATAGGTTTGAATATGTTTTGTCCTGTCAAGGCCCAAAACAAGATCATATTGCAGCACGAGAGTTCATAGGCAAAATATATTTATCAACGAATCCCGATCCAGACAGACAGTGCTATTCGCACTTCACGACTGCCACAGGTTGTGTCAATTACTTGTTGTTATTGACCGTATATCAAGTCCCTCATCCAAAGTTGTTGCTTATTCTGGTCCTGTGTGATAGTATGTAGCATTTATGAAGTATTTACAGAGTATTACTCGTAAATTTTGTGTATTTTAAATCCAGACACTCATATAGCTTATCAACGATAAAAAATATTCCTTTTATTGTGTTCACCTTACACATGGGCTAGTATTCCCAATATTGAATTTCCAGTATTCAAATGATAAATTCCATGTGTGGTATGAGTTTACCGTGTGGTACTTTTAAAGGTTGGTCATCTATATAAATAGTCACTATAATAGAGTCATCATATTTTATGCTAAGTTGAATAAAATGGTAGTTCTAATTCTGGTCAATATTATTTATTTGAATAATTACGAGTAGTTGTACCTTTTTCTTTCCCGGATTAAATTGAAAATATATAATTTTTTTGATTTGAGTTTTTCAGGATTTAATTTAATATAAATAACCTGAACAGTTTTACTGATTGGTTTAGTTCCAATCTTTATTTATGCTTTTTATTTTAACTATGTTCAACTTCCAGCTTAATTTTTCATTTATCAAATTTTCTTATTCGTATAGTACACTGTTTGTTTACTTGAGTAATTTTCTGTATAATATCAAAACTGACATTGTATTTCTATTTAATATATAATATAATATTAACTGACAGTGTATTACTATTTGATATACAGTATAATATATATTAACTGACCACCGTGTATTACTGTTTAATATATAATATTTAAATAATATATAAATAGAAATACAGTGTCTGTTTACTTGACTGTTTGTTTACTTGAGTAATTTTCTGTATAATATCAAAACTGACATTGTATTTCTATTTAATATATAATATAATATTAACTGACAGTGTATTACTATTTGATATACAGTATAATATATATTAACTGACCACCGTGTATTACTGTTTAATATATAATATTTAAATAATATATAAATAGAAATACAGTGTCAGTTTTGATATTAGATTGTTCATCAAGTATTTCATCATGGAAAACATCACAGATAATTTTCTTTGCTACTCTACTTTATTGCACATTAATGTCGTTTTTTCGGCTTTTAGTTTTCCTTTTATTAAATTAAAATATATATGTATTATTTTGCTCTTAGTTTTCCGTAATGAATTGAAAATAAATAATCTGAAAAATAATGATAGATAACTGATTGGGTTTGCTCCTATCCTATATTTATATGCATATTTATTATTTTTGTCTAGTAATATTTATTTTATTTTTTTCAAAGGATGAAGGATTATTCATATTATTCATATTGGAGTATGCTGAACTGATTCAATTTGGGGGAAATCAAAATTTGTAAGATACTTGCAAGATGAAATAATATTAATTATTCATCTCCGAAATACCATTGAAATAGTCCGTAACAACAAATGATGATATCGATTAGAAAACTAATCAGTTGTTCATAATTAATTAAATAATCAAAGTATCAGCTTTTTTTAAATTTTTAATATTTGATAACGCCTTATTATACTAAAATGCAAGTCTCTTTGTTTCGTAATTTTCGATTCACTTTAGTTTTCTTGAAATTGTTACAAATTATTTTATTCTTCAAATTCTTATTTCTGACTTCCCAATATAAAAATGTGCTGTTTGAGAATTTCAATTATCTAAAAATCCATTCTTGAATTTGGCCGTTCAGGGAGTTTTTCATAAGATAATAGTTATTTACTTTACTGGATAACCTTGAATTTGGTATAAATAAATAACGTTTATAAATAACTATAAATAAATAACGAAAAGCATAAAACAACGTCAAAATATTTAAAAAAAAAAAACACTTCACAACAATGGTTGCAGATTAAAATTCTACCGGATACCAGTCAACATTCAAATACTAAACCTAAATAGTAGGCTATTACTCAACAATACTAATATTAATTTACTGAGCTAAAGACATACTCTTATCTCATGAATTCTGGTGAAATTAGTCACAAAATATTGACTCTACTTTCGTGAAACTCAGCTTTTAAAATGGGTTTTTTATCAGCCAATAAATGCATATTTGTTTGAAAAATGATTAGAGGTACATGCAGTAGTAGCCTGTAAGACGACATATAGTTTAAATTTTGTTCTATCTTCATTACAAATTTATTGTAATTTGTTTGAACGGTCAGTTTTATATCCAGTTCATGCGTATGGCTTTTATTGGTGGGGAAACCCTTACAGGTAGTGCCACCTCGAATTTGAGCCATGTTATCGAAAACATGTTGGACCTACAATTTTAGGTTGTTTCCGAACCACTGGGAAGTGATTTTACAGCAGAGAACACAGTATTTTTTGCTGGCCAATCCAATCGGTCACCCTTACAGAGAGGGCCCAGGAGAGAGTTGCTCATCTCTATATGATTGAACAGATACATGCTACGCCTCACGGCTATCACTTCCCTTAGTATGATAATGATAATAATCGTACGGCCTTCAATTGGTGGAGAGACCAAGGCGGTTCTACCTCGCCGTTTTAGACATATTGTGGGGAAAATATGAACCTACACTTTTAAGTGGGTTCCGTACCACCGTATGAGTGATTTTTTTATTGCGGATTTATTCGGAGACTTGTGCGTGAGTAATGAGGTGAATGGGTGAATAATGAGAAACATCCATGGCTGAATGAGATTCGAACCCAAGGCTGTAGGAAACTAAGCCAGCCAGAGCCTTATCTTATCACAGACAAGCGCTCCAATCAACTTTGCTACCAGAGCCGCCAAATAATAAAGCTTATAGCATTAAGTCATAGAAGCATAATAAATCATTATTCTCAACAATGTTCCCGATCAATGAAAATTCAGTTCAGCATAATTCCAATTTTCATACATGTAATATAAGTATTTGTGTGGTTTAAGGAGTATATTTTATTCACAATATATTTTTAATGATAATTATTTTGTAACTTGTTGATTGTGTGCTAAAATACTTTGAAATTTGTCCTACTACAGGCCCTCAGCGTGATGCAATCACAGCTAGAGAGTTCATTTTACGAATGTTTGTTGACCTAAATCCAGATAGCGAAAAGATAATCTATTCACATTTCACATGTGCCACAGGTATTTTATAAACAATGTTTTGTGCATGCTGATGTCAATTGACGCTGGAATACTATTGGAATGTCCGTTTTGAATTACGCTTGCATGATGTGCTTAACAGATAATATTCCAGAAATTGCACAAGAGTGAGTGGGGCTGTTGGGGACATTGGTGTTTAACGGTTTTATGCTTGCGTTTCTGCAATGATTATATTTTATTTTAAATATAAAAAAATGGTTATTTATTCGTGACAAAAATACAATAGAGTAAAGATACACACAGCTTTCGCCCACAACTGCTTTCTTCGAAAATTTACAACACTGATGAATCCAAATGTTAGGTTATGCCAATTTTTCACAATTAATTTCGCTTTGAAACACCTAAGGTAATAATATTAACAATTTTCTATGCTATTATTCTTTGAGCAACTCTTCATCATCTTTTTCAGTAAAAATTACAACTTATTTCTATACAATCCTATATAATAAACAGCTACTTGCTGTTATCTGTCGACAAAACTCTAACGCTGGAGAATAAGGGATTGGAGGTGGTGAGGCAGAAGAATGAGGAATAAATGTAGAAGGATAAGAAAAACATAAGATAAAGAGGAGAAGGAAAGACGAGGAAGATAAATAAGAATATTAAAATTAGTTTGTAGATGAGTTATTACACATACTAGAAATCCAGATTCAATTAAGTCGGGAAACCTGCTAGTGAGATATTAAAGAGTTTGAACTAATTACCGTAACGATAACGCTAACCTTAGCATCAAAGATGCTATAGAACAGATGCATAGAGAATTCAGGTTAGCATTAGCGTTATCGTTGACTAAGTTATTCCCATTCACTTTCAATTTTTTCAATTCAATTCAATTCTTTATTTCTCACCAAAGTCATTACAACTGACAATATACATTTAAGAAAATACAATAAAATATAAAAATTCTAACACATTAACAAAATAACAGTAACATATGGAGTGAGAAATGACCTAACCAACTATGGTTACATGTACTAGGATAGGTCAAGTTAGGGAATTGGTAAGGATACTTAGTTCCATTGTTACTATTATAAAACGTTTCAAGTATTGAAAAGTTTTAATTATCTAGAATCGATTCATGAATAATGTTGGTCATAGTTTTTTCTTTGTTGTCTTTTATTTTGAATCGAAGCTTCATAAATAAAAATAAAGTTAATAAGTTTCTAATATTGAGTTAATTTGAATGATAATGACCCCTTTACGTGAGAAACGTTTAGAAATCATCTTAAATTATCTCATACAGATAAATACTAGATTTATTTTCGTACATCTCATTACACGGTTCTTGAATTAAGTCTTTCTAATGCTATTTTCTTATTTTTCACTTGTTTTAATTTTTGTGTCTGTTGATAATTTTACCTGAATGTCTTGTGCCATTAATAATTTTGTTTTTGTGTTTTTATTTTCTGTGTTGCATGCTGCATGCTCCTCTATCTACAGATACGGAAAACATAAAACTTGTGTTCTGTGCTGTCAAAGATACAATAATGCAGAATGCCCTCAGAGAATTTGGAATGAATTGATTTTATACAGAGATTTCGTTTCGAATATATAACATCCATCCCAAACATTTCATTGCAAATTTATGATTTCTTCACAAATCAGTTTATTGAAGCATAAAATTGCTTTGCAGTTTAGTATCGATTGCATTATATGATTGTCTATTTCATATATTTTGATTATTTTTTCATTGAAGCATAAAGATTCTATGAATAATTTTTATGAAAAGAAATATTTGCTTAAAAAACATAAGGAAACAAAGCCAAGTACCTAATCAAATAATACCCTATCATAATAAATTATTGTCCATACAAAGATTTTTGTCTAAAGTTTTGTAATACTGGTGAACTCAACTTTCAAAGCTATCAAAATATTTCTTTCTTTTCCAATAATTCTTCTTCGTCCCTCCCTTTACTATTTGTGTGACATTTATTTGTAACGCTTTTTGTGGTTCAATGTAATTGTTTTACATTCTTCCTGTAAAATAATCTTATTAAATGTTCTTATTATTATCTCGTAAAAATAATTATCTATTAAATGTTATAATCATTCTAAAAATCATTAATAAAGTCATTATGAGGTTACTTTGTTGATTTATTCATTATACAGCTAGTTTTCAATTTTTGACAAACACTTTCAATAGCATGTTCTTCGTACCAAATTGGAATTTCTATAAAGATATTTATTTATTGTGACAAATTTACAACTTACAAATTTACTACTCCTTATTATATTAAGGAGTATATTCGAAAAGTAATATATTTAGGATGCCAAATATGCTTTTTATAGTACTGTAGTTTCTATAACAACTGTTATAAAAAAATGTAACAATTTTCTATAAATAATTGTTACAAAAGTGTCTGGCCGTAGTCCAAACTTGTCATCAACTCAGAGCCCTATTTCTTGAAACTTTCAAGACCCGTAATCATCTATATTATCTATATATATATCATATATTGTAATATAATCTATTATATATCATCTATAATTCAAGAATTTTTCCTGAATTACACGGCCTTAACATTTATTGAAATAGGGTTCTTTCCACTTTTTCTTTTTTTATAACTTCCTCAGACTCAGGGCCGTGCATATGGACGTTCCTTCAGTGTCTCGAGAAACTCTTGAAATGCCTCTTTTCTAAATGCTTTTCAAGAGTACCTCGATTTAAGAATCAATGAAGGAACGTTCATAAATATGGCCCTCAGACTCTGTTTATTTTACTCATCTAACTTCTGTCAGTGTCATAAGTTACCACTCACAAGTTTATAAAAAACTACCAAAATTAATTCCCTTGATGTGCGTGTATGAATATATACATAAAATATTCCTAGATAATGTAAAAAATGCATGGTAATGCATTGCACCAGAAAAAATGCATTGTGTGTCTTGGCTTCTTTGTGAATAAACGTGAGAAGCCATATGTTTATTTATTTTATTTGTCAATAATTAACTTCAAGGGTGCTGTCACACTTGAAGCAGTATCAGTTTAAAACTGACTGGACCTTTTTAAAATTATATTTTCCTTGTAACAAAATGAAAGTTTGATTATTATCATAGCGCGTAAATACCTCCACAGAATGCGGCATGAGAATGAAAACACTTCATTGTCTTCAAATCAGCTTAGTGCTTGATCAGCTTTTTGTGCATACCATACCGGTGACTGTGACTTAACATTTTTTCTAAAATACGAGTATCTCTTTTTTGCTATTATTTGTGCATGTATTTTATTATTTTCCTTGACATGCTTACTTTTTAAATCAATAAAAGGTAAGTTTATAATGTTCAATTTATTTTTAACTTGTAGCTAGACGAATAAATTCCATTGATAAAAAAGATGAATTTGACATACGATGAATTCTAGACGCAATCGTGTAGACTACCATATGGTACTAAGAAAAATTGATTGAGCAATATCTGCTCCGTGGTTCGGTTGACACGTTAAGCCGGACGGTATTAGCTGCCTAGAAACAATCATCATGTCATGTCAAAGGCCCTGAATTTATTCAGGTGCGACCTGAATAAATCTGACACCAGACCTGAGCCAGCCAGGTCTCTAGATATTATTATTTTATTATATATTACAGTATTATTTTTATTGCCATTTTCTTACAAAATATGTTTTTGGTACATCTTACTATAGGACTTCAGGGTGTTCATGCTAAAGGTGCATCCTGTTAATTTAAATGTAATCTATCAAATATAATCATTTTTATGTACATCAAAGATATTTAAAGACATTCATCATTGTATTGTTTCATGTGGCAGATTTCAGTTATTATATATCGGCTATCTAGTTCATTGACATTTTTCCGTTAGTTTTAGAATCTACAAGAATTCTAGATTCAGAATGTTCTCAATAACATGGCTGATTCAGCGACTACCTAACGAAACAAAGTGTCCCCGGTCACTGAAAGCTGTGTTGATTTTTCAATGGACGCCCGGCAACTGGCACAGTGCAACACAGCACAGCACAGCTGGCACAGTAAAGCTGCTTCGAGTGACCGGGCGTTTATTGTTTGAACGTGCGGTATTATTAACCGTTGGTTCTAGTTTGAAAGCTGTCGTCGCACAGCACAGCGTAACTTATCTCAGCGTTCAGTATACAATAGTAGCAACACATGCTTTCAACACGGCACCCGTATATTTAGCATTAGTTGATCCATGACGATCTGCCGATAGAATAGCTGCAGTCTGACATGCAGAAAATGTTTAATTGATAATAATTAGGTTTTTTTCTAGCCCGAAAGTAAGAAAACCCGAATTCTTACTAATTAAAAATTGTTCTGCAGTCAGTCATAAGTAAAAGTATCAACTAAACTTACTGTAGTATTCATATAACTTGGCAGCTTGTAGAATATTGGAGGACTTGCTACACCTGAACCCAACTGCTGCCAAGTTATATGAAAACTACAGTACTTACTTACTCCCAGGGCCATCTATATAATAATAAGTAATAATAAAGTTTATTCTCAAGATACAAAATTACAATACGAACAGAACAACAACAACAGCAACAAAAATTACAGAAAATTGCAACTAATAATCAAAAGCAAAAGAAGTCAATCCAGTATACAAAAGAAAAAAATAAACTAAAAATAAGAATTACAAGATAATATAAATCACGCTGCAACTCAGATGAATTATACAATAATAATAAGTATCTTGAGAAAGTACAGTCCAGCACACAAGATATAAGTACTTGTGGACCGCTGGAGGGAGTCGGATGGAAACGAATCATCAGAGATCAGAAAAAAATGAAAAAAGGATAAATTACAAGGTTTTTAAAGGAAAAATTAATCATGTGAAATTTCAAATTAATAATTTGTATCATATTATATTGTATGATGTAGGCTACTCAACCAAGCACTCGAAACAAGCCTTCTACATATTCAGGGGAAAGAGTTAACAGCCAAGCCTTAAGTTTCCTTCTCAAAAAACATCGACAACACGGTGTTCCTATTGTCTGCTTTATCGAAGTTGATATTTAGCTGCACCAACAAATCAACTAAACTACTGCCTAAAAATAATGAGATCTTATTGGATATTATTATAGGATATCTTATTATCTAAAAATAGGAATCTCACCATTTATAAAATCCAAATTCTTGAAAAACATTCCATACTTAGCAAAAACTACAGTACTTACTTACTCCCAGGGCCATCTATATCGAAGTTGATATTTAGCCGCACCAACAAATCAACTAAACTACTGCCTAAAAATAAGGAGATCTTATTATTGAATATTATTATAGGATATCTTATTATCTAAAAATAGGAATCTCACCATTTATAAAATCCAAAATCTTGAAAAACATTCCATACCTTTGTAAAAACATTGGTAGTTGAGTTCAAATCATAAGTTTTCCATTCAAATTCATTGCTTAATTTTTGTAATCGATTATTGTAATTATTTATTGGTTTTTTAAATGCGTTTTTCTTCTCTCATTTACAGACACAGAGAACATACGATTTGTGTTTGCCGCAGTGAAAGATACCATTCTTCAGTCAAACCTGAAGGAGTACAACCTGGTGTAATGCACTAATCGAACACCATTGGAGGACCATATTCATTCTAGAGATAAACTATCGGTTCGGTAATGTTGAACGAGGAGAAATTGATTCATTTTTCCATTGATGCCGGCCTGAATAGCGATCGGATTTGGGTTAATCGATGGATTAAAATTTTTTCTCAAGAAGAACTTGGTTTTTAATTGGAGCTTGAAGGCGCAAGTTAGATGTCAAGCTAAATGCAGTCACCATTTCGACGTTTAATCTGCCGCCAAGAATGGTATCTACTTTTCAAACAGCATCCAACTGCCATATACTGATGTTAGAAGGAGGCGTTACAGACGATCCAAGCAAAGATCACATTTATTGCTAGAAAACGATCGTATTATGGAAGAAGCGAGAATGGTACACTTAGTTTTGATATTTTATATATTTATTTCTCAACTATGCCTAAACTTGTCGAAGAAATTCTTGTCTCATTCCTTTGTTTTGTAATGCTAAATAATAATCCATTATTATTAAAAAAAACTTCTTGAACTTTCATGTACTCAAATCATTGTCTGAGATTGTCTTGCCTGTGTCATTTAAAAAAAAGAAACACTACTAGCATTCTTCCTCTCTTACAAATTATTAAATATTTTTTACTCTTGACAATGTAAACCAGTAATAATGGTGTGTACTGTGAGATTCCCGAAATATTTTTATATAATAATAGCTTGTATTTATCATGTGTTGTTTTTGTTGTTTTTTTATGAGTGAGTTGTTTTGAGACAAGTCATAGATAATGAATAAATAATTTGAGCTTTATGTAACTTCTTTGATCTTCTATCTCACTCGTGTCAGTGGATCGATTCTGTTTTGTTATACTTTATTGTTATTATATTTGTATATCATTGGAAGGCTAGATGTATGATGAAAAATATTTCTGCTAGTATTTATATTTGGGTATGTCATTGTCTTCCAGAAACTTAATTGCTGGGTGTGTGGCAATCTGCGAAATCACGAGTAAAACTAATGTTAAACGCAACCTGTTGTAACAACTTGAGTGAAAAAACATTTACTCCTTCATAAATGAATTTTAAGGATGATATTTAAATATTTAGTGTAGAAAGTTGATCGTAAAATATTACAAAGCTGTTGAAAATTGAAATTTCAACACACATATGCTCCAATCGGTCTTATTTACTTTAAAAATAAGTGTGAGGCTGTCAAATCTTCTATAAACTATTTCCTTCTTCAATCGTCTACAATCTTCAAAATCTCAGTATTTTTTGTATCCTTTGTTATTCCTTTATTTTGCCTTTCAATATTATTCAGTACTCATAATTAACAATTTTTTCTGAAAAACTAAAGAACATGAATCTGAACATATTAATTATCATAGTAACAATTATGCAATCAATTAACATCAGTTCTTGTTAGAAATTTAAATGTTCCTATTCCAATCCTAGGGCTATTGCAATATTCTAGAACACACATTTAAATTCCTTCCAAAAATACTGTCTAATAGAGTTTAATTACATAACTTGGAAACAATTTTAAACCCGTAGAATCTTTTCCAAATTTTGAAATGATAATCGTATTGAACATCTCTTTCATTTTAGAGGGTCGTCGAAAAAGAATACCCGTGTAAATCCCACTACGACTAGAATGAAGAAATAGAATTATTCATGGTCTTAAAACAAAGGTAAACGTTAGGAGTTTTTGTTGTACTAGTTAGTAGAAGCGTACGCGTGACCTTGACTGCTCATCGCTGGCAGTACGATATGGACCGTGCTACAGAAGGTTCAATGTGTACTAGTAGTTCAAGTAGTTCAAGTTAATCGTAATTGTTCAACGTAATTTTAGACAAATGTATGTTTGTCACGTTGCACTAGACCACAAATAAATTAAACGTTGGTTTGATGTATTTAGAGACAGGAACGGTAACCAAACAAAAATCACCTGTCCGACCAAGACTATCGACAAGTCTATCGACTCGAACTAATAGAGCGCATAACGAAACTTATTAAGTTATGTAAAATAAACTCTCCACCTTTACCTTTGTTTTAAGACCATAATCAATTCTGATGTTCATTCTAGTTGAAGTAGTGATTTTTTTAAATATGGGCATTCTTTTTCGATGACCCTGTATATCATTCTATCTTGTAAATCTATTATCTGTTGATTTATTATTTGTACATTCTACCTGAAATACAATGAATGTACTAAAAATAACACCATTATTATTTTCGTTCAAGTTTTTGAAAAATCTTATTTATATGTAGAAATACAATGAATCTACTAAAAAGAGCATCATTGTTATTTTCGTTCAAGTTTTTGAAAAACCTTATTTATATGTAGCCTATTTTCAAATGAATTTTATTAATACAAGCTTAAGTACGATTAATTGCCTCAAATGTATTCTTAGGCAAAGAAAATAGATCCCTATGTCAGCTTAATATAATTATCTTTCCCAACCAAAAATTCAAATTTTAATTTATAAATTATTTTAGTTCCAAATTGCATTGAAATTTAATTGAACACAAACTACTACAATTTCAACCATCACACCAATATTTTGAATCGTATAAAATTATAATATACAACATTTTAAGATTTACTCAATTTTTCATTTCATCTCATCTAATATTTTGCCCAATGTTATCAAAATCTTTCAGTTCTCACAAACATTTATGCTGATGAACAAACCTTATTTAGAAACGTCTTTAGGAAAAAATATAATATGGTGCTAGGTTTATTGGTTCAATTTGAAATTTAGCTAAACCATTGGAAAATTACTATAGCCTGACCTTCTTTCAGTAGTTTCTGGCTGTAATAGTTTTCTACCAATTTTCACCTTCTTTCAATACTCTGAGAAAATATTATAGTTTTTACTTGAACTATATTCAATCTCTCTTTATAAATCTGTAAAAAAATATTTTCTTCCAATTTCGGGTTCTATTTCAAGAATTATTTCTGTTTGGAGAAAATATTATTTTCAATTATTCAATTGACCTTCTTTCAATACTGTGAGAAAATTTTATAGTTTTCACTTGAACTATATTGAATTCTGTCTATAAATCTGTAAAAAATATTTATTTTCTTTCAAGAATAATTTCTATCTATCCGTCTTTAGAAAATATTATTTTATTCAAATTCGGGTCATATTTCAAGAATAATTACTGTCAAATTATTGGTCAAGATGTTCTGGGACGAATATAGTTTGAATATTCGAAATACTTCTATCCAGACCTACTTCTAAATGAGTTCTAAACCGAACACTGATCATTTACAACGTTCAAAACACCATTATTTTTGTATATCAATATTAATTGCATGTTTGTGATAATTTTTAAAATGAGTACAGCATAAGAGTATCGTAAGTACGATGAAGCGGAAGACACCACGAAACAGTCAGACATAGTTACCTACAGGAAAAATGTTCATCTTTGTAAGAACGGTTGGCTAGTGCGATGGAAACTTGCAGGGTGTGAATTTTCTCTGAAGACAATATAAATAGGAGAAAGTAATTGCGAACACAGTGATATGAGTTTCGGTGCTGGATTGTGGAAGAACTCTGAACAAATGTGAGGTCAAATGACGTTTCCCAAAGTAAAACTTATGTGTGATAGCAAAGAGCTAAGTATGAATGTGATTGTGTACAGTATGCATGTGATTAATTGCCAACAGAAAACAATTAAAAATTTAATATGCTGTTCTCGTTCACCACCACGACGAACTGCATTATCTTTCAAGATTTGTGAACTATTGTTAAATTACTGAAATTACCGTACAAAGCGGTACAATAGCGTAAGCTATTGATTCTCTGTCGAGATTTCCCTTATCAGAAAATTGAAACAAATTGATAACTAATACAATTTATAATACATTATTTTTCACGTTAGAAAAAAATAGAAGTGTGTTTTGGTCCAAGCTGCGATGATGATAATAAAATTATTAAAATAACGGTTGAATTGTGGTCTTGAAAGACGAAATCTAGTTGAAATAATATGAATTACATTGTTGTTGAATCAGAGTGAACGATGTTTGAAATATCTTTTTATAGCTTTTGAAAAGTCCGTTGGTTTCATCCTATATGATACATTCAACAAAACCTTACCTCCAGTTTTTTAACATTCACATTGAGAGATATGATGTGTTTTCTTGTGGATAAAATGATCTAATATAATGTTATTTGTTACTTTTTTTATAATATCATGTTTATGTATTATATTGAAGAAGCATTCGGCTGTTGCATTTACGTGTAGTGTGTGAAGCCAGTATTAAAATTATATCAGTTTAATTTGGTCTGGGCGTTTGTATAAAAATATAACTCGATTATGAAAAAACACTAGAAGTTGTGGAAAGATTTTTATTAAACGGGTTTTCAATATTCTCACTAACATACTCATGTGCAGTCTCTTAATACATTTTTAACTGATCAATACCTTACTGTAATCTACTCAAAATGTGATCTTATTAACATATTTTGAGAAGTGTGATCGTTCTTAGTCCAGTGAAAGTATATAGGACTTTTTATTGAAATGAAATTAGGAGCCAGTCTGATGATTATTGTATTCATTAGTAAAAGGCCTAAACCTTTTTACCATTATACTGGTTCGAATCATATTTCTGTAAAAAAATCGCAGTAAATACATTTAATATTTGTTCCAATTTTCTCCATTATCATTTTTTTCTGAATTGAAGTACCGTAGTTGATGATTGAATTTACAATCAACTATCAATTATGTTAGCAAAGTTAATTGTTTTTACAATAAACACACTTAATATTTTTTAAACGAAAATGATTATTTTTTCATTTAATACGCAAACTGCATGATGAATAAGCTCAATTGAACTAATTTAAAATTCTGTAAAGCCTGTTATAATTACTGTATAAAATCTCTCGATCCTAGAGAATTATCATCATCATAGTAACTATAGTTCTTCTATTGATGTTGTGTGGTGTCATAATGTTATTTCAGAATAATTCGTCTTTTAGAGAAGAGATGAAGTACCTATTAATATATTGGCGTAATTATCCGAGTCGCGCACGTAATAAAGCCGAACAGTAATTTCGACTTTATTGAAATAATATTTTATATGGTGGTACTATTTCTGACATTTAATCACCTTCAAGTAGTAAAACCTCTGAAAACAAGTTTGGCCCTTATTGTAGTCCAAAATTAGTTTTATTGACAAGATTAAACAAGATTAATTTTTTCGGAATCGTTGAGCCCAAGACTTTTTGCTTTGATTTTAAACAAAAGTGAACCGCGTTTCAAGTGGTTTAGTTATTTTGAGTACGTTTATAATTTTTTTATTTTCTATTTTTGAAAATAAATGAAAGTATTGATTAACAGTTGTATTAAACTGCGCAAACTGTGTCAAGGTATTTGGATTTCACTAAATGTATACAGCTATAAAACCTTTACTGGTATTGTGCTACGCTACATAGCCAAATGGGATTCTTTCGATAAGAATTTAGAAAAAATCACAATATCTTGTTTTAATCGAAACAAATTGTACTCATTACAGCTCTCTGTTTATCAGAAAACTATGGCTATATAAAATTATCAATAATTAAGAGCCTCATATTTATTAAATTAATGTATATTCATGTTCAACTTTTACACCAATTCTTGGTAGTGCATTTTGAAATCATCCATTTGTATAAAATCCTTTCATATTCCTAGAATGGGATTAAATATTCATTTGAAAATTAATTGGAAAAGCGTGATAGTTGACAAAAATTATGGGACCAGAATCTGTTTATTTTTATTTCTTGTTGAGACATTTTTCTGGCGTTGTTCGTAAACTTCTTACAGTATTTCTAAAAATTTATTTTCCCCCCAGGTTAATAGTTGTAGTATACTAATAGTATACCAACCTTGGGTTTTCCCTTTCGAATAACTTTGTCCTGGAAAATGAATAACTGGTTTGAAATAACAATCTACATGCAATAAGTCAAAAATTTTGAAACAAACAACTTTGTTTCATGTCACAAATGTTTGAATCTTTCTTGTCTTTGTTGTTATTGCTTAGATATCTGTGTAAATCCATTAATTGGGATTATATTCACTTTTATGTGAAATGCAGTTCTATCTATAAGCACTCAACATTTCGTATGCTTGATGTTGTGGTTATAAGAATTTAATGTTGTGATTCATTGACATCCAAAGGAAATGAGCACTTATTATTTAAACAACGTTTATTAGAATTTTTGTGATTTTATGAATGACCATTCTGTTGTGTATAGATTTACTTGTAAATTTTCGTGTATATTCTGTACATTGTTCGAGTGTAGAAAGAGCTCTATTGTAAAATGTTCTGTGTAATTTTGAATAGAAATGCGAATTCTCATACAAACGCCCAGAACTTTGTTTGGGTAAAATAGATTGATTTGTTTTTTTCAAATAGATATATCATCTACATTCGAGATTATAAAGTGTGTGTTAGGCTGATTGGATGTGTACATATTATAATATAAAGATTTGTAATTTTTATTTTGTCTGAGAAAGGAACTTTTCAGCGTGAGATATCAAGAGGCCACTGCTTGACCTGTTATTTGTGCGAGGCTTGCCTGTCTTATCAAATTAAGATCAATTTGTAAAACATTTTCTTGTCAAAAACAAAAGTATAAACCAAATTTTCTGAATAGAATAGTCGTAATTATTCATCTGCCATCTTGTGTCTTCGATGCAGTCAGATCCTATAGTGCTCGAGATGGATGATGTTCTAGTGTTACGGGTTCTATCACTAAATTATACAGAGTGTTTTGGAACTCTCTACCAATACTTCTAGGCAGTGTTTCTAGACCACTAACAAAAGTAAATATAGTAATAAAATTTTTCTAAAATCCCCAGCTACTCACACAGCCGCCATTTTGTTTTTTCACTCATTACTTTTTTATTCCAACACCTCTGAATGTATAGTTTTGAAATTTTTGTTTTTTGATGTCGGAAAATTTTGATTAATTTTTTAAAGATTGTTTTAATTGTTATAAAGCTGTTTGCAAAATTTCAAAATTATACATTCAGAGGTGTTGGAATAAAAAAATGATGAGTGAAAAAAACAAACTCTGGCGGCTGTGTGAGTAACTGGGGATTTTAGAAAATTTTTATTACAATATTTACTTTTGTTAGTGGTCCAGAAACACTGGCTAGAAGTATTGGTAGAGAGTTCCGAAACACCCTGTATATAGATAGGTAGTCTTTATTGTCATTGAGCACACAAAGTACAATAGATATTTGCAATAATGGTGGCAACAATTGAAAGTAACACACGAAACTTTATTAACTCAATCAAATTTACAGAAGACGCTAATAAGTAATTATCAATCAAGAAACCAATAAAACAAACAGTTTAATAATTTTCAACTTGCAAAAAATATTTTAACAATAATTTTCATTAAAAACTGAAAGTTATGAAAATATTTTTTGCTAGTTGGAAGTTATTAAACTGTCTGTTTTATTTATTTCTTGAGTAAAAATCACTTTTTGTGCTTGTTAATTTGATTAAGTTCGTGTGATATCAGATGGGCCGATTAATAACAAGAATTGATAAATGTCCGATATACTTTTCAATAAACTGAATAATAATAATCACTATACTTACTCAACATATAGTTCTCGCCACTAAATTAGGCGGCTCAGAAAAATTGCGGTGTTGTCAGATATGAGACCAAGCCAGTAGCTGAAAGTAGAAAATCACCAACCTCAATGTACGAATTGACAACACTGTACTGTGGCCGTAGTCTAATGGGCTAGTGCTGATTTGCTAACCCTCTTGTTCGATCCATCCATGTTTACTGAGGCCACTCCCGTGGTTCGGAGGACACGTTAAGCCCGTCAGTCCCGGCTGCTTAAAAAACAGTCGTTACGGCAGAGGCCCTGAACTTTGTTCAGGTGCGACCTGATATACTGTGATACTAGACTGGTCACACAATATTATTAATATTTTTATTACTGTTGCCTAGTCTCAAGTCTGACGCTAGAAGTCACGTGGTTTGTCACCGTAGTCGGTTGTTTTATTGGAACAACGAAATTTCATTGAGCCACCTAATTTCGTGACTAAGTATAGTTCACAAGAAGTATGTTAATATTGCTAAAAATCGTATCACAGTTATTTTCACAATAATTGCCGAGTCACAGTTGTACTGTTCATACACTGACAAAGAACGTAGAACTAATTGAACGAGCGTAGCGAGTTCTTAGTTTTGACTCGTGACTTTTTTATGGGTTTGTGTGTATTTTCGACGATAACTTACGAACGCTTTGACCAACTTCAAATTTTAATCGCATATTATTGGAGCCTTAATACAGATCAAGTTCGTTCGCCAATGAAATTGACCCACTTCTTCATTCTTTTTGAGGCGAAACAAAAGGATAGGTTCTCAGCCCTTCATTAATATATCTATATATGTGTAGAAAATAGGTTGTTTTCACCATATGGAATTCGAAATAGATTTCAAAACATATTTGGAGTACGTTATCATCAGCTGTAGGTGAATAAATGCGATCAGGCTTTTATAGAATCTCTATCAGCTGATATACTAATTTCATTGCCCTGATATATGAAAAACAGCTGTTTTTTATGTTGGAAAATGTATCTTCCCTATAGATACACTGATTCCATTGCCATGGTATATAGGTACGGTAGGTATTTTTTGTGGAAAATAAATCTGTGTATCAGAGCAACAATGGGCATGAACTTCAAGTGATAGATGTCTTGTGAATTTTTTCTAAATCAGTATCTTCTAAACAGCAGTTTTTCGTTACCATCTTCCCCGACGATAAGCTTCCCAGATGAGTTTCCCTTTCCAAAATTAATTGTTTGCAAGCGAGTTCTCCAGCCCGTTGGGCTCACTAGTAACACGAAAACCAAAATATTAAATCTGTATCATACATTCCTTGCACTTAGCTGGTTCCGTATCAAGTGAGAAGCTATCTGTGTAAGCCCTCTTCAGTCCTTATCTTCCCCGCATAAGTTCTGACATAATGTACTTATCACAGGATTCGAATCAACACTGACTGATTACAAACACGGCCTTTTTGTAGGCCTGTCAGTGTTGGTCCAAAATCATTTTCCAGCTCCAGTTTTGTTTACACAACAATAAAGAGTTTGCTAGATTAACATAGCATCTCATACTTTCACAGAATTACTTTAAACAAGTAAAAGAGAGCGTTCATAGAGGAGGAAAAATACAATCGCCACTAATTGTTGAGACAATGTCAGTGTTGAATTTCAACAAAAGCGACGCTTCAAAATGTTCATGTTATAAATAAACAACGCCGTCGTCGTTTAAACAAACAAAATCGTTCTTAAGTTGTTTATTTAATTATGGTCAAGGCTGTAATTATCCCCATTTTCGAAACCATTTATACAATTCAATGAAAACCCCACTCTTGAAGGCAATTTTACATTATTTAATATTCTTTTTAAAGAGCTTGAACAGTAGAGCATCCAATACTCGACGATTACCACCATCGCAAAATCAAAAACATGCTTTGGAATGTTGGTGTTCACGTTGCTGCAATCTTCCATACACAATTCCCCAGCGTGTGTTTGATCATCAGATATTGTAGGCAAATCCCCAAGAAGCCCCACTTTGCAAGCACTCTTATGAAGAATGTGTCTTTTTATTGAAGTCAAAATTAATGTCCAAGTATAGTATTGCTACATTGAATTAGGAATTATTGTGGACACAATGACGGTGAATTAGTACTGAAGTTGGTTCTAGACTATGCGTTTTTTCAACGTTTCCTCGTTCGTTTACCAGCTGAGACTACATCAAAAACTAAGTTAGGGCGCTGAGGGTTGTGTTCAGTTTTTTAAGATTCCACCTTGAAAAAAAATATGTTTCAATAAAAAACATTTCCAACCTCATCTCCATTGTTATTGAATGTTTTAAAATGTTTAGATGTCAAATTATCTTAAGATAATAGTGCAAAACATCAATGTTCATTACACAGTACTCAAATTTCTTACAAAATAGAACTGTCGCAGTGTTGCCACATTGACGTTTTGGCTACATGGCAGTGACTGAGGATTATATGACGGCTGCATAAATTTGGAAACAACAGTTGGAGTTCATGAGAGCCTTAACGGTAACCGGTTGATTGGTCTATTGAAAGTTTTTAACGTCCATGAATTTGAATAGACAAATCATTCGTCACCGGTAATATTTACCGATTACCGTTAAGCTCCCATGAACTCAACCATTTTACTTGAAGCGTTTTTTTTTTTTAAGGATGGTGCGTGGGTAATGAGTTTGTGGTTTTTTTTGAAGAATGGTGCGGGGGTAATGAGTTGAACCTACAGTTTGTTTTAGGTGGGTTCCGAACCACCGGAGAGTGATTTTATAGCAGAGAACAGAACTTTTTTGATTAATTTCAAATTCCTTCAAGTGCTATTAATTTATACTGAAGACTTCTGCAATGGCGGATATTGACAACAGTATTGAATAGCTGATGGAAATCGATGAATGCTACTGTACAAAAATATCAATCACCACCGGGAATCGAACCAAGGACCTCCCAATTGCTGGTCGGCGCCTTAACCAATAGACTATAGAGACCTTTCTGCACAGCAGCATTCATTTTCAACTTGGCCATAACGGCTCTTATCTCACAAGTTAGTTTGAAGTGACTGACAATTTTAAACAAACTGAGAAAAATACAGAAACAGAATTTATTAAATTCGAAATAAATTAATACATTTAAATGAATTCGAAAAAAATTCTGGTTCTGTATATTTGTCAGTCACTAACTTTTTTTGCTGGCCAAACCAATCGGTCACTCTTACAGAGAGGGCCCAGGAGAGCGTTGCTTATCTAATGTGATTGAACATACCTGCTACAGTTCAACTCGCTCTCGTTTGCTCTCCGCGTCCGACTCGTCCTATTTTGTAATGAATTAATTATGACCGATTAGATTGGCCAGCAAAAAAGACACTGTTCTCTGCTGTAAAATCACTTCCCGGTGGTTCGGAACCCATCTAAAACTGTAGGTCCAACTCATCAATCACCATCATCCAAATCATTACCCACGCACAGGTCTCAGACCTGTGGGCTTCATCATCCGAAAAAAGAAGTAAAAATAGTTGTTGGACTTTTTAATAAAAGCGTTTGGCGCTACTCAGGGTAGAAAAACAAGACAAAATAAGTTTGATAACAAGTTTATTAACGTCTCTTTCCTCCTCCCGAATATCTTTTTCCTACTTTCTTGCCTCCTGCACTACCCGAATGCTTCCTCTTGCCCTTCACTTTGCCGATTTTCGCTGCAATCTTGGCGGACTTCTTTCCCTTTGCACCCCCTCCAGCAACACCGCCCCCACCACCACTACCGCCTCCTTTTCTATGTCCTTTCCTCTTTCCTTTGCCTTTTGCTTTTTCATTCTTCTTTTCTTGTGCTCTCCTGAAAATTGTAAAGTGGGATGAATTAGTATTGGATCATAAAAATAATGATTTTTAAAGGCAGAGAATTATTATATTACGAAGTGATGAAACAATATGTATAACCAAAATGATTAAAATACCATTCAAGTGTATGTTTCATGTATAGAATATCAAGGCCACTTGCACGAAAGAAAATTAAATTTGACCAGCGTAAGATGACGTCATTTGACGGAGCCAGTGCAACGGCTTCCCAATTGAGCTCCATAAGATGACGTCATCTTACGGTGGTTTAATTTAATTTTCTTTCGTGCAACTGGCCCACAGTTATTTAATTAAATAACGTTTCAGTCGAGTTTCAGTATAGAATGAATTCTATATATCAATTAATTAGTTAATTTATGGAATAATGTATGACAGATTAGAGCAGCGTGGAAACCATCATGCCAAAGCATTTATTTAATTTGCGATGTTGATTATCCTCGAGTATCTATATAAAAATCCTCAAGTATATGGTAGAGCACCTAGTTTTAAAAAGTAATATGTATTTGTGAATGGTTAGGGCGACATGGAACTAAGAAATAACAATAAAAGGCACTAAAAATATAGCACTAAACTTTTAAAACCAATGGTTGAGTTCATGGGAGCCTTACCGTAAACCGGTAAAAGGAATTTTACTGGAAAACAAGGCGTCTGATTTGTGTATTCAAATTTTTTAACGTCTATAAATTTGAAAAGACCAATCAGACCGTGATTTTCGATAAAATTTAATTTACCGGTAAACGGTAAAGCTCCCAAGAGCTCAACTAATGACACTTACTGTTGTTGTTCAACGAATATTTGCTTGTTGACGGCTTTGTCCACATTCAACTTGGGTTTCTTGTTCAGAATTCCGTCTAAAATTTCAAGATTCGATGACTTTTCAACGGCGGCCGGTACTACAGTTATTTTCCTTTTCTGAGCGCCTGGTATGTTCTTCTGCTTCACGTTTTCCTTCTCTTTTCGTAGTCTGGGCTGGAATTTTCCCAGAGATGCTGTTGACAGTTTTGCTACGCCTTCTGCAGTTTTCAACTGTGAAAATTAAAATAAAATTCCGTAAACTATGACGATTTACTGACAAATAACACAAAGCAACCTAAAAATTGATCTAGAATAAACTTAGTTTCAAAATACTCTTGTTTTAATTTTGCCCTATTGTGGCTTGAGGTGAATTAAATTTCATTCATCTCAGATACAAAAAAGGTTGCATAAATTGTGTTGTTTTCCAAATTTCTCTGTCGAAAGAAGGGAGATATTTACTTTTAGAAGTAAACTTTTAATACTATACTGTAGTTTATACCTATAATTCAAGCTCTCGTAATCTTATTTCCCTGATTGAAGATTAATTGCTGTTATTTATATTGTGTTTGCCTTATTGTGGCTTGAGGTGAATTAAGCTTTATTCATCTCTGATACAAAAAAAGGCTACATCAATTGTGTTGTTTTCCAAATGTCTCTGTCGAATGATAGGAGATACTTACTTTTAGAAGTAAACTTTTAATACTAGGTACTGTAGTTCATACTTTTCAAGCTTTCATAATCTTATTTCCCTATTGTTCAGATTGGAGATAAATTTTTATTGTTTCTATTATGAGTTTGCATTATTTTGGCTTGAGGTGAATTAAGCTTTATTCATCTCAGATACAAAAAAAGCTTCAAAATTGTGTTCCTTTCCACACGTCTCTATCGAATGATGACTTGGACGCAGGAAGTAGTTCAGAGGTGTGCTTGATAGCATATGCACTAACTATTTCACCCAGACCCTGTGTAGAGGTGAGAGTTGACTGTTAAGCATAGAGTTTTAGAATTTGTTTCGGCGGTCTTGGCATAGATACAACTGTTAGTTAGCTCAGTGAGGAAAGTAATTGCAACCTACCTCACTTCTCGATTGCGTAGTACGCTCTTTAGACCAAAACACAACTTTGAGGTCTGTAGTCATCTACAGTCGAAATAGGCTATACATACATACATTTTTTCATTTAAAACATTGCGACAAGATACATGCTGAAAGCTTTTCAGCTTACACCTTATAAGGTCAGGCTAGCCAGATTTGTCTGACTGCCGGTAATAATTGTCAGTTCATTCAGTTTTAAGCTGCATTAACTCATGCTTTCCTATTCGTTTTAAAACTGAAATGATTTGGTCGTTTATTTTAAATTTCAATATTCCATCCGTTTAGCTTCGATAAATTTATGAAATAAATCAAACTAATTCCACCAGTTGACGAAGTTTAATAATATTTGAGTCTTACTTATCCTAAAAATTACCTCTGTTGATGATAGTTTATCCGAAGTCAAGATTCCCATATTTGGAACTTTGATATTGTGTGAAGCAGCAATATTTCTGAGACGACTGAACTCATTCTTGGCAACCCTTTCCTTCTTGGACGTGGCCTTCTTTTCGAACTGATCTTCATATGGATCTGCATTCTGTGGTACCTCAATAAGCCAATTCTTGTCTTTTTCTGAAGCCGCTTTTTTGTATCCGTGTACAGGAACCCATTTCTAGAACAAATTAAGGAAATTAGGAATAATTTAGAGCAAAATATTACTAAATTAGCAGCATTTAGTGATCAGAAATTGTTCTATTTAAATTTGGTCAATATGAATTAAAATGGATTCTAACACTGAAATAAATAACCCATGAATTATTGTGCTTCAAGGTGAAATTTTTAGTGAAACAGACCTAACCTAAGATTTCGATACTCATTCGAAATTTTGTGAAAAGCAGTTTTGGACAATAGCCTGTTGTATTCACATTGATTGTATATTAGTTAAATGAATAAATAAATAAAGCTGGCAACTTTTAAAAGTAACACAAGAAACTTTATTCACACAATTAACTCACAGCAGACATATAAAAGTTATCCTTCCTCCTCAATACAGCTCATGACAATATTGTTGATAAGATCTATGCATAAAAACACATAAAACATTGTACAATTAATGAGGGATAATCATAGCTTCATTTTATTTTAGTTCGGTATTACTTTTTCACTTGATATTTAAACATAAATAATTGCTGAAAATACTTTGCTACGGTAGTGAATTTAACACTTACTGTAGTTTTCATATAACTTGGCAGCAGTTGGGTTCAGATGTAGCAAGTTCTCCCATCTTCTACACGCTGCCAAGTTATATGAATACTACAGTACATATTCGTGTTATGCCAAATCCGCTTCCTCAGATACATCTGGAGGCCTACGGAGGCCATCATACAAATATTTGTTAAATTTACTAGCAAAGTATTTATATTTTAATAGTCTTATGTGTGTGGTGATGCCAAAACTTACTTTGATAAAGGTAGTCAAGCAGTGTTTCCAATACAAATACATTACAATGGTTAGAGATTAATTATAAATTAAAAGAATTGGTTATAAAATAAAAAATGAGTATATTGAGAAAAAAGGCCGTTGGAAATTCGAAAAAATTGAGGTCTATAGAGTCACCTAGTCGAAATGGGCTGTGGTACAATTTATACATCCGAAAGACAAAAAATCTAACTTCGTGATGTAATTGCATACCGTATGTAATACATTTTCTTCTATTAGACAGTGTAAGCACAAATCAAAACTCATAAGTAATAAGAACAGTTTTACTACAAGGATGTAAATGATGATAAAATGACATCAATGTCCGATTTGATTGTAAAGTACTGTAGTTACAAAAAAATATGTTACCTTGAGAATATCATCCCATGTAACTTTGGCTTTCTTCTTCTTTTGGAGACCTTTCTCTTTAGCAAATGCTTCCCACTTAGTTAGGGGTCTTGGTTTTGGAATGTGCTTCTCTCTTGGTAGAATATAGTTGTTTAGCTTTGGAAGTCTTACAACAACTGCTTCTTCTTGTTTCTCAGCAGGCAATTCCCAAATCTTATTGAGAAGCAACTGTGTGTTGTCACGAGCAAGATTCAACAGATAATCATTTATATTGGATCTGGAAAAAGGTGGAGAAAAATAAAAAAAAAACATATTATAAAGAGATGGGTTAACAATTTGTAGCGCATCTAATAATAAACCGAATTATTGTCGTTATTAAATATATTCATATTAGACAAAATTAATGTAGGCTACTAATTGGGAGTCGTTATTAACAAAACCTTTGTTAAATTGGGTACAGTAATTTCCAATAATGTAGAGATTTACTTACACTGAGCGCGCACAACGGCTATTATGGTTGGGAGAATATACCTGGATATTGTTCTAATTAAGCACAATGAGCTCGTCCTAACCACACAAGTACTTGAACTAATAGTAATTGTTCCAAACGCATTTTCAAGGCTAAATACATTTATCTGTGAAATTGTGAAGAAATTAAATAGAAAACGATTTATATAAATCAATGTTACACAATAAATCTTGAATATGACTAGAATAAACAAGAAGGTAACTTGGTTGAAAAGGGGTTTTGTGAACAACTTATTCAAGAATACCGTAGCTTACAATACGTAGCTTACGGCTATTTAATAGCCAGCAGAAATAAGGTAACTTGGTTTAATAGATATTTTGTGAACAACTTATTCAAGAATGCCATAATTTACATAAATAGCAGAAAATCGTATGAAAAATAAATGTTAAACTTACTTTAGTTTGTTCTTATCCAATTCGTTTGTATCAATAGCTAATAGATTCCCTGGATAATAATCAAGATCAATAAGTTTTGTGACAGTGATGGGTTTGTACTTTTCCTTCTCTTTCTCAATTTTCTCAAAGGCAGCCGCAACTAAATCCATTTTATATTATAGTTGTAACAATCTTAATCACAGAAAAATAGTTTAATCAATTAAACTACTGACATTTTTGTTTCAAAAAATTAAAATCTACAGTAAACACACTCTAGTCACATGCTGTGAAGTGGAAATTACAATATTGAGATTGAGGTTAGGTCGACATTGATTTGCTTTGCTGTGGCTATCCTTATATTACAGTAAATTATTCATAATTATATAATCATTCAAATATTTTTAAATCTTTTTTTTATTTAAAAACGATTATAAAATCATCATATCATGATAACCCTGGGAAAATTGAATATAATATTTCAGAATTACGATTCAAATTTGATGAAAATTAGTTTGGTACTGCCGACATACCGCGAAGTTTAAAAATTATTGGAGCATCGGCTGAAATAATTATTACTAGTGGCTTGTAGGGGCAAAAGCCTCTAAATAAAAACACTAATACATAAAAAAACATTATACTATTATAAATCAAACGAACTAACATTCAAATTATCTATGTGTCAGAATTTCCCAATATACTATATTAATTTTTTATGTAAGAACAGTCTTTTTGGTTGCTTTGGTTGTTATCCTCAATTAACAATTTAATTCTTTCCGGAGATTGAACTCTGCTAAATGCAACATATAATTGAGTAAATACCGGTTTACTTGGGTATATCCCAGCTTTGTCGAAGGTTTGGCCTTGGGGCTTATTGATTGTACGGTAATAGAAAAAGGTAGTCTGATTGGAAATTGTTTTCTTGACGTATGGAAAGTCATATTAGGAACTATTGAGATAAGCCTAATTCTTGGTAAAAATATTACATTACCTTTCCCAGGTCCAGTTATTATTATTATTATTGTTGTTGAAATTATTAGTCTTCTTCAATGTAAACAAAGCAAAACATTTTTAAAACATAATGTCTGTCTAATTTTAGATAATACTATCCCAAGTAATTTATGGGATTTTTTGCGTAATAGAGTTTTTGAGGATGACGGGGTGCAGGCCCATCGATCCAACCCCCTACCAGGAGGACCAGTCAATTTTCTTTCAGGGGTTTCTTCCCTTAGCCTTTGATAATCCAATATCCATCTGCAAGGCAGCAGAAAAAACATATCCATTTAGGATCTTTAATGAATCTGATGTTACTTCCTCATCCTTATGCCTTATACCGCAAAATATGGCAGACGGGATACGAGAAACGGCTATAGCTGTAAAATAAACTCGTTTCTATATATATACTATCCCAAGTAACCCACATGTTAATATTGAGCACTGACTTGAAAATAAAGCACGATCACATGTATTGATGTAAACAAATCAGAAGTTTTTTACTTCATGCAATGCTTGCAGAACATTTTATGTTAACATTATGGAAATTATTATCTTTCCTCATCTAAGTTATTGATGCGCTTTCCATTTGCACTATTATTTAAGAAATTAAAAAATGTATCACTCATCTCAAAACCATTTTTAATTCATAAAAATTTAATTTTTTATGTTAGCAATATCCCTTTATTTTTCTAAATTTATTCTGGCGTTACCTTCATAAGAAGAAGAAATTTACAGACAACATTTAACACCTCTGTAGTTCTCATTTCAATTTTACCAGATTCAACATAACACATCACACATGTTCATTTCATTTCATTTCCAAAGGCGTTGTGTACAAAGAAGAAGAAATTAATGAGTATTTATTCAGTAGAATCTTAAATCAACAGAGCAATATCACTTAAGCTCAATACTTCAAAATTCGGAATAATGCAACAAATTATCTAGTAAAACTTCCACATTGATGACTGACTGAATCTTCGTTTCAACGTTTTACAATTCCATCTGGACATTTTCTTCACAATCAAGGTATATCACAGAAATTCTTCTGAAACTCTTCTGTAGGCCTATAGCATATTTCCCGTTATTCCTTACCCTTCAAGTTTTCTAGGGGTCACAATAATTCCTCCTCTTGAATTCCTAGTTGGTCTTTTCATATTTAAAAAAGCTAAAATTTTACTTATATTTTTATTAAAGTTTAGTATACATATCTAATACAATCAGCTCATCTGTAAAGACTAGGTATGGATGAATGTGGCCAATTAAAAAAAAATTGAAGTTCAATAATCAATCAGCCAAAATAGCCAACTAATACACTGTCTATTCATTCAATATGGAATTTATTTCATCATTGAATTATTGAAATCTCTAATGTTTTCCATGACGAAATACTTCATGAACAATCGAATATAACTGACAGTGTATTTCTATTTAAATTATGAATTTTACTCACTTATACTGGAGGGATGCATATAACTTCAAGTTTCTCTTTAGAATTAAAAAGCATCCCTCCAGTATAAGTGAGTAAAAATCACAATTTAAATAGAACTACAGTATCAGTTTGATATTAGATTGATTTATTGAGATAGTATTTTGCATGCATTCTAGAGCCTATTAATGCAGTGTTTCATTGTTGAGCGCAATACGATTTTGTGATTTTGAGAGACTATGGATGCTGATTGGTATCTTGTATTTTGTTTCCCCATATTATTAGACTTCTGATTGTTAGCAGACCTTGTTGATTTTTTCGTTTAAGTATGTGGTTGATATTCACCATTTTTTACTGGATCAATTTTTACAATGATATTACATAGCAACCAAATTTCCTTACAGAAAATGATGCAATTTCTACACATTAATCTCTGACATGATATTGTTGGTGTAACAATTGACACTTTTCAAATGAGGGTAGTCCCTCATTTTAAAATACCTCACTAATGAATGATGATTTTTTTCTCAACAGGAAATACACTAAATCATCAAAATGTCGGAGTCAGTCGAAGATCTTGATTATGATTGTATCTACAACATGTTTCTTACAAAAATTATTTTGAAGAATTTAGCATCGATTCCTGACCGTCAAAGAGTACTAAGATGGACGAGAAAATTGACAACTTGCAACAGAACTGTAGAAGAAAGAAAACTTAGAAATGACTTCATGTATTATCTCACTCTTAATGTTCAAAGTGGAGAATTGAGGCCACCGTTCACTGAGGATCCACCTGCTGGTCCATTGCCTGCTATGGCTCAATTATTGGTAATTATTCCTCTCATATTATACTACTTAATTTCATTGAAACTCAATGTGTTCAATAAATTAATTGTCAAATCCACTATAATATTTACCAGCTCTGATCAATTTAGTAGGAAAGAAACATAAATTACAATCCTTCCTAATAACCATGAAGTTAGTATTCGATGATCCATGACGATCTGCGAGTAGAATATTTGAATTTTTTACTTTTCAACTGACATGCAGAACAATTTTATGTTGAAAAAATGTTTCTTAGATGAGGCAATAACATGTTTTCGGGCTGGAGCCAATCAGATTCGGGCGTCAGCCTGCAAACAAGTCTCGCCTCACGTAAGAAAAATTTTCAATCTATTATCAAAACTGAAACAGTATTAAATTTTCATTTCTTTACTTTTCTAAATTTTTACTTTTTATCAACTTAAAATTGCTCTGCATGTCAGTCGGAAATTGAATATTCTTGAACCATAATGTCTTTAAGCATTGTACAGTATTTCCTTAATGCACATTATACATTGACAGTATATGTATACTATTATAAATGTGTACTATTGTGTGTGTAGGGATGAAGGATTTCACTTGTTGGATTATGAAAGATGCTGGGTGAGATATTCTCACCATAGGTGACTCATCAGACTCCAAGAGAATTTACTCTGATCCAGAGAGCTCCTATGTTACATAAATACTGTATGGTTATTTTAGTAAATATCATTTGAATAGAGCCTTGATTTTTCTTATGAAAACATGAGTATTAATTAAAAATAAATTTAAAAAATCTATATTTATAGTAAAATTCTTATTGATTTTATATATCAATATGCAAATTCATCAGCCATTATCTGACCTCGTCAATCACATATAACAGTTCTTCATAGCCACCTACTGTGAAGGATCGGTAGAGCAAAAGCCAAATAAGATTTAAGCTATTTGTATTATTTTTACAAATGAATAATTGCTTTGACGGAATACTTGGCAATAAATTGATTAAATACAGCGCTTTTCATCTTGAAAGCAGAAAATTAAACCATAGACAAAAAAATTCAAGAAACTTGAACTTGAAAACAAATGTTTTCGTCCAAGTTGAATGTAGAACTAAAAAAGTGGTAATATTGTTTGTCCTTAGTATTTGTCCATGACGATCAATTATTTTCAATTTTCGACTGACATGCAGAACTATTATAAGTTGATGAAAATAAAATGTTCCTTACATGTAAGAAAAATGTTATTTCTTATTAACTTGAAATAGTTCTGCATGTCAGCCGAAAAGTGAAAAAATGTAAAATCTTATGTTTCTTCAGTTGAAAATATATGGACAATTACTTAAAACTTGATTTTATTGTCAAAATTAATTTTTTATGTAGCCAGGAGGAGCTGAAGCTACGGCTGAGGCCTTAGAAATGGAAGCAAAACGAGGATGTTGGGGAGATGATGTTGATGGAGCCAGTGGAGAGAGACCCATGCTTGTGAGAATGTCTCCTGATGGCGGGGCGTTCCTGGCTGCTCAGCCCATCCCAAAATGCGGCGCTTTCTGCTATCTAGCCGTTGTATCCAAGAAGAAAGATGAATAAGTCTGTATTCTTTGTAAAGTGCGCTTTGATAATTCTCATTGCGTCTCACCTATGAGTTTCTGATTGTGAATATAGTACGTTTTATGACAACACCTCTGAATTTTACTCTTAATACTGTATTCATTTCATTCTCGTTTTAAATTCTCTAAAGCGATTATTTTTACATATTTTTTTAAGTTGAGAAAATATGGGAAAACTGTGTGATTGGCATGACGGGGTGACCACCTTCTTGAGCTGACGTACCGCACTTTGGAAACATTTTTATAACTTTCCAACTTGTTATTATTATTGGGGCAATATTATTGTATATTTTATTGGGACTTTATTATTTCCTATTTTGTAGCAGGTATACAGTACAGGTAACCAGCATCAATGCATATGGACTCTAATGGTTGAGTTCATGGAAGCCTTACCGTTTACCGGTAAATGGAGTCTTACCGGAAATTATTGCATCTGATTGGTTTATTCAAATTCATACCAGACCAATCATACGCCTTAGCTTTCAGTAAAACTTCGTAAACAGCAAGGCTCTCATAAACTTTACCATTGAAAGTTAGGTCTTTTTTTTGAAGGATGATGCCCATCAAATAGATCTGATACCTGTGCGTGGGTAATAAGTTGTACCTACATTTTTATGTGGGTTCCGAACCACCGGGAAGTGATTTTACAGCAGAGAACAGCCTTTTTTGCTGGCCAAACCAATCGGTCACCCTTACAGAGAGGGCCCAGGAGAGCGTTGCTTATCTCATCTGATTGAAAATATGTCGAGTAGTCTGCGGAAGTAAATATAAATTCAATGGAGATAACACATCAATATCCCAATTTCGGTAATAATCACCGGTACGGTAGTATTTTCCCTGTTCCCTCTAGTTTCATTTGAATAATAAATCAGTTTATCCTTTTGTACAAAATAATGTATGGTTTTGACGAAAAGTATTTCACCTGTGATTCGTATTTGCCGGCAAAATATCCTTGCGCATGTGTATTATGTAAAGTGCATGAAATTGTAATGATTTCTAGAATACTGCCCTGCTTTGTTACGGGATTTTGGTTCCTTTTCTAGACAAATAATTTGTTTCAGGATATATTCAAGTTTTATCAAACTGGCTCGAAACAAGTTTTAAGTTATTCGATACTTTGACACACTTTGTTCTTGGAAGAAGAACAGTAGTCATACTGTAGGCATTTCGTTCATCGGTGTTTATCTGTTTTTGGACCTACGCTGAGTCAAATAGTTCCGTATGAAAGTTGAAATAACAACTTTTAAAACTCGATAATAGTAATTCACAATCTGTGATTTTAACTAAAAAGTTGGAAAAAATCAATTACATAATTCCCAATAACCTAAATTTTTCGGAAGATCCTTGAACATTTTCTTATCTGTCAAATTTGTAGAGGCCATCGCCAACCATAGAAGGTGGTAGAGTGAAAAATAGTAATCATTTGTAAAGTCTATTTGTGTTCGTGAATCTGCTCCCGACTATACATTCTTCATGTTTATTGTGTTTATTAGTCGCGAGTGCTCAAAATGATAGTGTTTTATTGAAGTATTGTAATGTTTTCCATTCGAAGAGTGAAGTAAATGTGATCAAATGAAAATACCGTGAAATTTAGTGGCCGATTAGTTGACGGGATAACCTTAATTCATCTTCTCTCTCAAGGACATTAATATTTTAGCGTTAAAGTTTTTGTTGGACTGCATTGGATATTTATTATAGAATATTCAATAATGGAAGCGATTGCAAAGCATGATTTCAATGCAACAGCAGAAGATGAATTGAGTTTTAGGAAAAGTCAAATCTTGAAGGTAAGAACGTGGAGATTATTTACATTTCAGCTTATTGGAATTTACTATAGATATTCGTATTATCAAGCTATTCTTGAAATTACAATAGGATCTCGTAAAATAATAATTATTTGTCATTGGAAGGAAGCATTAAATTTCCGAATTCGTCTTATATTACAGTAAGGTTTGATAAATCAACAGTCGGCGAACTCAGCATAGTGATTCATTTGAAAACAAATCAGGTTAGTCACATGTTATGAGTATCCTTGATTCAGGTGTGCATGATTCATTTCATATTCAATACGGTACTTCTATTCATTATGCTAAACGTTTGTCCTTAATATTCTAGATTTCAATAATCATTCTTCTGAATTGCCAATAGACAAATTTCATTTGAGATAACTTATCGTTCAACATTTGGGGTTACCAATATTTACAAACGACTGATGGAAGTGCTGTGATGAAAAATATCCTTAGTTTCCTTGGTACATTAATATCTTAGCTACTCGATTTTGATGTTTCTATCAATGTTTTTAGCTACTCTATCTTGTTTCCACTAATATGTAATATAAACTTGAAAAACACTAAGGTGGAAATTAACTCACGTTATGGCGTGACGGCCGTTTCACTCTGTTGTCAAGAGCATCGTCAGTTTACTGTGGGTCGTCTGATGATGCTCTAGAGCTAGACAACAGAGTGAAACGGCCGTCACGCCATAACGTGAGTTAATTTCCACCTTGAAGTGTTTTTTAAGTTTATATTACTCTATTTTAATATCATAATCTTGAACTTCCTAGACCAAGCTTTGCTGTACACCTAGGTTCGCTTTACAAGTTAGGTAAACCGTCAATCAACCCAGGGGAGTATATAAGGGAGGGGCACACCCTCCCCTCAACTTTCATCTATATTCGCCACTGAATCAACCTCTTCGGGTTAATTGAATTGCTAGCATCACAGAAAGCCATTAATATAATAAGCAATACGTTGAAACATTTCTGTAATAGTAAGTTAGTTGTCGCTATGATTGAATCACAAGCTGAAGACAAGCTCATTATGCTCGCCATCTCATATTAAGAACTTTTAGAATTAGAGAGTAATTTTGGATTTAAAGAAACTCATCTTGAGTGTCTGGGTCTGCACTTTCTCAAGTCCATCCTCTGTTCGAGAAAATTAAACTCTGAAAATGAGAATCAACATCATGTATATTGCCTAAAGTACAGTTTGAAAGTTGTACAAACAGTGAAAGAGGGCTGGTAATGTGATCAGAAATCACGAACTTATGCCAGTTTCATTTTTTGTGTTGCCAAAGGATTTCTATCTCAATTTTCTCAGGGCCAGGAAATATCACAAAAACAAGATCCTATAATACTGCATGTGGCTTTCAAAAACGGCCAGCAAGTAATCAGTTTTGGGGAACCACATCAATTTTCTGAATGGACGGGTACTATACCTAATATCCTGCTGCTAATTTTGTTTCAAAACAAAACAGTATATCTTTTTCGTGCTGATCCGAGACATGTACGTGGTTAATAAGTGAATTGTGTAATGGGTGGTGGACCTACGGTTTAAGTAGGTTTCAAACCACTAGGTAAGTGATAATGAAGCAGATAATGTCATGTTATAGCTGCCGGCCACCCTTCCAAGCGCTGGTGACCTGAACATCAAGATCTCCTCTATACCGCGCTCGGTGAGCGGCCATCACTCCCTAACTGTGTACGAACTTATTTGAAACATTATTGTTCAGTGACTTATTAAAAAAATCGCCAACTTTTAAGCCACGTATTAACTTTGTCGCTACTGAATTCTGTTATACGAGCTACCCTGACAGTATCAATACGGTTCACTATTGTTTTACAATGTCATAAACTTTAAACTGTCATTTTATTTTCTGATTACCAATATATATTATGATATTCTCTCTGAACTGAAGAAATCGTCATACTTTTCCATATTATTTATTTATTTCATTTTAAGAGTAGACGACACGTAATTCCATTTCTTAATTTTCAGATTCTAAATATGGAAGATGACATGAATTGGTACAGAGCTGAACTGGATGCCAAAGAAGGACTAATACCTAGCAATTACATAGAAATGAAGAATCACGAGTAAGTACTTAATTTTATTCTAGTTAACTTATGAAATAGCATAACTTGATGTCTCTTTAATGGGGTATGAAAGTGTACTGAGAATTTTCCACATAATATGTTTGACTACGTCACTAGGTAAAGCATCAGTCAATAAAATCACAGTAGATATTACAATCTTCAATATCTAGTCCAGCATTTTCATTGTCAAGCTTGTGAATATTCTTTTATTTTTGGGTGGTAAACAAATGTAGAAAATCAATTCTTAATTTTCATTGATTTGTTTCATACACAATTCAAAGCATTCTAGAAGTGGGTATTATTCTCAGATTATTGAATAATTTTTTAATTAGTAATTATTGTTATCACTTGAACAGTAGGTGCTGTCAAATAAAATTTCAGATAAATTAATATCATTTCAAATTTTCTTCATCAGGTTGTTTTGATTCTTTTAGGGTTGTAAATTACTCATACATTTTCCCAATTACTGTAAAAATTTTGGTTCTTCTTAAAATAATATTTCTTTAAAGAGTTGATTAAATTCGGTTGGTACAGACCGTTTCACGGTGCATGGCGTCTCGATGGAGCATGCGCGCTGAGCGCTTTCTCCCACTACTGTACCTGCTGCCTCGCAGTACAGTCAAGTTCAAATATTCTCTAAGTCCGCTAACGCTAAAAAGTTCAGCAGTGAGTGTATTTGACGCGACTGTACTTCACGGCTGGAGGGGAAGCATGGTGGGAAAGACTTTCTGTCTCTCTCGCACTACCTCCCCTGCCACCAGCGAGATGCCATGCACTTTGAAACTGTCTGTATTTTAATAAGCCGTTCTTAACTTAATTTGAAAATTGAATTAAATTTTCTGCGTTAAAATTAACCTCAACGTTTTGGACATTATAACATATTCAACATTTCTGAAGAGAGCAGTTTTGGACTTGAGTCTGTTGCGCTTTCACATTCATTGTAATTATGTCACAATAAATAAAAAATTGATTTTCATCAATGCAGGTTTTAGTCTCTATCTGTAGAAAAAAAAACGTTTATGCTTGGTCAACATATATTACATAATGAGCTCATTCCTTGTCATAATATTAACAGTGAAAACAGTCCATTATTTTATCTAATCATAAACTTTGTTGGCCTGGGAAGTTCAGTGCTGCTCAATTCTCCGTTCTTGGAATGGCCAAGCCTTGATGAACCAAATCATCACTCGCTACTCTATAAATTGCTTTCATAACTTATCAAGAATTATTGAACCAATGAAGAATAATATTTATTGTAAATATTGAAACTTACTAGTTTTTGTCAGAGCTTGATGATCTCTTTACTGAACTAGATTGCTTATATAATTTAGAACTCATTTGTTTCCTCACTTCTAGATATACAATAGTATTCAATTCTCAAACTATAATTAATCTAAAATTGAATAAAAGCTCAAAATAAGGACTCTTATCGGCTTTATCGTCGTTTTGAATTGTTTCTGAATTCTGAGAATAATAATAGTAATTGAACTGTGATGATGATGAAATGAAAAATACTTTGTACAAAGAACAATCATAATGTTCTTCAATTAGTAGAAATGCAAAAGAATGGACAAATAGTTGGTGTAGGCCAATAGGAGAAAACTGAATCTGAAATAAGTTTTCCTGATATTCAATAAAGTCATCCCAAAACAACTCATCTATAGGGCAAATAAAAACGACTGAAAATTGTAAAAATTTGTATTTGAAATAATTATTTGATGATAGAACAATAATTGAATATAATTTATTTATTTAAATTAAACCTATTAATAATTCATTCTGAATGTGTAATTATTTTATTCCACTGATTTTAAAATTATGCTTATATTCGATATTAGAACAATTAATTATAATACCTTAATTATTCATACTGATTTTTTTTTGCATTTTAAAATCGTTCTACTTCTAAGAAGTAACCGCGCCGGAAGTTTGGCTATCAATGTCTGTTGATAGATTTTTATAGTGCATTCATAATAATAATAAGACAAATAGAATAATTTATCATGTACTATAAAATCAAGATTAATAGATATCTACTAACCTTGCCATAATATGGCATGGTAAGTGTTTATTGTTGAAATAATTGTTAATAAGAAATTTAGGATCAACTCTTGATGTGTTTTTTGTTATTTCTCAGAGTTTTATCTATTTTGTTACTTGTATACAACAAATTTTAAAAGAAGCCAAGCTATCAAAAAAATTATAAGAATTTTGTTAGCATTTCCTTTCTTTGTCGATAGAGCTGTCAGGCCATAAATATTTACATGAAACTGTCAGAATATGACTTATCAATGTTAGTGTATTGTTTGTGTGTTAGCTACTGATAGCTACTTATTTGTGGGTTTTTAAATTGTATCGGTATTGTCATTTTTGTAACACAATGGCTTTTGTTCTCATTAATTTTATATTCTGTCCTTCAAGGCGGGATCATGTTTTTTTACCTAAGCTGGTGAAGCATTGTATACAGTATTTATGTGGGCCACATTTTCTTAGCCGACATTTTTTCTTAGTACTTCCTAAATTATTTTACCTGACAATTATTTTTAGAATGATAATATTGTCATCCGGTGTTCGTATTGATTTTTTTTTTTTTTTTTTGAGGATGAAGCCCACATAGGTCTGAGACCTGTGCGTGGGTAATGAGTTGGATGATGGTGATTTATGAGTTGGACCTACAGTTTTAGGTGGGTTACGAACCACCAGGAAGTGATTTTCAGCAGAGAACAGTGTCTTTTTTGCTGGCCAATCTAATCGGTCACCGTTACAAACAGGATATTGTTACTAGGGCATTGTAATTGTTAACATCATATAACAATTGATAACACTATATAACTTTTTGTAGTTACTTGTATTTGTTAACAAAGTTTCTGATTCTAATATCCAACTTCTGAATCACTTACTTATTATTGCTTGCACTCTTATCACTGACCTTCAATGGATCTCCTTGATAATGCATAAAAACATTTGTTTCATCTTCACGTTAATCGCACCTTGTGATTATTATCAATCAATCTTCATTGAAAAATTATTATAAAATAACATTTTCTATTATTATTACTTTGTCCTTGTACGAACTTGTTAGTAAAATTATATCGTAATGATGGTTCAAAACTTTTAAAGTACGAACAAACCATCATCAATGCAAACAATGTTTCCTTGCAATTGAATAACTTCAAGGCCGACTTTTGTTATGGCAATAATAACATTCCTCAACAGATCTCTATTTAGTTTTGAAATATATTCAATGTACATACAAACATGAATATTATTTAAACATTTAAAGATCAAAGGTATCTAATTCACATAAAACTATTGCAGTTCACATACAGTACTAAGATGTATGCTTAATGGTTGAAGTTTAAAACTTATTATTATTATTATTATTTATTTTTTATATAATTATTTAAAAAATTTATATTATTATTAGTATTACCCACTTTGTTATACATTATCTGTTCAGTGAAACCTTGGTATTATATTATAAATTAATTTAATAAATGAAATGCTAATCCTAATCTCTAGATTATTATACTGCAATATCGAAATGTTTACGCCCATTAGACCGTTATTGAACAATATAACTTTATTATAGAGTATAAAATTATTGAACAATGTTTTCAATGCTGTGGCGGAATTGGCTATTAGTAAATAATGAAAGAAAAATATCTGAAAGTTCTATAAAGAGATACCTGAATAATAATTCGAATTTTTACTGTTCATAAAAACAAATAATAATTTTTGCATTGGCATGGTCATATAACATGAATAGTTAACCATAGTATTACAGAAAACAGATCATGAATGTTTCAATTATTGAAGTTCAAGGCGTTCAATGTGTAGGTTGGTACTGATGTCAGTAAAAGTGTGTCCAGTTTGAATGATATGGTCGGCAAAATTCGATTCAGCTTTTGATGTCAGGGCCAACCTACACATTCTACATATAAAATCTAAAGGACACGAACTCAGCACCTTGGAACAATTTGAAATATACAAACACACCACACACAATAAACAAAACATTCTCAATGAACAACTAAATTTTAAATCTCACAAACTTTTTGATCACATTTTACAAAAACCACAACACTTCTAACCAAAAAACTGACATGATGATCTAGGAACCCACGCCTCTGAAGATGGATCTCATAGATTCGAAAGCGCTCGGCCAGATTAAGTGAGTTATACTTATTCTTAACAAATATTTGACTGCAAGTCGTTAAATTTCACATGAAAAGTTAATATTAACAACGCAGTTCGTCATGGAACAAGAAATCCAGGAATATAATTATGCCTGTTTTCACCTGAGGTAAATGCCTCTTAACATGCACTAGGCAGCTTAAATTAATTATATAAAGAAGTTATAGAAGTATATAAAGAATTTACATAAGAACAAATGTAACTTAACAAACAAAGGCCTACAATGATGTCTAGGTTTATCACCACAAGTCAACCTAACTGCCCTCTTTTACAAAACTAGGAGCTTCCTCAGTGATAACTGCCCAAATAATTAATTTTTCCATAATACAGGTGACTAAATATATGTCCAAAGTAAACAGTGAGTAGTGCAGACTGAGATATTCATAATCTGAGCACTCTTCATATAAGAATACCTCTGGGCACTTTTTTATGATAGATTCGATGTGACTTCCCAGCGAGGCCAGATTCAAGAGTAATGTAAAGAAATTTGAAAGTTTCAACCTGTACAATTTTAATACGATTGGATGTATCAATATTGGCGACAAATTGACTTTTTAGTCAATAATGATAAGAAAGCTATGAAATTTTTTATAAAGAAATCGCATCACTGAAAAGGATGTCTCTTTCAATGTCAATTATATCCTTGCTATGCATTTTATATTGGATGTTTGATTATTATTATCTTACAGGCCATTCGAAGTTCTTATCCTATCTTTCGCAAGTATTCTAACTCAACTTCCAATCATTTGCCAATTACTTTCCTTGGTGGATTACACTGACTAGAAATAACCTTGGTGAAAATTATTGGTTTTTTCTATGTTGTCATTAATTGAAATTGACTGTTTACTCTTAAAAATAAGAAAATTCTGTCCAGATTCATACAACGTTGAAAGACCAACTACTTGTGCAATCGTTCTACATAAGTAAAGCATATCAGATTAAAATAGGAGAATTATTCCAATTTTGATTAGATAAATTGAAAATGTATTGATGCATGAAAGTAGTACTAAATTAGCCTGTATTGTGTTTGTTTAATACGTATTGACATTTTATAAATTAATGTTTTATAATTTAGAAAATATACTATTATTTTTATATTGTTTCAAATATATTTGTCATTGTGTTCGTTCACATACATGTGTGTATAACTGTGTATCTATTTAAAAAAAAAACACCAAGAAAATCGTCTATATCAGTTATGCATCAATATACAAAATACAGAAATCTTATACATGTATTCAATTATTTGTATTGTATTCAGAAATATTCAGGTGTAATCAAATCAAATTAATCTCATTGCCGATACACAAGCATAGAACCATCTATAAACGGTCATCTTATACAGATACTATTCTAGATTTAAGTATTCAATACTGCGCAATTAAGTTATTGGATAATTCTAGTTCTACTAATAACTTTGTTTTAATTTCTAGTTGGTATTATGGAAGAATCACAAGGGCAGATGCGGAGAAACTACTGTCGAACAAACACGAAGGAGCGTTTCTAATAAGAGTAAGCGAAAGTTCACCAGGGGACTTTTCGTTATCCGTTAAGTAAGTTGACAGTTTAATTATATTTATTTGAGTTATATAATTTATAAACTTCTAAATTGAGTCACTCAATTAGCCACTAAATAATAATTGGTGCCAGATATAACAGAAATCTTGTTCTTGTCACTACGCTTGACAGACGTGTTTGAAAGTCAGTTTTTGTCTTTCTTGAAATGAATATTTGATTATCTTTGTGTCAGCACCGAATTTGCAACCATCAGTCAACACATTCTTTATTTTAAAAAATCCCAACAAAATCGTCTAAATCAGTTAAACTTTCAAGTAATCTGACCACATAAGGTTACAATAAAATCGAAAAGATTTAGGATTGCGAAGCGTTATTAGAGTACTGGAAATTCTGTTTACCATCGTTTAGGTTACTCATTGTTATAAAAGCATTGTTTATCTATGATAAACTAAAATTCTTATTATAGATTATTATTCACATATACAATAAAATCGAATAGATTTAAGTTTGCTAAACGTTATTAGAATACTGGAGATTTTGTTCACCATCGTTTAGGTTACTTATTGTTATGAAAGCATTGTTTATCTATGATAAACTAAATTTTTTATAATAGTTCTATTGAGAACTTCATATACTTCCAAATTCTTCAGGGCTAATGAACTGATGAGTTCTTGTAGTCTGACCAATAGTGTAATAAAACCTATCATCTAGCATGAGTAACAGGTATTCAGCTCAATTATTATTCCTATCGGATTGGTACAATTTATTATGAATTCACCTTATTTGAAAATCAATCATTACCGCAAGGTCATTCGCGATAATTTGGTTGCTCCTATGCTAACAGGAAAACCAATGTTGTCTTTTTCTAACACCTAATTTGACTCCACCAAGTAGAGTTGCCTATGTTAGTTCAAATTATTTTTATTTTTTTGAGGATGACGCCCACATAGGTTGAGACCTGTGCGTGGGTAATGAGTTAGATGATGGTGATTGATGAGCTGGACCTACAGTTTTAGGTGGGTTCCGAACCACCGGGAAGTGATTCTTTTGCAGAGACCAGTGCCTTTTTTGCTGGCCAATCTAATCTAATATGTTATTTGGACGAATGGAGTTGATAATCGCTATAGAGTGCAAGTGTAGATCAAATATACAAGTCTCGAGTTGAAGCTAGTTAAGTCTTAAAATATGCTAGAGTTGCTCTCTAGTGCGATAAGTGTCGCCGTTGGGACTGATCCTTTGAAAGTTGCGTGTAAATTCTTTCTAGCAGCTTTGTTGTGAAATTTGAATGAAAAGTCTTATAAAGGGAATAAAAAGTCTGGAATTTTTAAATGTTTGAAAGAATAGCATCGCTTATAAATTACATTGTACGAATGCTGGACTGAGCATTGATGAGATTTTTAATGTAATTGAATGAATCCAAAAAATGTTTTATTGATTGGAATTTAAAAAACTGATTTAATAATTGAGACCATTATTTATGTCTTGGTTTTCCTGCGTTTTGTTTAACTTTTGAAAATCACCTCCGGCGTAAAGGTCAAAAATTGAACCCATTGGTGTAAGCATTCTTCTTTTCAACATTTTTTTGTATTCAGTTTGTTAATATAGTAACAATATCAGGGGACCGAGAGAAGTAGCCTATGTCTGAAAGTTTTGATTTACATTTTTTTTCTTCAGTAAAATCCATTACGGTTTCTACAATAACGTGCATGGTTCCCTGTGTATAAAAATAATTTTTGGTTAAAATTCGGTAAAATAAACTAAGTTTGTACTTCTGTATGCAATAATCGTCATGAAATAATCGTGAGAGAATCGATAGTCGATATCTGTACCAAATCCAAAGCTAAACCTAAATTTGAATTTGTTTCTTTCGACTACAAATAGTTGTAAGACAATGAAATGTTCCTTTGTTTAAAATTTATTTGTATATGTATTTATTTGGGAATAAACTATCCATCTATCTAAACCTAACATATCGACTACACTTTCAGTCGATTATTTCATTTGACTACATATATATGGAAGTGCAGCCTCAATTTACATTCAGTTTGTTAATAATGTTACATTCGTTTGTTGTAAATGTTACAAAGTTAGTTTGTTACAGTCATAAGTTTGTTAGGCCCCAAACACACAAGCAATCGGGTAGTTACTTCATTTGAATACTGCGGGAGCAAATACTATACTGTACATACATGCATATGATATCAAGTATCTTATTTGCACCCGCAATATAATTTTTTCTAAAACTGATGCAACTAACATAATTGTTTTTGTCTAATTATTTTACTTGCCATAATTGTTTTAACATAATTGTGATTGTCTAACATAATTTTTTACCATTTTAACATAATTGTTTTAGAATACCTATTCCAATTAACGCGTGATTTTTCTGACAGATGTTCAACCGATGTACAGCACTTTAAAGTTTTAAGAGACGCACAAGGCAAGTTCTTCCTTTGGGTGGTGAAATTTAATAGTCTGAACGAGTTAGTTGAATACCACAGGACAGCGTCGGTGTCACGCTCCCAAGATGTCAAATTAAGAGACATGGTTCCTGAAGAGGTAAGACTCGTATTGATCTTGTGTTTTCTTTGATTAAACTTCCATTTTTTTAAATAAAGAAATGAAAATATTTTGTGGACCATCAAATACAGACATGCACATCAGGCCTCGTCCAAATATATCATAAAGTTTTACTAAGTCTAAAAATAACTAAATGGTGATGAAATACAATACCCAGTTATATGCATGTGAAATTACTATTAATTACATTGGGAGACAACGTAGAAAATTCCTTCAGTTCTCACTCTTTTTAGTATTAGAAATAGAGTGGTTTCCTCATCATATGCGAATCATCACATTCAATTTAAAAAGAGGTGCACTCTAATTTCTAAAAACATGTGCCACTATATTTAGTGCTTTCAGTGATAATGCTTCCAATTTGATCTATTTGAAATTTAAATTACTTAATTTTCATTTTTGCGATTGAAGCAGTTTTGGGCTTAGATCCCAAATAAAATCGAGCTTTCTTCATTTCTATAGTTTCTTCATTTTCTATTGTATTTAGCTCAGATAAATAATTAAACTTGGAAGAGTTTGTATTGGTATTGTCTGTTAGCGCAGTTGGTTGTAGCGCTTGTCTGTGATAAGACAAGGCTCTGGCTGGCTTCGTCTTCTGCAGGTTCGAATCTTATTCATCCATGAGTGTTTCTCCTTATTCACTTCATTATCCACGCATAAGTCTCCAGACTCATGTGGGCATCATCCGCAATAAAAATAAAAAAAATTCTAGACATATTGCTGAAGAAAATTTTTTCCAACATTTACAGTATTTTGGTATTAATTCTTCAGTTTGGTAAATTATTGATGTCTTTTATGTAGACATACGTGACTACACTTCATGGAAATTAGTTTTCCTGTGACTGAACATTCGTTTCAAGAGGACAGACAAAGGAAGACTATTTGTTGGCCAGCGACTAAAAATTGAGTATAAAATCTAGTGAGGAGTTTGAGACAATTTAACTCGTCAAGAAAAGCGGTAGCAGACTTAGTAGCTTCACAATATTCTAGGAGATGTATGGAGCAAATTTTATGTAAACAAATTATTGCATTTGCATCCGTACAAAAATAGTGTTACCCGAATTTTTTTATTTCTGATGCCCACATAAGTCCGAGACTTGTGCGTGGGTAATGAGGTGAATGATAACATATAGATGGCAGACGGAGGAGCGGGATTCGACCCCACGACCGCTGAAACGACAGCAAGCTGAAGTTGCGACGCCCCAACCAACTGCGCTAAGTGGCCCGCCAAAATTAACTATTGGTAAGAAACAGCGGATGAATTCCGTTGTCGACCATCTTGGATTAAATTTTAGAACAAAGGAATCATACGGCTTCAAAGGAAATAATTTGCATGTCACGCCTGCCAACGTAAAACTCATCAATAATTACCAACTTGAAGAATTGGTAACAAAATAAATGTGGGATCGTATCGTCACCTGCACCACCATGTATTATTTGTCTATTGTTAAAAGTGCAATAGCGGAAAATACGTTATTTTCTTTTTGGCATATATGTCGTCCCGAATGACAAGTAATCGATAATGGTTGTAGAAGCTAGAATGTTTGACAAATAAAATATCCCCTAATTGGATACTTGATGTTTTTAAAGGCTTTGTAGAGATGCTAGCACAGTGGTATATCCAATACTCGATTATAATCACCATCACAAAATCAAACACATGCTGTGAAATGGAGGTATTTACGCTGCCACAATTTGTCTTATACCATTTGGACAGCATGTGTTCGATTTAGCGATGGTGATTATCTTCAGTTTTGAATGATGCACTTTGCTAGCACTCCAACTAACGCAAGATTCATCTTTATTCAAACAGAAACTAAGTACTTCTTTTTGAAATTCAATAAGTCATTAGTCTATTCCTGCACCAGTGCGGGAAAGTAAATTCAAGTGCGCAAATAGCTATTTGTGTAACTAGAGTGCAAAGCAGCGTTTTTCTGCATAGAGAAAAACAGTTTTTTTCATGAGCTGAAGGCGAGTGAAAAAAATTCTCGAGTGCAGAAACAATACTTTGCGCTCGAATTACACATTAAATTTTTTCTACAGCAATGTATAAAGTAATTTAAACAAAACAAAACAGGACATACATAACCTGACAATTACTCACATAACTTATCTTCGAATCAAATCGATTTCAACAACAACTACAGCTGACTTTTTTTGCGTAGCTAAAGCAGAGTAGCCAACCTATTTTTAAATGCAGAATAGGGAACCTGCGAATTACTGCTCATTATTTTGTGTTGTTAGGTTGCAAATCTGGAGTACAGGAATAGTATATTACATAACAAGGGTGGTAAGACGGTAATTACCGTACGAGTATGATAGTTTATGCACGGACGAAGTCGAGTGCAGAATTATCATAAGAGTGTGGTAAACACCTTACCTGACGTGTTATGTACGTTATTTTTCGTCATACAAGTCTAAAATAGCAGAACTTGAAATAAGAAACTACAAATCATTGTTATTCGAACATAACCTCAACACATCAAATCACAGCAACTCTAGGCGAAATGGGCAATAATGTTCCTAGTATTGTATTGTATCTGCACTCAAGAAACTGTTTCTCTCGGGGCAGAAATACCCCACTTTTCGCTCTAGTTACACAAATAGCTATTTTCAAGCCGAACCGGTGTAAAATATCAAACACTAATAATGCAATTATTGTAATTATTTTTGTTTTTTTAGTGCCTAGTGCAGGCGCTGTACGACTTCCAGCCGCAAGAGCCAGGTGAGCTGGAGTTCAGGCGGGGCGATGTGATAACGGTGACGGACCGCAGCGACCAGCACTGGTGGCATGGAGAGATAGGACCGCGCAAAGGACTCTTCCCCTCCACCTACGTCACACCCTACCATTCTTAGACAGCAGCGCCGTATGCTGTTTTAGGTGAGTCGTTCATTAATCTCCAATTAATTATTGTTCTTATTCAAGCAAAAACTTCACAACTGGCTAATGAATATTAACAGACGGCATGTAGGGAGGATTTTCCTAACTATTATTATTATTATAAAAATTATTATTATTATTAATCATTATTTATTCATTTAACTTGCATACAATCAATGTGAATACAACAGGCTGTTGCCCCGAAACTGCTTTTTACAAAATTTCAAAGTACAGCAAAATTCTTAGGTTAGGTCAGTTTCACTCGAAATTTCACCTTGAAGCACAATTATTAAAGATTATTTTACAGAAAAAAGAATATTAATTTTTAATGAAGGAAACTTGTGATTTTGAAAACTTTAACCAATCCTAAACCTTATATCCTTCCTAAATCCTATATGTAACAAAAAATTTCTCAATTTTTTTTCTTCTAACACCTTTTCCAGAGCATGGTGTTGTAGGATGATTTCCTAAATATATTATGTTGTTACAAATAAATGTATACAAATTTGTAGCAGGTTGTAGTGTAGTATAAGTCTAGAAGGAAATAAAATGATTATTTATTCAATATCGTATTTATCGTAGATTTCTTCGATCGACTATTGTGCAACTTGGTTATAACATATGAAACATATGATTAATATGGTTTGTAAAGAAACCATGCCATTCTGTGCTAGATATGGGATGGTAAACTTACAAGCGAATTGCATATTCTTATATCCTTAATTGAGAAATTTATGGTTAAATATAGGATTTAGGAAGGATATAGGCCTAGGATTCAGAATCAGAATCTTGCTTTATTTCTCTTTTACAATTTTGTAGCCATGTAAATACATTAAATTGAGAAGTCAAAATTTTCTTCACATGGGCTTATTGCCTGTGTGTGAAAAAGAGTCCGGACTGGCACTTCATCATAGCATACATACAAAATAAGAATGATATCGCACCTAATGCAATAAAAGCAAGAACCTACAGTTGAACGTAAATAATTACAAGATAAAAAAAACTCCTAAGGAAGCCATAAAAAAGTAGAAAAAAAGACAGAAAAAAAGAGAGAAAAAAAACTTCCTTTTCAGAAGGATCCTCCCGCCATCGAACACGCAGCACAACCACGACCCGACACAAATGCATAAAAAATAGATAAGATACCATATATTATCACACTTTAAGGAAAGAAAAACCAAAATTAATGAAACAATGAAAATGGCTCTGACACATAAAGCTCTTAAAACGGATTGGACTCCAATACTTGAAGTAAAGCATTAATGGGCTCAAACAAAAAACCACCAATAATTTTAAAATGCACGTTAATCCCATATATAGAATAGCGCTTAGATCATTTAGGAACACTAAACTGTACAACATTAGTTAAGAAAATTTACAGAGGAACAAATATATGAAATAATAACAACCATAATAAGATTAGTACATTATTATATTAAAGGCGATTCGCCGACCAAAATGCTGCTATTCAAGGGATTTACAGCCTTCACAGAACATAATTGGCATGACAATAATAACAATTCCATTATTAACAGGGATCAACAAGAGAAGGCAACAATGTATGCATCAATAAGAAATTCACAACACAAATAGAACGCAAAAGATCCTCAGATCTCTCTCCACCAAACCAAAGCAACCATGAGAACAATCGATTTTTATAAGTGAACCTACTAATTGGATAGTTTTCAAAATCAAAAAACATTGCAGGCATATTGAAACATAGTCTATGAACAATATAGAGTGGATCACGAGTAGCTGCTGTAGTCGTTAATCTTGGTACCCTCACATATCTGGTTGAATTACAAGTGAAGTGATTATGGGTATGTCTGTTTATAATGCTCCCCTGCCCTTTAAATGTATGTAAAAGTAAAGCTTTGATGAACAGCTGACGAACATCCAAAACTCTGAATTCCCTAAACAACTGATCAGAAGGGTAACGGAGGGGCCTACCAGTTGCTGCCTTCATGATGGCTTTCTGTACAACCAAAATAGGGCTCAAAGTTGTTATGAAAGCTCCACCCCAAACAACTATGCCACTTTGCAAAATTGATTGTACATAGGCATGGTATGCCATCCTCACCTCAGGGAAATTAAGAATAGAATTCAGTTTCGTGAACACATAGATATATTTCCTGAGCCTTTGTTTCAAACTATTAATGTGTGTGGTCCATCTCAAGTTACTATCCATCACAACTCCTAAATACTTGTGTTCAGTGACTCGATCCAACTCTCCACAGCCACAGCCTTGATCCCCATTTCGTGCACATGTATGAAGCCTGACAGACAGCCCAAGTTGAGCGCTATTGTCATCATTCCTGAGGTGAATAGGCATTATTTTAGTTTTATCTAAGTTCAAGGTCAGTGAGTTTTGGTCACACCACTTCTTCAAACATTGCAGTCCTGCTCCAGACTTCTGATGAACATTTTCCCATGTGTTATCCTCAAACAAGATAGCTGCATCGTCAGCAAACAAAAATATTCTCCCATCGACTCTTACCCTTGAAATATTATTTATATACACTAAAAACAAAAGTGGACCAACGACCAAGAGTGCTCCCCTGGACAACTCCATAATCAACCGATTCAAGGGAGCTTGCAATGTTTGAAATTCTGACCGTCTGCTTACGATTGCCCAGGTAACTCCTAAACCAATTCAAGGAGCAATCTCGAACCCCCACATATTCCAGTTTCTTGAACAGGATATTTCTATCAACCGAGTCAAACGCCTTGGCCAAGTCCAAGAAGGCAGCCAAGATGCGCTTACCCTCTGAAATACTACTGAAGGCTGCTGTGGTAATGTCGAATAAAGCATCATTCACCCCAACACCCTCTCTGAACCCATATTGTTCAGCAACTATAATTTTATGAGTCTCTAAAAAGACATTCAGTTGCCCCCTCGCCACTTTTTCCAGTACTTTGGAGAACACAGAAAGGAGTGATATGGGTCTGTAGTTGGAGTACAGAAGCCTATCTCCTCCCTTTTACCTTTTGTAGAGTGGAACAACCGTCGCTATCTTGAAAACTTCGGGAAATATGCCCTCCCTCAAACTATTATTTATTATATATATTCAGGATTGGTTAAAGTTTTCAAAATCATAAGTTTCCTTCCTTAAATTTATTAATTGCATAGTAGGGTATAGGCGCAAAAGCCAGTTAATTTTGTTGCTTTTGCAGTCTCATTTGCTTTTAAAGAAGTAATTATACGTGTATAATCGACAATTTTTTTAAGGATTAAACCAAATAGGTTATGAGTTGATTATGTTGATTGATAAGTTGGACCTACAGTTTTAGGTGGGTTCCGAACCACCGGGAAGTGATTTTACAGCAGAGAAAAGAGTATTTTTCGCTGGTCAATCCAATCGGTTACCCTTACAAAGAGGGCCCAGGAGAACGTCGCTTAAATCCAATGTAACCACTCAACCGCAAACTTAGCATACCGCCAAATTAGGGAAGTGATAACCGTGAGCCGTAGCAGGTATCTGTTCAGTCGGATGAAGATAAGCTACGAACTCCTGAGCCGTCTTTGTAAGGGTGACCCATTGGATTGGCCAGCAAAAAAGACTGTTCTCTGCTGTAAAATCACTTTTGGTGGCTCGGACCTTTTATCATGTTTTCAGTATTGGTGATAACAATCTATTTTGCTTGCTTTCAGGAAAAGTTTTGAAAGCTGGGCTTCCTTTGGTGCTGCGTTTTGAATTATTATTTTATGTTGAAAAGTAAACGATGAGATTAGAGCAAAAGTACCTATTTTTAATTAACGAACAACAACGCCTGTGGTAAATACGCCATTTAGACTACATGAGCCCTTTCTACAACTGCGCAATCTATAGATCTTTGAGCAGTCATTACATTGGCTAGAGAAGGAAGGCAAAAGGAACGAGACACCAATCGTTAGCTAATTTTAATATACTTTCAAGTAGATAAGTACACATTGTTTAGTTACATACACAATACTTTAAAATCTACCATGTATTTATTTATTTTGCCATTAGTAGATTTATTTGTTCAAAATTAAGTTAAATTTTGGCTTCTATTTGAACGGTAGTACCAGTATTTATGAACGTTCCTTCAATCTCAAGGGACTCTCGAAATTCCTATCTAAATTAATCACATTTCAAGAGTCCCTCGAGTCAAGAGACACTGAAGGAACGTTCATAAATACGGATCTAATTCTGAATACAAAAGTCTTTTATTTGGGAAGTTGAATTCAACTAAGTAAAATTTATTTAAAAAGATTTAAAAAAAATATATGATAAGATCTCTGATTGATTTTTCAATTAATTTCAATATATTTTTCTATTATGTTGTGAATAAAATATATGATTAATTTCAGGTCAATTACTATAGGAAGTAACCTCCTTTTGTTTGCTGCATAAAATGTAAGACCGATATTAATTTATGCAAATATTTTACTGTGGGACTATACATCATAGTACTGTCAAGGTATGCATCTAGTAAGTTTTTTGGTAATAATAATTATCAATTTCATTCTAATACTCACTCACAGTCGGAATTGGCTGTAGAGAATATACATATATTTATTGTAATGTTGATTGGTTATTGTCTGGTGATGATTATTATTGTAAATATAATTATAAAGAAATATATCATCATCTCTGTTAGTGCTTTCATTTCTGTATTATTATTATTATTATTATTATAATTAATGATCATTATGAAACTAATAATTATGTAAAACTATTATTATTATCATCATGCATTATGATTATATTTATCAACAATAATTATCATTACTTAAATTTTAACTAACATGTATGATTAAGATTATTTTAGTTTGTTATTATTTTGTGTAAAATATAGATAATATGTGAGATATTTTAGTTTTAAGTGCCATCCGATTATTTCTTCCAAGAATTGATCCAACTGGTATAGGTCCAGTTCATCCTTAGCATTTCGTTATGATAATACGACATTATACATCGTGAAGAGTATGTAAAGCCTTATATTGTTGTTTAAGCTAGTTAATTCCAGTTTTTATGGGACCGAAGATTTGCTTCGTCAGCAATTTGTAGGACTATGAGCAATGAACAAACTGCTAATTATTATTGGTATGACTACATTATTTTAGTCGTTCTTTCATTTATCATCCAAGTCTAAATGTCACTATATCAGCATGTCAATAACATATCAGATGCCTTAGTAAGTGTTCCGTGTTCATCTAATTTTGCATTTTAAAAATCGAAGTGATTATTGTGTTTGTTCAGCATTTATTAACTAAAACATCTTCCAAAGTGATGGATAAGTCCAGTATGCGTGTGTAACAAATCTATCCATTTTGTTTTACAATTAATTTTGCTCTAGAGAACTCCAGGAGTATGAGACTAGTCTGTGAATCTTTTCAATAGAATATCTGAAAGAAAATCTCCGATGCATTTACATTGAAAAAGTACTTACGCGGTGAAATTTGGTTATTATTTAGAACTAGAAGGTTGCCCGATTTAATTGAATTTGGATTTATAAATGTGTAATAACCTATCTACATATTTCATTTGATTATTCTCTTTCTCTTTTTCTTATCCTTCTTCTTTTTCGTCTTCTTTTAATCTTTTTCGTCTTCTTTTAATATTTTTCGTCTTCTTTTAATCTTTTCCGTCTTCCTTTTCTCCTTCTTCTACTTCCTTTCTTTTCTTTAATCCTTCTTTTCTTTTTCTTTCTCCTCCATCTTCTTATTCTATTCATTCTTCTTTTTCTTCTCTTATTCGCATTCTTTTTATTCTTCTTTCCTCTCCTCATTCCTCTTTTTCTTTATTTTCTCCTCATTCTTCTCCTTCTCTCCTCCTTCAATCCCTTATTATCCAGCGTTAAGAGTATTGTCGACAGATAATTATTATGTTTATTATACCGTAATGATATTCTGATTCCTTGTTGAAGCACCCGGCAATTTCAAGCCTTTGATTTGATTTTTTTCTGTGACTGTTGTCAACATTTTTGCCTCAGGTTGCATTTCTGTCCCCCCCCCCCCCCCCCAATGCTATTCCTCGAGGAATCCCTAATTGAATGTCTTATGCTTATGTCTAATTGCTGTCTTATGCTGGAGCGGTACCAGCTCGGGTGTTTTGTGGAGGGGGATGGGGGAGTAGGTAAAAAATTAGATTTTGTGAGATTGCCACTCCTTCTTACATAAATTTCCGATTGGGGGGGGGGGGGGGGAGTAGGTCACAAATTGGATTTTGTGACTTTTCGAGATTGCCACTCAGTCTTACATAAATTTCCGCGAATGGTGGGGGGGGGGGGAGTAGGTCACAAATAGGATTTTGTGACTTTTTGCGAGATTGCCCCTCCTTCCTACCTAAATTTCCGATTGTTGGGGGGGGGGGTCATGGTGGTCATGACCCCCTCTGGGACCGCTCTATAGGAGTCCAAAACAACAATGCATAGTCGTGCAAAATTTGTAAATTACTAGTGATACGCGCAGTTAGTCATGAACACCTAAGTCCAAGATTTGAAAATGTCGTTAAAATCGTTATAATTATTTTAGAATTTGTTCTTCATCCAAAAAATAGCACTACATTTCTTAAGAAAGTCCCCTTTCAAATGAAGTTGCACGTTGTAATGCACAGTGTGATTTAGATGAGTAATTTTGTTTTTTACATAAAAGTTATTGAATATGTCGAGGAGTTGAAGTTTATATAGAGCTGGAAATTGAACCTATTCTGCACATTGGAAAAGTCGATTTTGTGATTAGTCAGCATTTATTCGCTCCCTTTGCGAAAGTTTATAATATTGTTGGAGATAAATAATTATTCATTGTAATTTTGTAAAAATAAATATTCACCATTCTTTTTGCAGCTGGCCGTAGAGCTATTGATCTACAAATTGAATGTATTTTATTCCCTTGTTTTATTTGTCTATGGTGCAGAACAGGTTTAAACCAAAATTTCCATAGGTAACATTGATATATATTATATATATAACAAGATGAGTGACTAGGGAATTCGCTGTAATGCCAAAAATTGCCACGAAATCGGGCAAAGCTGTATTTCATTAATGAGAAGAAACATATGAATGGAAACCCAAAAAATTGAAATAATTATATTTTTTATTGAGCATTTTATCCTATTTTTGGATACAAGATATTGTTGAGTGTTTGCACATAAGAATCTGAATTGGTATAGGCTCTTCTGCCCGATTCTACATGGCATCACGATTCCATAGCCTTGAACATGTCACTTATTTTGTAGTATATATGTATATATCAATGGGTAACAGTGACAATAAAAATACGTTAATGGTGAGACTAAGGTAGAAAACGTTCTATAAAAACGTTGACTTGTCCAAAACTCAAAATTATTGAAATGTTATTTTCAATAAAAGAAATATTAGTTATTTAAAAAACACTTGAATGTATAATTCGTAGGCTCTGATACAATAACTGTCTCATATAAAAAGAAATTAAACTTATCTAAAGTTAACGAGGGTAGAGTTGTGTTGAAGGGGATACTAGACTAATTATTTAGGTTTAAATTACTTGAAACACACGTTATTGTAAAAGTAAAGTAGTCTAATTAATTACATGCAATATTCAATGAGTCTCAATATAAACTTATATATGATCAAATAAATTAAACTATTTTCCGCTTAGTATTAATTTTATTGTCTATACGTTTTTCTTGTTGTATTTGATTGGATATTATCTTGCGCTCTGATTTTAAATTGTTACTTATTGAATCATTTATTTGTGGATATTCAACTAGACATAATTTCAACTACGTTTAGAAAAAATGCATACCTTTTCGTAATAGGCTAGATATTTGAATTGTATAGTGTACCGTACAATTACTTTAGATTTCCCATATTGTAACGCACAGGATATTTTAATCGTGAAATACGCTTTTTAAATGATATTTTCCTCCCAATTACGTGAACTTCGTAAGGCTGGTCCTGAATCTCAAGACGTTGAGCGTTTTGCATTTTTGTAATATAAAAGAACATTAACTCGAAATAGTATTCCAGTACTGAGATATTTAAAAAAACACAGTATTTCAATGAATATTGTGAGTTATACAATTATCTCATTACTAGCAGGTGGCCCGATAAAATTGAATCTGGATTTCTAGAATTTGTAATAATCTATCTAAAAAAATTAATTTAATAGTCTGTTTTTTCTTATCCTCCATTTTCTTCTCTTTCTCCTTCTTTTTCGTCTACTTCTCCATTTTCTTCTTCGTCTTATTCTTTCTTCTTATTTTTATTTTCCTTCTTAACCTCATTCTTATTTTCTCCCTTTTGTCATATTTCTCTCCTCCTCTTTACCCATCTTCTTTTTCATTTTTCTCCTCATTCTTCTTTCTCTCCTCCTTCAATCTCTTATTCTCCAGAGTTGGAGTTTCGTCGACAGATAACAGCAAGTAGCTGTTTATTATTGACATCCAGAATTTTAGGAAATATTAAACAAACTACTTGTAGTTTAACTTTCAGTTAAATTCCAAAACTTCATAATAAAAAACTGCTAAACTTAGCAATGTATTTATACTTCTTCCCTCCAATAAGGAATCTACACTCATTATCTATTTATATTATTATTATTATTCCATTTATTTATTTATTTTATTTATTATTATTTTTTGACGATTAAGGTAATTAGAAAACACTGAGTTTTCAAATTACCTTAATTAAACAAACCATCAAGCATTCAATAAAAAAAATATTTTGAGTGATCCTTGTGAACCGAATAAATTGGAAAAATAATTTTGTTTTATTTAAATTGATGTAATTGAACATTTGAATGAGTATAATTATTATTATTTGATACAATATATTATTATTATTATTATTATTATGTAATAATTATAATAATAAAATAATTATTATTTCTGAATGATGCAATTACTTTATATGATTGATTTTGGAATTATATTTCGAAATTACTGGATTTATTTAAAAAAGCAAGCCACAAATTATTTTTATTTTCCAAGTAATATTCGCTCATTCAAAAACCTAAAAATTGTTGAAAATAACCAAAAACTGAAAACATTAGCATTTTATAGATAGCATTCCTTTACAGAGAGCAGTGAACACTATCATAACTGTTATATTCCATTTTTTCATTTGGTTGGGTGTTGATTTGAATTACCTATGATGTACTACTATACCTATATTATTATTACTTGATATATTTCGTTGTCATTTCAAAATGAGGAGGCAGTAGTCAAAACCTTGATGTTCTTCATATACTAACATTTTAAACTACTATTAATATTTTCCCATATCAATATTGCCAATAAGAAAATTGTGTGAGTAACTGGTTTTAATGCATTTGAGTGCGATACTGTAAAAGTATAATATTTACTATGATTGCTATGTTCTGTTATAAAAAGTCGATTTTTATTTATATTGTCTGAGGATTTGAATCGTTATGCTTGTTATAAAATGTCGATCTAAATTTCTTAACAAATGCTGGGTGATTTTCAATGACATGTGGAAGAGGCTCAAAAATTTATAATTCAATAAATTATACATTTTTGAAATTATATTTGAGTGTTTTTTTGTATCCGAAATTGAATATTTGACATTGGGCAACGACTAATCAGTAATCACAAATATTTGGTATTAGTGTTATGATTAAAATTTCGGGATCTACTGGAAACAATATTGTTTTAATTTACTTCTCACTTTTGAGAAAGGCTTGAAAATGTTTGTTTCTTTGAATTTGATGCAAAAAACTGAGGGACGATGATGAAATGAATAGTACATAGATGAAAAATTATTAGTAAAAGAGTTTCAACTCTTGTGATAGCCGCCAGTAGCAGGTATCTGTTTAGTCAGATAAGCTGCGAACTCATGAGTCCTCTTTGTATGGGTGATCGAATTGGCCTGCAAAAATACTGTTTCCCTGCTATAAAATCACTTCCCGGTGGTTCAAAACCCACCTAAAACTGTAAGGGCCAGTTGTACTAAAGCCAATTTAATTTAATCCCCGTAGAATGACGTCATTCAACGGAAATTAAACGTAATGGCGAGAATTTAGTTGCACAAATGACAATTATTGCAAGCGATAACGCCAATTAGGTTAACTGGCATTAAATATATTTATCCGCGCGATTACCGATGATTAATTCTCACTAATGCCCGTCAAGTTACATTTTATAGGTTATGTTTATTGTACCAGAACACTGAACTGCAAATTAGGTCATAGGTGTTTTAAATGGGTGTTAAAATGATTAAAATCTATTAAGAATATAATAATATTGAGATAGTTGAATAATGATTCAAATAGTTCACAATGAAATGATTCTAATTCATCTTTTTTCTCAACTTCAGAATCACTTGTTGATAAAAATTTACAGTGTTGTCAGATTGTGCCCGTTCGGTTAACGAAAATTAATTAATGGATCTTTATACAACAGAAATAAACCCTTTACACTTAGTTAACTGACATTAAACTCCTTATTTAATTGACTTTCGTGCAACCGGCTGTAGGTCCTACTTATCAATCACCATCATCCAATCCAACTCATTGCCCACGCACAGGTCTCATACCTATGTGGGCTTCATCCTCAAAGGAAAACTGTACCTAAAAGAAACTTTTGTTTAATAAAAGAAATTTCAGCTGCATCTATTAAAAATAGTTTCAACTTCACGTACACAAGACAAATACATTTTGTATTCCTGGATTTCTTGTTCCATGACGAACTGCGTTGTTAATCTCTATCTATAAAAGGATGATACCCTGACTCACTCATCAACGCAGAACCAAAACTACTAGGCCTATGAACTTGAAATTTTGTATGAACAATCCTTATAGGATTTCACCGTGCAATTAGAAAGGATTTTTCAAAATTCGCAATTTTAGGGGTGTTTTTAGGGGATTAAAGTTTTGCCTATGCAAAGCACGGGTACATGGCTAGCTAGCTTACTGGGATCTTTTAATCATATGGAAAATAATTTGAAAATTTTCGATCTGCTGTACACGATGTTTCGATGGACAAGCGGTTGCAAATCATCATTCACCTAATCTACTGAACTTGCCGGCCAAACAGCTTAAAGGTACAGCTGACAGAAGTCACCAGTTTTTAATCGTATGGCAGGCACTTAGCGGCGTTATTTACGCTGTCTTTGAACAGAAAAAGACTTTGCACTTTGCATGTAGGCTAACGTGCAGTCGGAGCCTTGCAATATGTAGGAAACATATGACTGGGTATGATGAAATGTAATTATGCCGGGTTGATGACATCTGTTAACCAATGCAGCTAGAAATTTGAAATGTATTCTCAGTAGGAGGTGGCGAATAATAAAATAAAAAACCTAGCTTCTACCCTAATAGTCGTGGAAGGTTTAAATTTGAAATTTTCATTGAGAGGTGGTGAGTAAGGTCTTACTGTGTAAGAAAACAACGAAGGAGCCTCTCTGATCTGCTGGAAGAGCACTACGACTAACTTCTTCCCTAATAGTCCTAGAAGGTTGAAATTTGAAATGTGACCTCAGTGGGAGGTGGAAAATAATAAAATCAAGAATTTTTATGCGAACGCAGCAACGCGCGTCGGGCCAGCTAGTATTAACTATTTAAGTGAATTCAACGACTTGCAGTCAAATTTTCATTAAGAATAAGTAGAATTTACTTACTCTGAGGCCGAACGTTTTCGAATCTTTGAGATCCATTTTCAGACGCGTCCTCCTTGATCATCGATGTCAGTTTTTTGGATAGAAGAATTGTGCTTTTTGTAAAATGTGATCAAAAAGTTTGTGTGATTTAAAATTTAGTTGTTCGTTGAGGATGCTTTGTTTATTGTGTATGGTGTGTTTGTATATTCAAATTGTTCCAAGGTGTTGAGTTCGTGTCAATTTATATTTTATATGTAGAATGTGTAGTGATGTCAGTAAAAGTGTGTCCAGTTCGAATGATGTGGTCGGCGAAATTCGATTCAGCATTTGATTTTGAGGCTTGAAAATGTTCCTTGTAACGTTGTGTGAATGTGCGGCCTGTTTGTCCTATGTAGAATTTGTTACAATCAGAGCAGTTTAGTGCATTTTTTATTTCGTTTTTTGTTCTGAATGAGATGGTGTGGCTGCTTTTTAAAAGATTTTTTGCTAATCTGTTTGATTGTGGATTAATGTATGTCATTGTGATGAATTTTTTGTAAGTGTTTTGTTTTTTGTTTGTTATTTTATGATTGAGTTTGTCAATTAGGTCGTGTTTGTAGCCGTTTTCTTGTGCTAGATATTTTATTGTATTTAGTTCAGTGTTGTAATTGTTGGTTGATAGCGGTGTGTTGCTGAGTCTGTGTAGCATTGACCTGAATGCTGAGTGTTTGTGTTGTGTTGGATGATTGGAGGTGCTGTGTATTAGGGTATCTGTCATTGTTAGTTTTTAAATCACAACAACTTAAATGAATTCTTCTAACCAAAAACTGACATTGATGATCAAGGAAGACTCCTCTGAAAATGGATCTCAAAGATTCGAAAACGTTCGGCCTACAGAGTAAGTAAATTCTACTTATTCTTAATGAAAATTTGACTGCCAGTCGTTGAATTCACTTGAATAGTTAACATTTTGTATGTTATTGTTGGGATGTCATTGTTATAAATTCTTTGTTTTAGCAAAATTTAAAATATTTTTTTATACAATTTATGCGCAGCTTTCTTGCTTTCATTCAACAACATTTTTTCTCTATTTTTTTCGCTGTTAACTGATTTAATTATCGATTCCTTTAAGAATTTTGTTCAGAACTTGAAAAATATCAGTTCATTTCAAAACAATAACATTCTACAAATAGTAACAAGGCTCTCATAAGAATAAAGGCTAGCAGTAAAAAGGAAATAGTAATCTTGGTAAAGAAAAAATAGAAACTTTTTGTAACTAAAATATATATTTATTAACGGTAAGTCATTTAAAACAAAAATACTTGGACTATATATTTTCTTGTTTTCAAACAATAGGTAAAGCAGTAATTCCACTGAAGGATGAATGAAACTTGGCTAAATCTTTTCTTGTTACGATTCCGATTGGCTGAAAAAACAAATGTTCATTCGTTACATTCCAGTTAGAATTTCTTTCAGTCTTTGAATTTTTGTTAATTAAATTTCTTTCAGTCTTTGAATTTTTGTTAATTAAATTTCTTTTAAGAGCAATATTACCGGTACTTTAGGCTGTGGCGCTAGGGATTTTATCATTTTAGCGAATTTCTTCAAATTCAGCTATTACAGCAGGTCGTGATGTGCGACTTTCACCCGGGACCATGATGGAAATTTGTTTTGGAGCCCCCCAGAGTACAAAAATCATAGTGGCACAAAATGTTATATATGTAGATATATATATATCTATCTATGTGTCTGATAGCACGATAACTTTTGAAGGAGATGTCCGATTTCCACCAAATTTGGTATACACTTTCCTCTTGTGAATAGCTTGGACAAGTTCGTTAGCCAGGAAAATCCAAAAAGGTTAACCCCCTTTTCGGGGGTATTTTCCCGCCAAAATTAGGGGTTTTCAAGAAAAAAAGGGTTGTATTTGAAAATTTTAGTTCTATTGTTAGACTTTAAGATAGAGCTCATGGAGTCAAAAATTTTAAGGTATTGCACTGCCTTCTAGCTCAACAAATTTTTAAGATATCAAGAAAAAACCATTGTTGTCAAAAGCTGTATCTTGCCCTATGGAGTTAGTTATTTGGTGCTAAAAAAGTGTTTCAGGAAAAAACTTTAATCTTTTTTTTTCTTGACTGTTCTTTATGGTTTTTGAGGCGCTGAATCCGAATTTCAACTCATCCACCTCGAAAAACCAGCGCGTTTTGAGAAAAGCAGCCATTTTCAAAATGGCGTCGAAAATTTTTTAATTTGTCAATTTCTGTGCAATATGAAAGAAGTGATTAGTTATCAGTATTTTTTGGTGATAAAAGCGAATATGGAGCTAGTTTTTTTTAATTTCGTGGGGGGAGGGTTTGAGCGAATTTTTTGAAATGTAAATATTGCAGTTGGTCGTGATGTGCTACTTTCACCCTGAACCTCGATATAAACTTGTTTTGGGGTCCCCAGAGTACAGAACGCTTCGTGTTTTTTTCCAGAAATTAAAAAAATATGTAGCCTATAGATATTCATAAATATTTGAAAAAATACAGAAATTCGCTAAGTTTTGCAGGTCCTGCGAAAGGAGTATTTTGTTTTTGAAGTTTCTTGTATTGGATGTTATTGAGGTATTTAAATGTTATCTATTACCATGAAAATAAGTTGACTGTACGAAGTACATTATGCGGAGGCTCTGTCCGTCCGTCTGGCTGTACGCATAAAACGTCAGAGCAAAAACTATAGGGGATAGAGTTACCAAATTTTCAGGAGGTATTAGGCTCCTCATAAGAAGAAAAAATAATTAAAAATTAAGTTCGTCGGTCCTCGCTGAAGGACACAAAAAGGAAAAATCTTTCCTTAAAATCTCAGCTGATAGAAGTTGACAGTTTTTTGGGGCATCGCTTTGAGGCATGCCTTCTCTCAGTTCTAGTGAATTGAAAAATTTGTATTGATCCGCATCAGCTGTTTCCCTATAGAATAAAATCGATTTTCCTTCAAATGATTTTTAAAAATACGGTAGGGACAGTGGGAGCGTCCCCTTTGAATTTATCGTAAGATAGATTCATTTCACTTTTTTTCATTAATTATTTTGTAACATATGGGGACAAAGTAGAAATTTCTCGTTATTTTGGGGCAGATCATCCTTTTACGTGTTATTTTCAACTAATTATTATTAGTAGTTGTAATTATTAGTATTGTTGTAACTATTAGTTATTTTAAACTAATTTTTATCTGAACGGGCTTAACTTTTTATAATTTTCTATAATCTAAAACACACCTTACAGAATAGAGTGGCAGATGGCGTATTTTTTGTTTCAATCAAACTTTTTTTCAAAATAAATTTTCAAAAATCTTGAAAAATTTTGATTTTTCAAAACTATTTTGAAAAAATAAATGCTGGATTGAAATAAAAAATATGTTATTCTATTCCCCAAAGTGTTTTAGCCATAAAAAATATTAAAAGTTGAAGAGATGATCTGCCCCAAAAGCCCGAAAAATTTCAACTTTGAGCACCCATATTTAACAAAATATTTGATGAAAAAAATTATTTGTCACGGCAATAGATAACATTTCAATATGCAAATACATTTTAATGACATCCAATACGAGAAACTCCGAAAAAAATTATAACTGTAACCCTTGCGCACAGCCTTCCTTAGTTAACCTAATATTAATTCAGATTGAATACGGTACCCTGGGAAATGGGTTGACATGCACAATCCTGGTGACTAAAATATTTTTTAAATACAGTATTATAAATAGTAACAAAAAGCATAAACCTTGAGTAGGTAGTCTTTGTATCATTTTATGAAAGAAGTATGGCGGGCCGCTTAGCGCAGTTTGTTGGGGCGTCGCAACTTCAGCTTGCTGTCGTTCAAGCGGTCGTGGGTTCGAATCCCGCTCCACCGTCAGGCTTTTATGTGTAATAATTCAACCCATTACCCACGCACAAGTATCAGACTCATGTGGGCATCATCAGCAATAAAAAAAAAAATTCTACGCATTTTCAGTCATAGAAGTCTTAATAAGTATGTATGTCTTTTTCTAAATTGACATTACCTTCATTTCGTTATCAACCACAATGACATGCCTCAATCCAAGATTACGAAATAACTTATATGTTCTTTCCAGTGACATATTCTGCAAAAAGTAAGCATCACAATGTAAAGCAGTATGAAAAATTAGATCAAACAGCAAGATCTGATAAGATATTACTACAGTAATTCATGTTTCAATGAAAAAGATGGCTTTCACCTTTAAAAGTATGAAATTTTTAGGAATTACTGTACTGTTAATCTTCATTTTTAACGCTTTATAGTGTGAAAGCCTTGAAGCCATTTAGAATAATGATTATTCATGATATAAATATGAAATTAACATAAAATTATAAACCCCTAAAAATGTTGTCAACTTTGAATGAAGAAACAATTACTTAAGTTATTTTAGAAATTTTTCCTAACATTTTTATATTCCGATACTCCTTTTATATTGGTAGCTTGGTACATACCGGTACCTATACTTTGTTCACGGAAAGGGGAGACGATGCGTATGGTTGAGTGTATCTTCGAACAACAAGACCGATTCACAATTAACTACAGAAATACAATTGACGCGCAGTATATAAGAGAACCGGTAACTGTGACAGCGAATGTGACAGTGAACTGGTAGAAATTAATCTATCGGTCTACAGCTGACACTTTTTCACTCACATAAACGCAAACGTTGTTTTCGTTTGTCTCTTGTTTGCGTGAACAGAGTATAGGCTACTTAGAGTGTTTAAGATTCAAAAGAAAGCTGTTAGGCGTATGGAAAGAGTAAATAGATTAGATAGATTGTAGGCCGTTGTTCAAGTAACTTGGTCTCCTAACTGTACCCTGCTTATATGTGTATGAAGCTACTTTATGTGTAAAAAAGAGTGATTTTAACCAAAATCTGGACGTACACGATTATAATACAAGAAGACGAAGAGATTATCACTTGGTGAGTCACAATATAGTAGCTTCTTCAAACAAAAACCTAGTTACATTTGTAGGAAACTCTACAACAAGCTACCGCAGTTTTTAGAGAGTTTTGAAAATATAGAAATATTTAAAAAACAAACTATCAATAATAAATTAATGACAAAAATTAATTAATCTCCAAATGTCTAAAAACTTACAGGTTTGACTGCATATGGGGTCGGATTCATAATAATTTCCAAGTCTATCTTTTTTTCGAGTTCTTCATTTGAGAACGATAGATCCTGAAAAATGAACATCAATAATTATAGATAATTATTTAGATATTATTGTAATATTTATAGAGGTATAGATTATTCCAATAACATGTCTGCAGTAGTCTCATGATCCAAATCAAATCAAATTTATTTCCCAGTTAACACAATCAATACATGAAATCAATACATTGTACATTCCTAATTTAATCTTATCTCTACTGTAGCATTAACAACATAATAATATATAATTATGTACTGTTCTATATCTATACTTAACTACATATTAACCTAGTACAACCTGTTCCTAATGAACAAAGCAAAAAAGCAACTAAAGAAAAAAGAAAGTAAAACTAAAAAACAGAAAGAAAAACTTCTAATTAAACATTTAAAAATAAAACATAAAAAACTCAAGAGAATGCTACGCTTACCAGCCGTTGGAAAACATGTTTGACGGATTCTTTTATAATTTTTCAACTTCTAATATATTATACAATAAATTAGTTTTTTTTCCTAGCGCCTACAATAATAAAATTACTGGTTCAGAGAAAGTTACCTCTTAGCTCTTCTAAGAATCTATATCTTCCGGGAAAACTCTTATTGCAAAGAAAAACTCTATACACTTAATTTGGAAAAGTAGTCTTTAGAGAATGAAATTACTCAAGCAATGTTATTGCGTGTAGTACCTTGTTACATCTTGTTGATGGACCAGGTGACTATGTACTAGTTTGCAGAAACGTGTCTTTTGCCTACACTTCTTAATATCATCAGGCAGCCTATTAAAAAATGTTGGAGCTAGATATGTACCGGTATAGAATTTCCTGGATATGGATAGGTTAGGTTTAGGGACTCTCACATTAAGTTGATTCCTTCCAACTCTGTGAGTATTAATCAACTGCATATCACCGCTTCTATTGAAGAAAAGTTTCAGGGTTTTATATACATATAAGTTTCTAATTAGAAGTATTCTTAGTTCTTTGAAGATTGGTGCGGATCAATGTGCAGATCGGATTTTAAAGGACATTATTCGTACAAATTTAATTTGTATTTGCATTTTGCATTTAATAAGAGCTGCATTAAATAGACCACGCCGTTATTCTAGCAGTCTGATTTTTCATGAGTTTGGAGTGTTAACCATAAGACAAGCATATGTGAAAAAGATCATTTTAAATATAAATAAAAACAAACCCGCATTTGAATTAACTAGAAGAACAATGAATTATAACACCCGTCCTTCACAAACAAACGTTTTTCAAAAATCTAATCCTAGACTGACTTTGACAAGACATCAATATGACTTTTTTTGTAGTGAAATTATAAACCTAGTCCCACAAAGATTTATTGATAATAAAATCACGCCAACTCTACTAAGAGAAATAGATGAATGGATCAAGATGAATACATTCTTCAAAATAAATAATATTATCAAATAATATTTTAATGGTTTTATCTTGAAGTTGCTGTGAAGTAACAAAGATTCATATCATCTATAGATTCCTTATTATATAATTTATGTAAAATTGTTTATTGTACATGTCTTTATAATTTTTTTTTTGCGTTCTTCCTTATTTTGGTTGCAAAAATAACAATAACAAAAATAGAAAGAATAATAATTAAAAAAAATAAAAAATAAAATTGGGCACTGAAATCTGCTATTGACATAATAAAAATAAAAATAATAATAATAATAATAACAATAAAGATAACAATAATAATGATGTTAAAAATTAGGATAATAAAAATGATTGGTCACAAAAATCTGATATTGCAAGTATTCCTGATTAGAGGGAAACAAATGAGTTTCTTATTTTACAACATCGGTTCTCAACCTGGGGTTCGCGAACCCCTAGGGGTTCGCGAAGTATTGCCTGGGGGTTCGCGGAATGATAATGTGTAATGGCGGATTTTACGGGCAATATTTCTACAAGCTAAGCTTATGTAGGAAAAAAATTAAATTACAAATTAATAAAATACACTATCTAATATGTAGACTTTGTAGACTAATTGTAATCAAACATTAACAAGCAAAACTTGGTGCTCGTATTTAATACAGATGTTAGTTTGCGTAGTGCGGGGTGATTTCAATAAGGCTGTGGTCAGACTGCATGCGTACTCCCCCCCTACTGAGTAGCCACTCCCCCTGACGAACAACAGTAGACTCGCCCGGTCGGCGGCTCAGTATCAGTGACGTGTTGTCTTGCCTGCGCTGTTTGTTTTCTTCTCGCAGTCGTCTGCCTAACCTCAAACCTCAACTACGTGTCATTGATTACTGTAGGTGTAGTGTTCATTTTAAAGTCGTACAGTCTGACAGTCTGTAGTGAACGAGAACGTTGTGTTTTAAATTTAAACGTTGTTGCTTCGTTTTATTTCAATTTACGATGGATCAGTGGCTGAAAACTGGTACAGTGAAAAGGTCCGTGCCTAGAACTGAAAAGGAAACTCAAAATGAAGAATTTGCTAGTGAAAGCAGCAAATCTTCCCCAAACAAACTATTAGATCAGGCTGAAGAAAATTTAAAGTGCTCTAAAAAAAGGAAAGATGAAGACAACATCCCTTCTGCCAAGAAAAGAAAATATTTTGATGAATACTTGAGCTATGGATTCACATCGTTCGTAGAAAATGACTATCCCAGGCCAAAATGTGTTGTGTGTGGTGAGTTGTTAGCTAATAGTAGCATGAAACCCTCTTTACTCAGACGACATTTAGAAACAAAACATGAAAACTATGCAAAGAAAGACAGAATTTTTTTTGAGCGGCTTTTGAAACAGAAAGATGTAGTATCATATTTTGGTACAGTTCGCAAAGAAAAAGAAAATGCTGTTGAAGCGTCTTATAAAATAAGTTATCATATTGCCAAGGCCGGTAAAAATCACACCATAGCTGAAAACCTAATCCTTCCATGTATAAAAGATGCTGTTAGTTGTATGCTTGGGGATGAAAGCGCAAAAACAATTTGTACTATCCCACTTTCTAATTCCACTATATCCCGTAGAATCCAAGATATGTCTGATGACATTGAGGAAACAGTTGTTTCCAGAATAAAGAATAGTAATTATTTTGCAATCCAAGTTGATGAGAGTACAGATGTTACGAAATGTGCGGTTTTGCTTGTAATTGGTAGGTATGTCTACAAAAATGAAATGGAAGAAAACTTATTGTTGTGTTACCCTCTCCCTGAAACAACAAAAGGTGCTGACATATTTGATGCTATTAATGGTTACTTTGTGGAAAATGACATTTCTTGGGATAAATGTTGTGGACTGTCTACTGACGGAGCAAAATCTATGTCCGGCTGTTTCATTGGTCTTCGAGCATGTGTTAAAGAAGTGGCACCCCATGTAACTTGGACGCATTGCTGTATCCACAGGCAAAGTCTTGCCTGCAAAGGGCTACCTCCAGATTTTAAGTCTGTGCTGGACGAAGCTGTAAAAATCGTAAATGTCATCAAATCAAAAGCCTTAAATTCAAGACTATTCAAATCTCTTTGTGAAGACATGGATAGCATCCACCTAAACTTACTTTACCATACAGAGGTTAGGTGGCTATCCCGTGGCAAAGTCCTCGAAAGATTGTTTGAGCTGAGATATGAGGTGCAGCTGTTTTTTGAAGAAACACCCTTCTACTTGTCATCAAAAATGCACGACAGTGGTTGGTTACAATGTTTGGCGTATTTAGCAGATATCTTTCAACAACTTAACAAATTGAACCTTGCTCTCCAGTTGAACTCATTAACGATATTCAAAGTGACTGAAAAAATAGAATCCATGACAAAAAAAATTGAGTTTTGGCACAAGTGCATCCTTGAAGGTAAGGTAGAAATGTTTGAGACATTGCACAGATTTCTTAAAGAAAATAAGCTGCACATTTGTGATAGTGTCAAATTGAACATAACTGAACACTTGAAGGAGTTGAAGATGTCTTTCACAAAATACTTCCCCAAACTTGATGCAGGTGTTTTCTGGATTCAAGATCCATTTTCAGAGGAGAACTTCCAATCTGCAAAGTTGACTATTTCAGAAAAGGAAACGCTCATTGAACTTTCTACTGACAATACGTTGAAGTCTGAATTTAAAAGTAAAACTATTGTGAAGTTTTGGATAGATTTGTCATCAGAATATCAACATCTGTCACGCCTAGCCATCAAGTTTTTACTTCCATATCCATCAACAGTGTTGGTAGAAAGAGCGTTCTCCTCGTACGCATTTATTAAAAATAAGTACAGGAACAAATTGAACACTGCTCCAGACTTAAGACTATATTTATCTTCTTTCGAGCCGAACTTCAGAAAACTGAGTGAAGATAAGCAAGGACAAGGTTCCCATTAAATCAAGCATTTCTTCATAGAAGTATGGTTTTTTTAAATCAAACCATAAGACATTCATAAAAAGATAACTTAAGAATTTACTTTTTATTTTTGAATTAAATTTCATTTTTAATACTGAACCTGCTGTTTAGTTTTAATTAAGTTAGTATTAATTAAACACAATTCATATTTACTGTATAGATATTTGTGTCATGAAGTATAACCTTTGTAAAAATTTTAACACGAGTAACATTTTTTTTGAATCTATCCTAAGGGGTACAGTAATCACAAAAAAAATTTCAAGGGGTACGCGGCGAAAAAAAGGTTGAGAACCGCTGTTTTACAATAATTTAGGTCATCATAAGTTCGGTATTGATAGATTAGTATAAGTGTAAAAAAAAAATATTCAACTCACTGCTAGCGCACAAGCTTTATGCTTATGCTAGCTTTTACTAAATTTTTCTTCCAATCATGGATTGCACAATTTGTTCACGGGGTAGGAAGGACAGTATTTTATGTAGGAAATATAATTAGCAAAACAAAAAACGCAATTTTCGGAATATTTTATTTCATGTATTCAAATACATTCTAATGTATTTCTAGTGAACAAATAAATTTGTTGATTTGTATCTTATATTCTACTGTTTTGTATTTTGGAATATTCTTGTGAGATTGTGTATGTTGGAATGAAAATAAAAATTGAATTGAATTGAAAATGATTTTTGCAGAGTAGTAAGTGGTTGCACAATAGACTTATATGCCCCTCCCCAAACCTCCAAACCATACTCAAAATTTGAAGCAATAAGAGCAAAGTAAATTTTTTTCATCAATTCGGGGCTGCACACCGTCCTCAGTAGATAGAATATTCTTACATATTTTATCAACTTTTTCCTTACATACGCTATGTGATCCCTCCAACTGAGTCTGCTATCCACCCAGACGCCAAGATACTTTCCGCATTCAACCTGTTCTAGGTCTTGGCAATCACAGTCATTAAGCAAAGAACATTTAATATTATGATATTTAATAGGCGTAGGGAAGTGTGCATCTTTTCTGAGCTTGAATATGATATATTTAGTTTTTGGGCTCATCACCATCATATTGCGAGTAAACCACCATCTAAGTGCCTTTACATCGTTCTGCATATTGCCATGTAATTCAGCCATTGATTTGGATTTATATAAAAGTGCTGTATCATCAGCAAAAGCAACTAAGCTGCCTTTGAACACACCATTACATAAGCTATTGACATAAATCAAGAAAAGTAAAACTGATAGAACGGAACCCTGTGGTATACCGATTCTTTGCTCTGTGAATGCACTAAAAACATTATTTACTTTAGTTTGTTGCAATCTTCCGGTTAGGTAGGACTTAAACCATTTGTGTGCAATACCTCTAATTCCTGCCTCATACATTTCATTTAATAAAATGTCATGATCGACCATATCATAGGCTTTCATCAAGGTAAGTATATAGGCACTAACCTTGGGCTTTCATGACGTCAACAAATAAAGCAGCACATAACTTGCTTTCATTGAAGCCACCATACACCCCAGACATGAGCTCCATAATTGCTGATCCTGTATTCATTCTACTCTGGAACCCATACTGGTTTTTGCTAAAAAAAAAATGTTGCTCCAGGAAGCTTGTGACCCGACTCTTGACAATTATTCTCTGTAGTATTTTAGAGAATACTGACAACAGCGAAATTGGCCTATAATTTGTAGCCTGCATTTTGCTAATTTTCTTAAAGAGTGGGATCACTACCGCTTTTTTAAACTCTGAGGGGAATTCACCAGTACTTAAACTCAAATTATATATATAAAAACTAAAACATCAATGATATTATAAAGTGAAATGGACTTTATTAAGGATGCTGTGATATTGTCATATCCTGGTGATGCCTTAACATTATACTATTATTCTGGTTGACCTTTTATTTACATGTTTACATTTTTCTATCTAGGCTACATATGTTTACATTATTTTTTTATTTACATGCTTATATTTTTTTATTTATATGTTTACATTTTTTTATTTACATGTTTACATTATTTTTTTATTTACATGCTTATATTTTTTTATTTATATGTTTACATTTTTTTATTTATATGTTTTGAAGTTTAATCTTGTCAAACTGAAACAGAAAATTCGATTTTTTAGTTCACTTTATAATTTGGCATTATTTTATATTTTCAGCAATCTAAAATTTCGCTTCATCATTAGTGGAAATTTTCAAGTACAGATAGAATAAGTGTAACCACTATTAAACTAGTGAATATTCGTAATCTCAGAAATAGTCTACCATATTGCCTACAATCCGCTAGTCAGTGACAACTGTACAGCTTCGAATTAGGTAAGTGAAATGTAGTACTTCATACCTTGAAATGTAGTAGGGTACTGTTTATTGGAAATGTTCAGCATATTTCTAGTGAATTAACGTATTTAGATTGATTTAAACTTTTATAATTTTCGTATTCTCATTAATTTCTATCAATTTTACAATTCTTCTGCTTAAAGACTTCTGTGTTGAGGAACTTGACAAATTCAATCAATGCAACTATTGCTACAGTTAAAAAAATGATAGAATTTATCAAATATTTGCATAAGCAATGTGTTATTGTTTTCAATATTCGTTGAACAGGCAGAAGTCTCCTGAACAATATTATTAACAGAATAAGAATTCAAAAATTATTAACCTCTGTGATGTTTTCCATGACGAAGTACTGAACAATCTAATATCAAAACTGACTCTGTATTTCAATTAAATATATGATTTTCACCCACTTTTACTACTGGAGATACGGTACTGGAGGAATGCAGAAGTTCAGAAGTGGACTCAATGTGGAATTTCAGAAGTGAAATGCATTCCTCCAGTATCTCTAGTAAAAAAGTGAGTGGAAATCATGAAAATTGAAATACATTGTCAGTTTTGGTATTAAATTATTAACGTCTGTAATAATAAGCATATGGCTTTTATCGGTGGAAAGACCTTACGGGTACTGTATCGGACTCACGAGTTGATCCCCAGTACTTTGGTGCGAGAGAGGGCGGCGGTAATAGAAAGGCAACTGAGCATGCTCTATAGATCTTATTCTATTAAACGAGCAAGAAATTGTATGCACATTATGTACCTATTTCCAGTCACTATCTCAAAAACGACTACCAATTTTGATGAAATTACGAATATAGGGGCTTTTTGGTGCAAAAATACAATTGTGCTAGGTCTCATTCCTGTAAAAACTCGCTGAAGGACACAAAAAGGAGAAATCTATCCTTAAAGGAACAGCTGATGGAAAAATTCATTTCAATCATATGTTAGGCACCTTAGCGGCGTTATTTACGCTGCCTGGAACGCGAAATTTACACGGGTACCATGTAGTCGGAGCCTTGCAGGTATGTAGGAAACATTACACAGTGAGTTGACACCTTATTAATGTGTCGTTATTTTACTGAATTCTTTTGGAATTGTTTTCTATTGACAGGGAACCATGCAGGTTTTTATCGAAACAGTGATGGATTGTATTATTGTGTTATTGTATTATATGTATTATTGTATTGTACAGTATTATTGTGTAAATAGAAATCATAAAACATTCAGGCACATGAAGCATTAACCCCAGAGCGGAGCTCGGTACCCTGATATTGCATTCCTAATCTGAAAACTACGGCCAGATACAAACAGGGTTTCTGCGCTTCAGCCAGCTTCAACTAGCCTAGTTGTGTCTAGGGCTAATGTTATTGCAATGCACAGTAGCGGAGAGGTGCAGGAGAAGGAGAAGAATCGGCCAGGGATCAACTCGTGAGACCGATACAGTAGTTCCACCTTGCTGTTTGAGGTGTGTTATGGTGGAAAATTGTGGATTTTATGTGGGTTCCGAACCACCGGAATTCGTATTAATAACGTATTTATTAATTTAATATCGAATATATGTAATTCTATCAATAATTTGGATTAGTTCATGAAGAAAAATGTCTCTGTAACAGTGCTTACATAAGTAATTGATCTGTTGAACTCTGTGCTATATATCTTCTCTAGCTCGTCCATACTTATAGATTCTCGCATATATATTTTATGCTTTAAAATGACGAACAAGTCCTTCCGCAGTACGAATCCAAACAGGGCTCCCTGCAAAACATGGTAAAGAGATTATTGTAATGGGGGAATACATGCTCTTCTTTTCTTTCTGACAGTCACTGAAGCTTCTCGGTGGTGTCTATTCTTTCCTTGCCTCCACTTTAAGACTTATTGCAATTTATTATAGCTATAAAGGAGAGTGTAGTATGCTATTGAAAGATATACATATACTATTGTGGTATATAATTTTTTCAGTTTTTTTTTCACTATAGTGAAGCTAGTAGTTTAAGAATTGACATGTCACCAATCATTTGATTGAAGCTTAGAATATTTTATGTAATGTGACAATTTATTGTGAATAAATAAATGGACTTGTCACACTCCTTACTTTTTTTAAAATTGGAAACCCTCCAAAAGTAGTGCTAGATAGTGTTTCATCGGCTACTCTCACTGATATTTGGGGAGGCAAAGTTACGACTGATCTATTCATAACCATTTCTATTGGAAATTCGCTGGAAAACGGTGGCGCCTCTGTTGGAAGGAAAGGAAATCCACTTAAAATGATTTGCAACTCAAATTGTGGCTGTGAACAAATAAAAATTCAAAATTTTAAAGTTGATATTGATATACACGATTTTTTATGTCAAAATATATCACAAACATCATTTCACAACTCAAAAGGATATAGCATATTACTTCAATTATATCAATCCAAATCAATCAGAGGTCTACTAAGAGAGTAAGTACAGAGAAACCCCTTCTTATACATTATTTTAGACCTTTAAATCGCAATGAAATAGCTGATAAAGCTCTCTTAAATTGAAATGCATCCCTCCAGTTTCAAGTGAGTGAATTGAGTTAGTGAGTGAGTAAATTGTTGCTCATAAACAAGTGATTTGTTTAGGAACAACTAAAGAACAAGTGAGTGAATTGAGTTAGTGAGTGGGAAAATTGACTCTCATAAACAAAAAAAACAACATATAAACCAGTAAGATAATTGTTTTTCAGAATAAAATAAACCGATACAACGGATTATCTAAGGACCTGAACAATTTACATAAAATAAAAATAATAAATAGGCTATTATCAGTTGTGCTGATAGGCCTATGTACTTTAATTATTTTTTTAACAATTAAAGGGTGATCACCCTTAATGGCTGATTCTCGTTTGGCACCATTTAACTCCTTTCTTTTCTATAGACGCCATTTGCACTTCCCAATTCACAAAAAAATGATAACGTCAACACCTGCCCTGTAAATATAAAGTGGATAAAAGGGCTAAGTCTTTGTAGGTCTTTGTAATACTTTTCTTTATTTGAAATGAACCAGCTATGCAATGTTTTGATTATTACTAGCCAAAACTAACCTAGATCCTATAGTGGTTTTACATCATAATTATTTTTATATCCAACCCCCAAACTCCAAAATCAATAGCGATCTCACTCGGACTATGAGGAAGCTACATACCAAGTTACAAGAGTCTAGAATCTTCCTTTCAAGAGCTAGAGCATGAACGGACGGAGAACGGCACGGCATGATTTCAATAAGCCCCCCCCAAGTAGCAAAATAATATTGTCCCAATATTGGCAAAACATTTAGTAACATTGTAGAAAATATTCTCATGACAATGTTGTAGCAATATTGGTGTAATATTTCCGTAATATCTGTAAATATACACAGTAAAATATTGTTCAGCAATATTTTGATAATATTCTTAAAACATTAATAAAATTAGGGGACTTTCGGGAAAATTTACATTTAAATGTCTACTATAAATGTTGGCATATACTGCAAACACTATGGGCTTATACATAAATTCTTTCGCCCCTCTTCGGTTTTTTTTTGTGTTCGTTGTCTGGACTAGATAATTATGCTTGGCAGCAAAATTGTTGTCATGTGTTCACATCACATCCTTTCGACGCCAAACACCGCCATTACTGAATTACGTTGCACTATCTGTCTTTGAGAGTGCATCAACGTCCCAGCAATTTCCAACAACTTTTAATTTTATGGATAAAATTCATCTGGTGTTCAAGGTAAGTTGTTGTTGTTTTGTTACTTTTTTGTATCATATTCTACTGTAAGATTTTACTATTTAGTTAAGTGTCCCAGTGTTTTTGTTTCAAGTTAGAAAAATATATTAAGTTATTGGTAGAGTTATTAATTAACTCATGAAGCAGATCATTTAGTAGAACAGAGGAAATACATTTAAATATAATAATTATTATAGTAGCCTGGACTGTAACAGAATCTAACTTGAAATATTGCGATTTGTAACCTTGTCTTTTTAGCAATATTTCAACCTAGATAGATGACTTTCTTACTTAGCCTCTAGGCCATTAGTCCTACCATCATTAATAAATCAATAGATGTTGGGCTGATGCAGAAATTAAAAAAATCCAACTCACGGCTGCAACTTGGTTAGCCCAGTCACAATCAAAATTGGACAAAATGTAAGAATTTATTCTTCTATACTTAATTTTATATTTTTAAAGTACTGTATTTGATCATTTTTCAGTTCTCATGTATAGGATTCCGTCTTCTTCGGAGTAGACTGTACCTATTAATGTCATTGCTAAGTACTGGATGTAGTGATAAGCTAGGATGTCATCATTCAACATTTTTTGTTGGCATTAGTTATTTGTAAAATAAGTGCATAAAGTGGTGCTTTGCTGCACAAGAGACGTTTAGGCACGAGTCTAACTCTTCTCCCACTTGCCGAGAGGATACAAGGGTGAAATCTATCAGAAGAAAATAGAAACATTTTAGTAATTACGTCATGCTCTGCCCAAGACGCATCATTTAAGCTTTAAACAAGTTTTTTTTCACAGTATATTTTCAGCCCTTATTTCTGAATTCAAACCTAACTAATTACAACTGTATAACCAACTACAAAATTCGATTTCATAGCCTACATTACTCCAAGTTGATAATTGGTATTGATAATAAAGGGTGGCTTGGAACCCACCTAAAACTTTATCAATACACCAATCTCCATCATCCAATTCATTACCCACGCACAGGTCTCAGACCTATGTGGGCTTCATCATAGACCAGGTATTATGATGTGAGTTGATGGCTTCATCCTCAAAAAAAAAAAAAAAAAAAAATTAAAACCTGATTTGAGGCAAGAGAGCACCTTTCAGTAGATGTCATGAGTTTATGCAAATCATGCTCATTCAAAGAAAGATTATAGTTTTTTATGAAATATTAATTTGAAAATACTGTTTTTAAAGATGTTTTCTTATTGTTTTGTTTTCAGGAAAGCTAAAACAATGCCGGTTGAATGGGATGAACTGGTTAATGAGAGTATGGTATCCTTAATCTTAAATGAAATATAAACTTAAAAAAACACTTTTAAATGGAAATTAACTCACGTTATGGCGTGACGGCCGTTTCGCTCTGTTGTCTAGAGCATCGTCAGACGACCCACAGTACACTGACTCAAGGTATGAGTTTGAGGGTTATGTATGTTGGAATGGTGATGGGGTGGGGGGATGAGTAGGCGGGAGGTTTGAAATTGGGATTATTTTGTCAAATAGAGTATGTGAGAAGAAGTTAAGTTGATCATTTAAAATGTTGTCAGGTTCCTGCTTTGCATGTTTGCAAATCTCATATTGTTCTAAAACATTGAGTTTCTGGCTTTTGTGAGTGAAGTGTAGTGTGTCTAAATTAGTGTCAATGTCTGTATAACTGTGGCCTGTTGAAATGATGTGTTCAGAAAAAGTGGAATGTGTGTTTGGGTGTGAGATGGCTCTTGTGTGTTCTTTGAATCTAGTGGTGAATGTCCTGCCAGTTTGTCCTACATAGAACTTGTTGCAGTCATCACATTTCAATTTGTTAATTCCAGATCTGTTCCTGTTGTACTTGTTTTGAGATGTTGTCTGAGAATGCAGGTGTTTTTTGAGTGAATTAGTTCTTCTGTAAGCTATTTTATATTTGAGTTTCCTGAGTGAAGCTGCTATTTTATGAGTTTTGTTGTTGAGGTAGGTAAGTGTGATGAATGTATGGGGGTTGTCATTCTGTTTGTTGCTGGTGTGAGTGATTGGTTTTGTTGATATTCTGTGCAGTAGTTTGTCTATTAGTGTGTGTTTGTAACCATTCTGTTGTGCTATGTATTTTATAGTATTCAATTCTATATTGTAATCTTCTTGTGACATAGGAATGTTTGTTAGTCGGTGGAGCATGTGATTGAAAGAGCCATCTCACACCCAAACACACATTCCACTTTTGCTGAACACATCATTTCAACAGGCCACAGTTATACAGACATTGACACTAATTTAGACACACTACACTTCACTCACAAAAGCCAGAAACTCAATGTTTTAGAACAATATGAGATTTACAAACATGCAAAGCAGGAGCCTGACCACATTTTAAATGATCAACTTAACTTCTTCTCACATACTCTATTTGACAAAATAATCCCAATTTCAAACCTCCCGCCTACTCATCCCCCCACCCCATCACCATTCCAACATACATAACCCTCAAACTCATACCTTAAGTCAGTGTACTGTGGGTCGTCTGACGATGCTCTAGACAACAGAGCGAAACGGCCGTCACGCCATAACGTGAGTTAATTTCCATTTAAAAGTGTTTTTTTAAGTTTGTATTACATATTAGTGGAAACAAGATGGATCTTCAACATCTTAAATGAAACTTTGAATGATTTATAAAATACACTAGGCTATACTTATTATCGATTAATTAAATTCTTATTATCTAACTGTTGTTCTTACTTCAATTAATCCCTGGACCCTAGCTTATGTTACTATATTTTTAAAACAAATAAAGTAATTCAACATTGTTTCAACATTGAGGCAATATTTTATTTTGCTTTTATCAATATTTTCCAATATTTTGATAAAACATTTTCCAAACATTGAGCAATATTGCTACAATATTTTCAAAACAATGTTGAAGGTTTCAAAAAAATATTTTTAAAATATTGACAAACATTTTCAATATATTGTCACAACATTGAGAAAATATTTTTCTCAATATTGGGACAATACTATTTTGCTACTTGCAGGCTACTACAGGCCTGTCGGTTCCTTATCTCCTTAATAATATAGCATATGAAATGAAATACGAGAAGCATAAACATAAATGCGAAAAAGTGTCAGTTGCAATATTTGATTGTTTATCAAGTATTTCACCATCCATGGAAAACATCTATATAAATAAAATTAGAGTTTTGTCTGTACATTTATCTGAATTATATATTTTTTGGTTATTTTTACGTTTTATACATCAAATAAGCCGAAAATAGTCTAATCTCACTTTCTGTCTGTCTGTCTGTCACGGCCCAAAAGGCATTTTACGCGGCCTTCTCCTCAAAAACGAGAGCATCGATCGGGATTTTAGTTATTGAACAGTATTGAAAACATTATTGACAATGTCTTTAGCTATAAAAAACTAAATTAACTTTTTTTTTAACAGAGTAATAAACGTTTAAAAACCAAGTGTTTTGCGATTTTGGATACATTTTACGCGTCCTTCTCCTGAAAAACGAGAGCATCGATCGGGATTTAAGTTATTTATCAGTATTGAAAACCTTTTTGACAATGTCTTTAGCTATAAAAAACTAAATTAATTTTTTTTTTAACAGAACAATAAACGTTTAAAAACCAAGTATTGTGCGATTTTGGATACATTTCTTCCAAGTTTTATTACCACAGAACAAATCACGTAATTTATCAATCGGCTGTTCTCAAATAATCTTAATATTTCGGCTGTTCTCTTAATATAATCTGAATAGTGGTCCCTTCGCGGCGTTATTTACGCTGTCTGCAGACTTGTGTAGTCGGGGCATTGCAGTCTTTTAAGAAACATAGTGAATCAAAAAGCTCATCTTATGTTTCATAAATTATTTCTTTGTTGAAAAAAAAACTTTCTAATTTCAATTTATTAAAACAAAAATTAACATTTTAGGAAGGTGCCGTTTGTGCTAGGCTCTTGGGAATTCGCCAGGTAGCACTATTATTACAACATAAGAACAACAACAAATCACGTAATTTATGATGATATATCAATCAGCTGTTCTCAAATATTCTCTCTGATAACTGTCACTGAATTGTTTACGTTCTAAGTTGTTTACTAAGCTGCTAACAACTTCATGATCGTTGCCATCAAAAAGGCCGAAACATATTTAGTCTTATTTCTAAACATAATCCGTACGAAGGACGGGTAGCTGCTAGTCACATATAAAATCTTCATAAGTGGTGTTTTAGTTGTTTAGTACGGTAGGTGTTTTAATTGTGGTGTTAAAGTTGCACCAAACATCACAAAAAATGAAAGACTACTACAGGTTCAGCTGTTTAATTTTTGTTTCTAATATTTGGTGGTTCTAACACATAAAGTAAATAACGTATATATTATTGTACTCACCGGAGAAAGTAAGTCCCCAACAATTCTAGCAGCCATTATGGTGATCATGAGGGGCAGCACCATGCAATTATTTCCAACCACCTCCATCATAATCACAACTGTACTGAACGTCAGTCTCAGTGTACCACACAGTTGGGCAGAAGCTGCCATATAGATATATTTCTTTGCATTCACTGCGTTAGCCTGTCGACAGAAACGCATATATATACTTCACGCCATAATTTGTTTGTGGGGATGAAGCCGACATAGGTCTGAGACCTGTGCGTCAGTAATAAGTTGGATGATGGTGATTGATGAGTTGGACCTACAGTTTTAGGTGGCTTCCGAACCACAAGGAAGTGATTTTTACAGCAGAGAATAATCTTTCTTGCTGGCCAATCCAATCGGTCACCCTTACAGAGAGGGCCCAGGAAAACGTTGCTTTATCTGATTGAACACAAACCTTCTACAGCTCACTGCTATCACTGCCCTAATTTGACGGTATGCTATATTTGCAGTTGAGTGTTTTCATTGGTTCTAATTTTGTCCATTATACATATACAATTACTTCTTCAAAAGCAAATGAGACTGAAAACGCAAACAAATAATTAGTTGTAGTTCTGAACCACTAATTAGGCGGCTAGAACAAATTGCGGTGTTGCCGGATACTGGAACATTCCATTGGCGAATCATTGAGAATCACCAACCTCAACGCACGAATTGGCAACACTACCCCTACCGTGTTGCCTAGCCTACAAGTCTGACGCTAGTAGTCAGCTGGTTTGTCTCCACAGTTAGTTGTTTTTTGCTACATCGCAATTTATATGAGCCGCCTAATTTCATGATGACAAACTTATATAGGTGAAAAGGATAAAAAATTTAACATATCATTGAAGAAATGTGCTAAATAATTCTACCGCGCACATTTAAAAAAGAAGTCAAAATCAAATTTGTGGAAAATTAGTGAATGTTTTATGGAAACCACACAAATTTTATGCGGAATATATTTTTTATTATGGATGATGCGTGCATGAGTCTGGAGACTTGTGCGTGGGTAATGAGGTGAATGGGTGAAAGATGAGAAACATCATTTTTTACATTTACATTTTTTTAATCTGTGGAAACATCTATGACTGAATGAGATTCGAGTCCAAGACTGCAGGAAACGAAGCCAACCAGAGCTTTATCGTATCACAGACAAGTGCTCCAATCAACTGCGCTATCAGAGCCGCCATATAAAGCAAGTCAGCAAAATGGGCGGTAGCTGGTAGTCGTTACGCCCCATTTATCTTTTGATATAACTTGATATCAACCTAACCTAACCTAACATTAGCTGAACCGCAGCCTTATGACTAGAACAAAATTATGATTATTCGAGCTTTAAGGCAGAAGTCTTAATTATCAAACGGTTCATAATTAGTCAGTTATGCTTACAAATTCTGGAGTGTGAACGTACAGGAGGGAGACTAGGAATCGGCCCCATAAAGCTCCCAAAATCAAGTTGGGTACAAATATTCCAATTGCCATACTCATGCCTGTTGTATACATGGCCAGCGAGAAGTACAGTACCAGCAGAACTCCTGTAGCGAGAGTTGAAATCGAATCTGAAATAAAAATTGTTCATGTCAATTGGTGAATAAAAATAACAATTCGATGAAGGAACTCTAAATAGTTAATAAATTCTGTTTCTTTTTCTTTCTTTGTAGTGGCGAAGGTGATATTGTGGAAGGTATCCATAATGAATAATAAGACGAAATTGTCACAGCCACATTTATAAAAAAAATTGAGATACCATACTAGTTTCGGTTGTTATACCATTATAAATCTCAAACAAACTAAAACTAAAGTACAGAGTAGCTTAATTTTTACTAAACATGGAATGATACTATTGGCTAAGCGAGAAAGAGGCTGACCTTCATTGAAGGTTGTGATAAACTGAAGGCCATAACAAGTAACGCCCCCTGGTGGGAAGAGTAACAAGCACTTTGTCAGTTTGTTAAAAATAATTGTCAGTTACTTCAAACTAACTTGTGAATAATAACAATAATTATGATAATGCTCGTTAAAAGTCAGATTATTTCAAATTACACACAATATATAAATTATATTGGTTAGTCAATGGTTATAGTTATTTTTCTGGATTAACAGGATTTATTTTGAATAATAGTCATTTGAATTCATCAGGAAGTACGCATTATTGAAATTCAGAGTATTAAAAAAATTATGATTTATTAGCATGAAATTAATTATTATAGATGCAAACCATACATTTCCAAATATATGATATTTAACGATTCTATTAATTCTGTATTACGAGGAGATACGGCCCTAAACTGGCAATAAAATTGAGCAATTTTTTTTATTGTGGATGATGCCCACATGAGTCTGGAGACTTGTGCGTGGGTAATGAGGTGAATGATGAGAAGCATCCATGGCTGAATGAGATTCGAACATGCAGGAAACGAAGCTAGCCAGAGCCTTATCTAATCGCAGACAAGCGCTCCAACCAACTGCGCTACCAGAGCCGCCATTGATACATTTTACTCAGAAAGAAAGAAATTGGGGGTTCATAATTGAATTTTGGTGAGCATGTTCTCCAACTAATAATGATAATATGACACTATATAGTGTAATAAATTTTCAGTGTGAGAATAGAAAAATATGAATTTTTTAACAACAAAGGTAAAAATATAATTTTTTATCATAAAATATATTTTTTTTAACTTTTTGGGGAATCATGTATTTTAAAGGTGTGTGGTACTGTAGTGATAGAGGAAGCTCACAAAAATTTTTTGTAATTTATCTCTCATAGTTGGTGAAGAAAGTGTACCTTTATCTTAGAAAAATAGTTTTTCAGGAAATCAGTGGCAAAGTTTTCCACTCCTTAAACCGTCCCACAAGTTCCTAATTATTTTTTCCAGCTACTTGCAATTCTCACAAGGGAATAGTATATTACGTTACAAGTGCGGGAAATCGTGTTTAACATACGAGTATGATAAGTTAACGCACGAGACGAAGTCGAGTGCGGTATTATCATACGAGTATGGTAAACATCTTCCCGGACGAGTTACGTACGATATTTTTCGTCATACAAGTCTAAAATAGCAGATAAGTTGAAATAAGAAACTATAAATCATTGTTATACAAACATAACCTCAACACACCAACTCAAGGTGAAATCTGAAATGTGGCAATAATGGTTCAGATCAGCTGATCTAGCTTTCGACCAAATGGTTTTTCAGTGAAGTGGTAGCTACAACCACCCATAGAGTGCGGTAATAATCATTTGATGATTTTTACCACACAGTGTACAGTAATAATCATCAAATTACATCAGCTGTTTTTAATTTCTGTAAACAGCTGTTTACCACATTGATTGCTTGACTGGTAAACTGTCCATAACCTACAAGTATGACGAAAAAATAATTACACCAATGGAAAGGAAAGATTTCAGAGAATGATTTACCCTTAACTGCCCGAATTTTTTTCCATCTCAATTTTCTATGATATTCACAATTACCAGTCACTTATCACCACTTTTAACCAGAAATCACGAAACCTGAAAATGAAAAAATTGGGATTTTTTCATCTTTTTTCCCCGATCTTGAAACAATTTTGGAAGTAGGAGAGTTTTCCACCTAAAAACATGAGATACCTCGGAGCTTAGACAATATTCAAAGCTCAGACATTGGAATTGACGATCTGTGCAGCCCTAAGTTTATTGAAGAGCTTTCTAAGAGCTGTTAGAGCTCAGAGCTCATTCATTGAAATTGAGGATCGGCATAGCGCTATACTTAGATAAAAATTTATTTATAAATTGAGAATTACTCACGCGGACTCTCATGAACCAACCACCTAAGACTAGCCTCACCAGTGTTGAGTGTAAAGAATGTAAAATCCTTCTGATATCCTTCGGGACATCCGTACTGGAAAAATGAATTTCTTCAAATAAAAAATACATTGAAATCAATATTTTCAAGCGTATGACAATATTGAGAAGTATAGGTTGAGACAAGAAAATAACATTTGTTCTTCTCTACTCTTATATTAAAAAAGAAATAGATCAAAATTGCTTCTATTTCGAAATGTGCTCTATGTCTGATATCAAAACTGACACTGTATTTCTATTTAAATTATGATTTTTACTCACTTCTGGAGATATTGGAGGGATGCATTTCACTTCTAAAGAGAAGCTTCATCAGCGTAGTGCTTTATATGTTTTAGCAATTTAATATTGTAGATAGAGAAAAATTAAATTCATTCTTCGAGGTTTTTTCGATTAACTTTTCATAGTAAATTCGAGTTAATATTAACAACGCACATTGATTTTGATCTGAGAGGAAATCTCTTGCAGTGGCGTAGCGAGGTCTTTTGGCAACCCCCCCCCCCCCCCCCACCATTACTCGCAGTTAACAAACTACACCTTATTCATAGCTGATTCTTATTTTGTATCAACCATGGAAGAATTATAAATTTTTCTGTAGATATTTAAAATTTTGGATTCCGGGGGCGGGTGTAAGAAAAATTTTGATTTTTAGGTCTTTTGAAAGCAATTTTAAGCTATTTTGGTGATGTTTGTCTTGATATTGAGCTTCGCACAATTGATTAGTTTAGGCCTATTTATCGCAACTCTTTAGAATGTGGGCAGGCTAATTGAAAACATTGAAATAGCTTGCTTGAACAGCATGTGATTTAGTTGAGTACCGTATTACATTAATCATTAGCTGGTTCACTTTGGGAATAGTACTTAGGACTCTATTATTGGTATTTAGAGAAAAAATGTGAATTGTGAATTAGGGAAGTGATAGCCGCGAGCCGTAGCAGGTATCTGTTCAATCAGATAGAGATAAGCTGCGTTCTCGTTGGTCCTGTTTGTAACGGTGACCGATTAGATTGGCCAGCAAAAAAGACACGGTCTCTGCTGTAAAATCACTTCCCGGTGGTTCGGAACCCACCTAAAACTGTAGGTCCAACTCATCAATCACCATCATCCACCTCATTACCCACGCACAGGTCTCAGACCTATGTGGGCTTCATCCTCCAAAAAAACAAGCTTGGAGAAGCCCTTAAAATGAAACAAATACCTCTTCTATAGATGGTAAAATTGTGGTGCGGGGGTTTTCCCCTGGAGAAAATAAGAAAAGAATCTTCTCAAGCGCTTTTAGACACAAACTCATTCATCTTACACCATAGTATTTGAAAAAAATTCAATTGATCTTTTTGTGTTTGAGAATTGAGTGACTCAATTTGAGTCATGGCAAATGTTTGGGTCGAGTCCCTGGGAGCACCTCACTTTCTTGACTATAGACTCACCGTGAACGGTATATTCCAATTAGTAAAAAGCACCTACAAGACCTACAACTGAAATTTATTTAAAAAAATTTGCTCCTTAATAATTATTTTTAGTGAAATAATATTATGCCTTGAAATTCAGTTACATTACTTTATGACTTGCTTTTCACGAATCAAACTATAATAATAAATTTTTATAACTTTCCCTTCTGAACTCAATCGTCATCTACCTTTACAGTAGGCCGATAACTCAGATAAGGTGTCTTTTCAAGATGTTGACAAAATATATGACTCTCTTGTTTGAATGGCGGGGTGGGGGTGCGGAAACATTTTAAATAACTACTCTAAAATTGCATTTTGAGCGTTTCTATACATAAATCCTCCCACATTATTTAAACCCATACATATCTCTGTATTAGCCGACCCAAAAAGTATTAGCTCTCACCCAAAAAACCTCAAACCATTTACCTAAACGCTGTATTTCAATATTTCAACCCACATTATGAATCAAATTCTAAGTGCTTGAGTCATCGCTAATGGAGGGTGTCCGTACCCGAGGACTCTCCTTGCCTACTTTCCTGACACCTGCATCAACAAATCCACTGATTCTCTAAGGGTGAATGGCAGTGGCAGGTGTAGTATAGAACAGAACAGATTTCTTCAAATAATGAAAATAAATTTAGCTGATAAGTAACCTCTCTGTGTTACACATTTCGACACTCACTGCTCCTGCACCATCACCCTAATTCCTCTCAACTCAATCGCACGCAACTCAGTCATGTCACCCCTAACCAGAATAATTTTTTCTCTTATCTATTAGGAAAAATTATCTATTAAAAATATTTTAAAAAACATTTAATACCAGTCCTTTTAAATCCAGATTGGATCTGTTTTTTGTCACCCCCCTTGGGCTGTCACCCGGGGCGGTCCGCCCCCTCCGCTCCCCCCTCGTTGCTACGCCACTGATCTCTTGCACACTATAAAAAGATTTGTCAACTAAATATTTAATAATATTATCATAATTATAGATAATATTATCAACTATTTTTTCAATTGTTTTTTAAATACTTCGATATCTCCAAGTCTCTTTAAAAACTGTCGTAGGCTAGTGCATAATTATTTAAAGCGTTCCATTTAAAAGGTACAGTTTTGAGGAGATGAAAATAGTTAGTACCGTAGTAGATATTTTATATAACATTTTGAACTGTGTCAGTACTTGTTTAAGTACAAATGGCTGGTTTTACATATTTCAAGAGATAAAATCAAATCAAATTTTATTGCATACCATAAAAATATCACAATGCAAATGCAAATAATAATAATAATAAATAAAAACTGTATGTTAATATAATATTTTAAAGATTAACAAATTGTGTAAGTACAGTGAAATAAATGTATCATAGATAAAATAATATTTATTTATAATAATATTTGGGTGCGTGACTAGCGTAAGTTGAACTTGTGTGTTAGCCGCGAGTTCTCTCAGTACTATTTATATACAATGATTATAAGCAAAAATATAAAAAAATATCAATCAGGCATTCATAAAGAAGTAACTAATTATTTGATTTATTGATTGACCTAACCTAACCTAACCCGCCAGAGCCTTATCTAATCGGATATATTTATTGAGGGCAGAGTTAGGACGCTTGGTCCACTTTTCTATTCATCCTTGATTCCCATTTATTAAAGATTGATGAGATTATTTTTTATCCTATCTGAATTTCGAATCATAATAGTGCAGTGTTATGTAAAACTACTTCAGTTAACTAATGGACGGAAATTTATAAGGGATCGAACTACCAACTTACATTTAAAGCATTACCCTCTTTTCCATACTCTGAATCAAACTTTCGGCATTCTTGCCAACACATGGTTAGAGCAAAGTGACTCACACCTGTTAGTATAGCAGCGATTAATCCATCCACCATTTTTTTATGCTTGTTTGCTCCAATATACCTACAAAACAAGATTTAAGTTTAATTGATTTCGTAGATAATTAGAAGGAAATTTGAAAATAATCTTGATTAGTTATTTCCCTTACCCTATCATGCAGTTATCATGAGGAAAGTGAATAGATGCTAGCTGTAGCAGGTATTTGTTCATTCAGATCAGATAAGCTACGAACTCCTGAGCCCTCTTTGGATTGGTCAAAAAAGATTGTTCTTCTGTAAAAGCACTTGCCGGTGGCTCGGAACCCACCTAAATCTGTAGGTTCAACTCATCAATTACCATCATCACAGATTTCAGGCCTATGTGGGTTTCATCCTCAAAAACAAAAAAGTGTCTGTTCATTCAGATCAGATAAGCTACAAACTCCTGGGCTCTCCTTGTACGGTCAAAAAAACTGTTCTCTGCTGTAAAAGCACTTGCCGGTGGTTTGGAACCCACCTAAAACTGTAGGTTCAACTCATTAATCACCATCATCGCAGGTTACAGGCATGTGTGGGTTTCATCACCAAAAAAGTGAATAAAATGCTTTTTATTTTAATCTTTTTTTGCTCGCTAGATAACAGCAGTGTGTTTAGTTTAATGAGCTGTGTAACTTTCTGTGCACAAATAATACCAATTATTACACAAATTGTTAACTTTTTGTTGTAAATTGAACGACTTGCAGTCAGTTTTGGATTGTGAATATATAATAAATTTACTCACACTTGGCCGAACGTTTTCAAGGCCTTGAAGATGAGTTTCAACAACTCGAAAACGTTCGTCTAAGTGTGAGTACATTATTTGTATAATCACAATCTAAAACTGACTGCAATTCGTTAAATTTACAACAAATAGTTAATATTAACTTTTCAAGTGAATTCAACGACTTGCAGTCAAATTTTTATTAAAATAAGTAGTATTTCACTTACTTCTGTAGGCCGAACGTTTTCGAGTTGTTAAAACCCATCTTCAAGGCCTTTTCAACTCGAAAACGTTCGGCCTACAGAAGTAAGTGAAATACTACTTATTTTAATAAAAATGTTACTGCAAGTCGTTGAATTCACTTGAAAAGTTAATATTAACAACGCAGTTCGTCATGGAACAAGAAATCCAGGAATTTAAATAGTTAATATTAACAACGCAGATCGTTATGAACAAGAAATCCAAGAAAGTTAAATTGTTATTGAATTCAAAATTGATATTTTACTACCTACTAAATTCATGGAACTTTTACTATAAAAACATTACCTAATGATAGTTTTATCCAAAAATTAAAAAAAATCGTAAAATTTAATTATAATTCATACTTCCTGCGTCCAATCGTGGCACACTTCTGAATCAGCACCCAAGCTGCACCAAAAAATGCCGAAATGGCGCCAATCAAAATGAAAATCGGTATTTCACTGTAATTGTAGGACAGTTCATCCTGCGTTAGGTGTCCCATGTATAATATATGCGGAGATCCAGTATTACCTGTAATTATTTGAGAAAAAAATGATAGTTTACTTGTAGCTTTGACTGAAAAAATTGAAAATTTATATTTATATTGTACAGTAAAGCCCCGATTATCCGCAGAATTGGGTGGCAAGAGCACCGCGGATAGCAAAAAGCTCGGATAACCCAAAAAGGGCAAAAATGAGGTGAAAAAACTTTCAGTATAAAAACTATGTTCTACTGTACAAAGAACATTATGTAAAACGTTTAAATATGTACAGTTCAGCAGAAACATTTGCTCTACATCTAAATCACTAAAATAAAGAACAGGAAACAAAAAACAATGCACTGTACTGTTAACAAAAAGTGTTTAGTTACGCCTTTCTACAAAAAACAATCACTCATTTTTGCTTCATGCTTTGAAAAATTAAAATGTAATTAAACATTTTTTTGTGGCAGCGGATAATTCGCACCACAGATCATCCGCTCGCGGATAATCGGGGCTCTACTGTATATAGAAAGTTATCAATTATCAGTAAAAAAAATAAAAAACGAAAATAATTTACAATTAAATCACATAAATTATAGTTTACTTATAGTTTTGGATGATAAATTGAAAATTTTATATTTATATTGTATATATAAAATTATTAATGATCAGTAAAAAATAAATTAATCAAAAATGAAAATAATTTTACCACAAATAAATCACTTGTGGATTGTGCTCAACATCTTCTCCTTGACATTTTCACCCCACTTTGTAAATTACAAAACGTTGTTATTGCCGATGCTCATTCTTTTTGGTTGAACTACTCCTCAGTACAGTATCTTATTCACAGTCCTTGGCAGTATGTATCATAAACGATTATTTCAATTCCTCATTTTCTCTAGTTACAATACCTTTTTAACTCTAAATAGGTCAGAAGAATGGTTATTTTTCAAGTTGATATCTTGATGTCTTATGTGGGACCAACATCGTTGAAAAGCAGAAGGTGAAGCAAAAGTTCAGCATAAATTAATCCTAAAAAATATTGAGTTCATATTGAAATACTAGTCGGACGTGATTAGATAAAATTTTATCTAAAATCTCAACTTTTTCGGCCACGTAATACGGTACATGAAAATTTAAAAAAACGCTAGTTAAATTTAGGCGAGTTTTGGGGAAAATATATAAAACGTTTCTTAATTATGTCCAAATTGAACATGTATACCAAATTTCAACGTTTTGACCAAACATTACCGTACTTCAGCGGTTCTCAACCTTTTTTTCGCCGCGTACCCCTTGAAATTTTTTTTGTGATTACTGTACCCCTTAGGATAGATTCAAAAAAAATGTTACTCGTGTTAAAATTTTTACAAAGGTTATACTTCATGACACAAATATCTATACAGTAAATATGAATTGTGTTTAATTAATACTAACTTAATTAAAACTAAACAGCAGGTTCAGTATTAAAAATGAAATTTAATTCAAAAATAAAAAGTAAATTCTTAAGTTATCTTTTTATGAATGTCTTATGGTTTGATTTAAAAAAACCATACTTCTATGAAGAAATGCTTGATTTAATGGGAACCTTGTCCTTGCTTATCTTCACTCAGTTTTCTGAAGTTCGGCTCGAAAGAAGATAAATATAGTCTTAAGTCTGGAGCAGTGTTCAATTTGTTCCTGTACTTATTTTTAATAAATGCGTACGAGGAGAACGCTCTTTCTACCAACACTGTTGATGGATATGGAAGTAAAAACTTGATGGCTAGGCGTGACAGATGTTGATATTCTGATGACAAATCTATCCAAAACTTCACAATAGTTTTACTTTTAAATTCAGACTTCAACGTATTGTCAGTAGAAAGTTCAATGAGCGTTTCCTTTTCTGAAATAGTCAACTTTGCAGATTGGAAGTTCTCCTCTGAAAATGGATCTTGAATCCAGAAAACACCTGCATCAAGTTTGGGGAAGTATTTTGTGAAAGACATCTTCAACTCCTTCAAGTGTTCAGTTATGTTCAATTTGACACTATCACAAATGTGCAGCTTATTTTCTTTAAGAAATCTGTGCAATGTCTCAAACATTTCTACCTTACCTTCAAGGATGCACTTGTGCCAAAACTCAATTTTTTTTGTCATGGATTCTATTTTTTCAGTCACTTTGAATATCGTTAATGAGTTCAACTGGAGAGCAAGGTTCAATTTGTTAAGTTGTTGAAAGATATCTGCTAAATACGCCAAACATTGTAACCAACCACTGTCGTGCATTTTTGATGACAAGTAGAAGGGTGTTTCTTCAAAAAACAGCTGCACCTCATATCTCAGCTCAAACAATCTTTCGAGGACTTTGCCACGGGATAGCCACCTAACCTCTGTATGGTAAAGTAAGTTTAGGTGGATGCTATCCATGTCTTCACAAAGAGATTTGAATAGTCTTGAATTTAAGGCTTTTGATTTGATGACATTTACGATTTTTACAGCTTCGTCCAGCACAGACTTAAAATCTGGAGGTAGCCCTTTGCAGGCAAGACTTTGCCTGTGGATACAGCAATGCGTCCAAGTTACATGGGGTGCCACTTCTTTAACACATGCTCGAAGACCAATGAAACAGCCGGACATAGATTTTGCTCCGTCAGTAGACAGTCCACAACATTTATCCCAAGAAATGTCATTTTCCACAAAGTAACCATTAATAGCATCAAATATGTCAGCACCTTTTGTTGTTTCAGGGAGAGGGTAACACAACAATAAGTTTTCTTCCATTTCATTTTTGTAGACATACCTACCAATTACAAGCAAAACCGCACATTTCGTAACATCTGTACTCTCATCAACTTGGATTGCAAAATAATTACTATTCTTTATTCTGGAAACAACTGTTTCCTCAATGTCATCAGACATATCTTGGATTCTACGGGATATAGTGGAATTAGAAAGTGGGATAGTACAAATTGTTTTTGCGCTTTCATCCCCAAGCATACAACTAACAGCATCTTTTATACATGGAAGGATTAGGTTTTCAGCTATGGTGTGATTTTTACCGGCCTTGGCAATATGATAACTTATTTTATAAGACGCTTCAACAGCATTTTCTTTTTCTTTGCGAACTGTACCAAAATATGATACTACATCTTTCTGTTTCAAAAGCCGCTCAAAAAAAATTCTGTCTTTCTTTGCATAGTTTTCATGTTTTGTTTCTAAATGTCGTCTGAGTAAAGAGGGTTTCATGCTACTATTAGCTAACAACTCACCACACACAACACATTTTGGCCTGGGATAGTCATTTTCTACGAACGATGTGAATCCATAGCTCAAGTATTCATCAAAATATTTTCTTTTCTTGGCAGAAGGGATGTTGTCTTCATCTTTCCTTTTTTTAGAGCACTTTAAATTTTCTTCAGCCTGATCTAATAGTTTGTTTGGGGAAGATTTGCTGCTTTCACTAGCAAATTCTTCATTTTGAGTTTCCTTTTCAGTTCTAGGCACGGACCTTTTCACTGTACCAGTTTTCAGCCACTGATCCATCGTAAATTGAAATAAAACGAAGCAACAACGTTTAAATTTAAAACACAACGTTCTCGTTCACTACAGACTGTCAGACTGTACGACTTTAAAATGAACACTACACCTACAGTAATCAATGACACGTAGTTGAGGTTTGAGGTTAGGCAGACGACTGCGAGAAGAAAACAAACAGCGCAGGCAAGACAACACGTCACTGATACTGAGCCGCCGACCGGGCGAGTCTACTGTTGTTCGTCAGGGGGAGTGGCTACTCAGTAGGGGGGGAGTACGCATGCAGTCTGACCACAGCCTTATTGAAATCACCCCGCACTACGCAAACTAACATCTGTATTAAATACGAGCACCAAGTTTTGCTTGTTAATGTTTGATTACAATTAGTCTACAAAGTCTACATATTAGATAGTGTATTTTATTAATTTGTAATTTAATTTTTTTCCTACATAAGCTTAGCTTGTAGAAATATTGCCCGTAAAATCCGCCATTACACATTATCATTCCGCGAACCCCCAGGCAATACTTCGCGAACCCCTAGGGGTTCGCGAACCCCAGGTTGAGAACCGATGCCGTACTTGAAAACACAAGGAAAATACCGAACAAATTTTGGGTGTATTTTTGTGACGTTTAAGTTGAAGTTTGATTGTAAGTTTTGTAAAAACTTAACAAGCGTCTAGGGACTCAACTAAACATGTGTACCATATGTACCACACATGTGTGCCGTATTTGTACCATATGAACCATACATGTATACCGTGTGTACCATATTTCAACTTTTTTGCCCGAGTGGTATTCGAGAAGCGGTGATGAATGTGAGTCAGTGAGTCATTCAAACAGTGAGAGGTATTTTATATATATATATAAGCAAAATACATATATATAGATCCTGAATTGAAGATGCGAGGCCATTAGGTAAGACACAGAAATTTAAGATTACTGTATGATATTCGAGTGTTTTATATTTATGTGATACAAAATTATGCAGCATGTAATTGAAAATATTCTAAATTCCAAATAGTCTCACCTGGATCATCAGTGTGAAACGACATTATCAGATTGCAGACCGATGATGATGACATCGCTGCTATGAAAATCTTAATCATCAGAGAAACGTTCAGGAAGCTCACACTTTCTTCAATTGATAGAAAAAGACCACCTGAAAATTTCAAACAATTTTATAGATGTTGAAGAATACTTTGAATAAGTAGTAGCAAGTATTTACATCTTCATTATTTTCTATTTCGAATAAAACTCATGCTATTAGAAATTAAAATTTCAAACATTTGTATGGACTGTTTAGGGTTGAACCAATGTTGTAGCCTTACTTTGAATAAGTACAGTAGAACAAGTATTTATACCTTCACTACTTTCTATTTCGAATTAAACTCATGCCATTAGAAACCCATATTATTGTAAGTTATTTTCTGATTACAGAAAATTGTTCTAATTGTTCTTATCAGAACGATTTTCAACTGTAATCTTATACTGTAGCCGAACTGTGAATTTCAAATCATTTTATGGACTGTTTTGGGTTAACCAATGTTTGAGCCTTAAGCTGGGCATTCACGTTCCGATTTGCAGTACCACTTGCAGTCCAACCTCCAAGGTTGGATCCGAAAACGGAACGTGAATGGGCTTGTTGGATGGTTGGAATTGTAGATGGACGACTAGAGGGTCGACTTCCGAATGTCGACGGTGTTGGAGCGTGTGTGGGGGAGTCGGATCAAAGTCGTCCAACCTATCTCAGTCAGTACATGACCTTCGGGCAAGTTCGGGCAACATCGGGCAACTTCGGTTACATTTTTCGGCTCGAGAGCGACGTTCACAGCTGACTAGGAATAAAGTTGGATTGCAAGTAGGAGCGTGAGTGGAGTCGACTATCCATCTAGCAGCAGTACTACTAGCAGTACTGCAAGTGGTACTGCAAGTTGGAACGTGAATGCCCAGCTTTACTCTGAATAAGTTCACTGTTGAGAAGGAGCGCGATTTCAGTCCAAACAGCTGTTCGTGGGAGGGGGGGGGGGAGGCGGCAAAAATTGGTCAGGTTTGTTGTAAAATCGATGAACGTAAATTGCTCGAATTTTGGCTCAAACATGCTTCTCAGTACCATGTTGTTCTTAAGAAGAAATTTTGTTCAATATAATAATATTAATATCAATACACGCATTTTTGGCATATCTTGAGGTAGGGGCACGGCCTTCGTGCCCCTCCTTCAGATGTAAAGTAAAATTTATTTCCATTAAAGTTTTACAAAAAATGAGACACAGTATAAATTTTTTTTTCTTGAACTTCTAGCCATCTGAACCAGTAGTGATGGCTAGCACAATTTTATAAACAAAATAAAAAACTTTAAACAGTCAAAATAAATTCATGCATTCTGTGATTCACCGCAGCGCCTGATATACATATTTAAGCCAAAATAAAGTAAAAATTTCAACTAAATGGTGCCCCCTACTATCCAATTAACTGAATACAGTACTAAGTACTACAGTACTTTTTTCGAGATTACGTCTCCAGCAAAGGAGTATAAGACATAAACATAAACAATATTACCATTCTTATACATTAGCTTACACCATAATTACAATTTCAAATAGGTGAGGTGAGACTTGATTTTGATCTGAGAGGAAATCTCTTGCAGTGGCGTAGCGAGGTCTTTTGGCAACCCCCCCCCCCCCCCCCGCCATTACTCGCAGTTAACAAACGACACCTTATTCATAGCTGATTCTTATTTTGTATCAACCATGGAAGAATTATAAATTTTTCTGTAGATATTTAAAATTTTGGATTCCGGGGGCGGGTGTAAGAAAAATTTTGATTTTTAGGTCTTTTGAAAGCAATTTTAAGCTATTTTGGTGATGTTTGTCTTGATATTGAGCTTCGCACAATTGATTAGTTTAGGCCTATTTATCGCAACTCTTTAGAATGTGGGCAGGCTAATTGAAAACATTGAAATAGCTTGCTTGAACAGCATGTGATTTAGTTGAGTACCGTATTACATTAATCATTAGCTGGTTCACTTTGGGAATAGTACTTAGGACTCTATTATTGGTATTTAGAGAAAAAATGTGAATTGTGAATTAGGGAAGTGATAGCCGCGAGCCGTGCAGGTATCTGCTCAATCAGATAGAGATAAGCTGCGTTCTCGTTGGTCCTGTTTGTAACGGTGACCGATTAGATTGGCCAGCAAAAAAGACACGTTCTCTGCTGTAAAATCACTTCCCGGTGGTTCGGAACCCACCTAAAACTGTAGGTCCAACTCATCAATCACCATCATCCAACTCATTACCCACGCACAGGTCTCAGACCTATGTGGGCTTCATCCTCCAAAAAAACAAGCTTGGAGGAGCCCTTTAACACTTAAAATGAAACAAATACCTCTTCTATAGATGGTAAAATTGTGGTGCGGGGGTTTTCCCCTGGAGAAAATAAGAAAATAATCTTCTCAAGCGCGTTTAGACACAAACTCATTCATCTTACACCATAATATTTGAAAAAAATTCAATTGATCTTTTTGTGTTTGAGAATTGAGTGACTCAATTTGAGTCATGGCAAATGTTTGGGTCGAGTCCCTGGGAGCACCTCACTTTCTTGACTATAGACTCACCTTGAACGGTATATTCCAATTAGTAAAAAGCACCTACAACTGAAATTTATTTTAAAAAATGTGCTCCTTAATAATTATTTTTAGTGAAATAATATTATGCCTTGAAATTCAGTTACATTACTTTATGACTTGCTTTTCACGAATCAAACTATAATAATTTTTATAACTTTCCCTTCTGAACTCAATCGTCATCTACCTTTACAGTAGGCCGATAACTCAGATAAGGTGTCTTTTCAAGATGTTGACAAAATATATGACTCTCTTGTTTGAATGGCGGGGTGGGGGTGCGGAAACATTTTAAATAACTACTCTAAAATTGCATTTTGAGCGTTTCTATACATAAATCCTCCCACATTATTTAAACCCATACATATCTCTGTATTAGCCGACCCAAAAAGTATTAGCTCTCACCCAAAAAACCTCAAACCATTTACCTAAACGCTGTATTTCAATATTTATATAATAATATAATAATAATAATATTTTTTATATAATAATAATAATAATAATAATAATAATAATATTTTTATTCGCCAAAAAAAATTAGATACTGTAGTTAATTACAAAATATGCATGATAACCTAATACACTTTACATTTACATTACATATAAAATTAAATACATACAAATTTCATACAAATTTCATAATAAAAATGTCAATTAAAATAGATCCAAATGATTTGGCACAGCCAGCAAAGTTAAACTTGTGCGCTAGCTGTGAGTTCATAAAGCAAACAGTAAAGAGCAAAGCAATACAAATGCGACAAACGAAACGAAACAAGACAAAAATAAGTGAAGATAATTGCAATAATAATGCTTCTTAAAAAAAATACAATGGTAAAATTTGAATAATTTTTCGAAAAATCAAAAAAACAGGTGACAACCAAAACAAATCATATAGCCCCACTTTATTCATCTAATGAAAATTAATGAAGAAAATACAAAAAATGAAATTCTCAGTTATGAGCACATCCCAGTGCTTAATCGTATTAAAAAATATATATAATATAGAAGACAGAAAGACATTCAAAACTCAAATGAATCACGAACAGACTTACTAACATTTAGGTAATGTAGAATATATATTTTGCTCAACCCATAAATTTATTTCTCTGATTAGTGCTTTAGTAATTTTTGAATTAATGAATTTTGTCGGAATTTTGTTAGAAAATATATTGCAAAGATAGGTGAATTGGTGTCGACAAACTACCAATTTTATTAGGTTGATATTGAAATTATTTAATGCTAATGAACGAGTCTGATACGGAATATCCCTAACCTCCAGATTTTTTCTATCCTTATTCAAGTGCAACACAATCCTCGTTACATACATCTGTCTAAGTGTGGGCACTTTTAATTCTTCAAAAAGTTTCTTGCTTGGGTATCGTCTTGGTTTACCCAGTGCTGCCCTTATAAGATGCTTTTGTAATGTGAAGATTTTATTTAAGTGACAATCATATGCACCACCCCAAGCCTCAATCGCATATTGAAACAGCGAATGGGCATAGGCAAAATAAATTGATCTTTTCACATCAAGGTCTTTCAGTTGATTTATTTTGTAGAAGCTATAAATAAGATATTTAAGTTTAGAAGACAGGTAATTCATATGAGAATCCCATCTTAAACATCCATCCACCATCACTCCCAAATATTTTATAGAATTAACTTTTTCAATATGTTGGCACAAACAGTTCAACCCAGTAATCAAGCAGTGAGGATCAGTGTGCATTCTCAATTGCAACGAATCATCTGGTTGACCTGCCAGTGTCGGAGAAAAGGTGATATACTTTGTTTTTTTCAAGTTAACAGTTAGAATATGATTATCCATCCAATTCTTCATAATTTTTAAACCCTCATTAGCAAACTGGTAGACTTGGCGCCAGGATTCACCCGAAAAAACTAGTGCTGTATCATCAGCAAATGAAATTTGGGTACAATGAGGTATTGTTAATTTTAGAGCATCGTTTAAGTAGATCAAAAATAATACCGGGGACAGTACTGTACCCTGTGGTAGGCCATAACTAGATGAATGATCTGTAACTGATGTACCATTCAAGTTTAATGTTTGTTTTCTGTCCTGAAGATAGCTTTTCAGAAGTTCATTACATAAGCCTCTTATCCCACATTTATCTAATTTATTCAATAAAATACCATGAGGGACTGTATCGAACGCTTTTGCCAGATCTAAGAATACAGCCAATGTTTTTTGTTTAGAGTTGAACTTATCATCTATCAATTTAGTTAGGAGGATAATTGCTTCAGTTGTAGACTTTCCATGCTGAAAACCAAATTGATTTTTCTCCAGGAAATTATTGATGTCCAGGTAATTTAAAATTCTTCTTTTTATAATCTTTTCCATAATTTTAGAGAAACTATTCAAAATACTAATGGGTCGATAATTTTCTGGATTTGTCCTATCACCACTCTTGTGCAATGCAATAATTTTTGCAGACTTAAATGCCCTCGGAAAATAACCCACTGAAAAACATCTATTTATGATATGTTCTAATGGCAGAACAATATGTTCACTTATTAATTTGACACAATGAGTACTGATACCATCTACCCCTGGAGAAGCACTATTTTTTAGTTCACCAATTACTTCTAATATTTCATTTACACAAGTTGGATTCAGAAACATGCTATCTACTGGAGGTGAATTTAATGATTGTGGTACTTCAATATAATCCACCGAGTCCAATAATTCTTTTGCAAGCTCAACTCCTACATTCACAAAATAACTATTTAAAATTTTTGGATCAATTTTAGGTTCTTGATAAACTCTCTCTTTTCCCAACAATTCAGAAATACACTCCCATCTCTTCTTGGAATTGTTTTTATACTCCGTAAATTTGTTGTTGTAATAATCACTCTTTGCTTTCCTTATTAATGAGTTCAAAATATTCCTATACTTTATGTACTCTTGTTTAAGTTCAATATTAAAAGGTTGCTTATTTAATTTTATATGCAATTTATCCCTTTTACGAATTGCTGAAATCAAACTAGGAGTAATCCATTTTTTCAAGGGTCTGTTTTTATGTGAATAATTAATAGTTTCTGTGCATTTATTAATATTTTCAATTATCTTGATGGTAAATTTATCTACTAAGGTGTCAATATCATCGGTAAAATTGTAACAAACGTCCTCCCAACCCTGAGCTTCAAGTTCTAGATTCAGTTTATCAAAATTAATTCTAGTTACTGATTTACTTGGAGTAGTTTTAGAGTTGGCATCATGGTCTTTTAGTCTAATATGGAAAACAATACTGTAATGATCAGTGATATTTGATTGCAAAATTGCACCTAGCACATCCACTTTCTTTTTTGATCCACTTTTAAAAAATATGTGATCTATACAGCTGTTAACTTGCCCCTTGACACTATTAAAAGATCTCGTATATTTATTTACGTATGATTTTAAGCCATTTAATTGCAATACACTCAGGTACTCATTAGTCAGATAATTTAGATTGTTTTCATCCATTATATTAATATTTATATCTCCCATGACAATGACAGATAAATCCTTGCTAATATTCTGCAAATACAAATCTAAACTTAGCAAGAAGGCATTTATTTCTAAGGAAGGAGATCTATAGAGTGCAATCAACTGATAATATGAATTATTGAAATTAAACTTGATTATAATTGAGTTTACGTTGTCCATTTCCACATCAATATTCTGAAAATCAATATCTTTGCTCACAAACACACATAATCCATCACTTCTTGTGAATCTATTATTTCTATTTATAACAGAGTAACCCTCTATATTAAAAACAAATTCAGAGTCTTCACCAATCCATGTTTCGGATAATATTATAATTTCAAATTTAGTTTTACAATTATTCAAGTAATATATGAATTCATCAAAATTTTTCTTGATAGACCTAATATTCATATGAATAATATTCACATCATAAGAGTTGGCAATTCTATAGCTTAAAAAATCCTCTATTAATAATGTTTCATAATTGTCACAAACAAATTGATTTTCACTAAAGTCTTCAAACGGCATAGGAAATCAATTAAGGTACAACAAAAAAAAAAAAAAAAAAGATAAAAAAAAAACAATAGGAGTCGTTGCCACTGGATTCAAAGAGAGTTCAAATCCTCATTACAACCAATCATAAATGCCGGCTGGTTGGAGTCTTTGCGAACAAAAATCTTGCCCTTTTTCGACCATACGTATTTGTAGCCCTTTTGTAAGGCGACACCTCGCACCCGATTGAGTAGTTGAAGGATGGATGGTGGCAGTGGCGGCAAGTGTTGATAAGCAAATACCTTGCCATCAGGAAGCGATTTCTTTATAGCTTTTGTCGGAAGACCACAATTAGATTTGTCCTTGTATGCCACTCTTTTGAAATCCGCTAACCAAGACTCTTTGTCCTGTCTACGGACGAATTTTACTACTATTGGTTTAATAATGTTTCTATCTTTACTGTTGTTTGGGAGCCTGTGTGCGATGCTCAAGTCCTTTGAAGTTAGCTGGCTACTAATCGCAGTTGATATACAATTGAAAATCTCGTAGATTGACTCATTCTTTGTTTCAGGAATTCCGGATATAATCAGATTGTCCCTACGTGTATATTCATGAATAGAAGCTAACTCTAATTTTAATTTATCATTTTCACCCTTCAATAAATTATTTCCTTTTTCCAGTTCCCTAACCTTATTCCCAAAAGCAGACAGTTCACTTTTGAAATTATCAAATTCGTTTGAAATGAATTCAATTGATTTCTTAATCTCACTGAATTCTTGTTTGATTGGAGATAGTTCCGCCTGAATCATTTCTCTAACAATTTTTCCGATAGCTTCAAGGTCGGCTTGGGTTAGCGATAGCGAAAGTGAAGCACTACTATTCTTATCGACCGCAGCCTGTTGAAATTGCTTATCGTTGGTTGATAAGACCGTTGTCGCTGTCGAGCTTGAACCGGTATTAACTGACTTGCACTTTTTACAATTCCACTTCGATTTTGCTTCAGCCGACATTTTTCGGAAATTAGATTCTTTTAAATTCTGACACTCGAAGTGATGATCAAATTTACAACGACAGCACAATAGCACATCACGATCAGACACTTCGCAATTGCATTCACTGCACAACATTTTAATTAATGGTTCCGTTATTAAGTGAAAGATAAGAACTTAGATAAGAGAGCTACAACAACACAACCTGCTCCTTCGACTGCTCGCACAGAACTGAAACTGAAATTTCAACCCACATTATGAATCAAATTCTAAGTGCTTGAGTCATCGCTAATGGAGGGTGTCCGTACCCGAGGACGCTCCTTGGCTGCTCTCCTGACACCTGCATCAACAAATCCACTGATTCTCTAAGGGTGAATGGCAGTGGCAGGTGTAGTAGAACAGAACAGATTTCTTCAAATAATAAAAATAAATTTAGCTGATAAGTAACCTCTCTGTGTTACACATTTCGACACTCACTGCTCCTGCACCATCACCCTAATTTCTCTCAACTCAATCGCACGCAACTCAGTCATGTCACCCCTAACCAGAATAATTTTTTCTCTTATCTATTAGGAAAAATGATCTATTAAAAATATTTTAAAAAACATTTAATACCAGTCCTTTTAAATCCAGATTGGATCTGTTTTTTGTCACCCCCCTTGGGCTGTCACCCGGGGCGTTCCGCCCCCTCCGCCCCCCCCCCCCCTCGTTGCTACGCCACTGATCTCTTGCACACTATAAAAAGATTTGTCAACTAAATATTTAATAATATTATCATAATTATAGATAATATTATCAACTATTTTTTCAATTGTTTTTTAAATACTTCGATATCTCCAAGTCTCTTTAAAAACTGTCGTAGGCTAGTGTGTCTCTAAATGGCAACGCTCCTGTCTATTATATGTATAGAGTATAAACAGATAAAGTGGAGCATTATAATTTTAGATTATAGATACTGTTGATTTGTAGAAACGATACTTTTTATACGCAGAAATATTATATTTATTCTGGAGAAATGATTAAAATGAACAAGAATTTGTTCAACAAGGAATAGGAAATTAGCAGTGATCTGTTCAATCAGATAGAGATAAACTACAGGGCCCACTTTGTAAGGGTGACCGATTGGATCAGCCAGATCCAGCAAAAAGACTTCTCTGCTATAAAATCACTTCCCGGTGGTTTGGAACCCAACTAAACCTGTAGGTCCAACTCATCAATCACCATCATCCGATTCATTACCCACATACAGGTCTCACACCTATGTGGGCTTCATTCTCCAAAAAAGATAATGATGATACATATAATAATAATAATAATAATTATAGTAATAATAAGCTAATAATAATTGTTGATCTGACTTGTCTTATACTCCTTAATCTATAAATAATAAAAATAATAATAATTTTAATTTTTTTAATACTTTATGTCACTATCTTACTTTTATATGACAAAATTAATAATAGTACAGTATACATACACAAGCATAATTCATACCGTACATATATTGTGATAATAATAATAATAATGAAATAAATAAATAAACTGAAAAAGAATCTGTTCAAGAAGAAATAGGAAATTTGTTAAAAAATGAATTAGTCAACTGACCCAGTGGTGAATTGAATGCAGCTGCCACACCAGCGGCCACGCCCCCTGCCACCATGTCTCGAATTTCGTGGTCAAAATGAAAAGACCTGCAGCATTTTTCTGTCACTCTTCGTGGCACCATCACCACGTTGGCACCCACTACAGCGCCTATATGTATCATTGGTCCTTCCTTCAGAATAAAAAATTGATAACTCATATCAAATGTCATCAAATAACAAAATCTTAAAATGAAAATAAAAAATTGGCTACTTTCTCTCTCACTCTCTCTCCTGATAATGTTGAAGGACTGTTCAATGTTGTAATTCAGGCAAAGCATTTTATATCTTCTTTTTACAGTAAGTTATAACTACATTTTATTTTTATTTTTTTCTACTTCGCTATTCGAGGTTATTAACAATATGAAATGAATAATGAGATTTTGATAGTTAATGATTAAAAATAAATATGGATGTGGCTATTAATGATAATGATATATTCAAGCCGTGTGGTTTTGTGAATTATGATTCAGCTATCAATTAACACACAAATAGTCATGGATGTAATATGAGTTAATATAATTAGTTGTAAGAGAAATGCACCCAGCTTATAAGAGAAAGATATAGCTTATATATAGCTAGATTCTGAACTACAGTACCAAAATATCTCAACATATTTTATATCTTTGTATACCGGTAATATCTATATTCCTGGATTTCTTGTTTCATGTCGAACTGCGTTGTTAATATTAACTATTTAGATGAATTTAAAGACTTGCAGTCAATTTTTAATCAAGAATAAGTGATATTTTACTTACTTTCTAGGCCGAGTTAAACTCGAAAACGTTCGGCCTAGAGAGTGAGTAAAATATGACTTATTCTTAATTAAAAATTGACTGCTAGTCATTAAATTCACCTAAAAAGTTAATATCTATATTTTAACATATTATTTTAATATCTTAATATATTGACTCATCAAATAAAATGTACCAAACCTATAATAGTTGAAGATGGCTAGATTCTGTACTTTATTTTCTGAGCATATTGTACCAAAATATTGTAATTAGGGCTCACCTTGCCTCCAGTAATTCCCGAAACACAAGTGCAGAGTGTGCTGACGATTTTATGGACGATGACGGGAGCTTTGAGAATTCTAGGAATGTTTGCTCCATTCAGATAAGCCACAACTCCTACTACACCTCCTCCAGCAGCTCCTGGCTAAAATGAATAATTAATTTATTTCCCTTTAAAAAAGACACTGTTCTCTGCTGTAAAATCACTTCCCGGTGGTTCGGAACCCTACTAAAACTGTAGGTAAGCCAGGGGTGCCCACAGGGGGGGGCTATGACGCAGACTGCGTCATTGAAATTCTTGGGGGGGGGGGGGGGGGTTCCAAAAAACGTTTTGGGGGGGGGGGCGTAAAGTTCATTGAAACCGTGTTTAACGTGACAACATTCAAAAATATACTACGAAGTCACCAGATAGAATGTCAATTAATGAAAATATATTTATAATTATTATTATACAATTAATTGAATATGAATTAGCTAAAATAGTTATGTTTAGGATTTGTGCAGGAAGTTATTATTCAAACTTAGCACGACGCTAAGCGAGTGCTCTGAAAGTGGTTTATACAACTTAACTCTCCTTAGCAGTTACTAGTTAATCAGCAGAAAGAGCAATAAGTCGATTTAAAATTATCAAAAACAGACTCAGATCAGCTATGGGAGACTCATGGTTGTCCAATCTAAAGGTGCTGATCCACCAAAAGTGTGTGCGCAACATGGTGTACTGCACATTTTGTGTGAACTTTCAGTTTCCGAAGGCTCTGTTGAGCAGCCCTGCCACACCAAAAGAAAATTGTTTCGCACTCAATATGTTCGCGCACAAACAATTGTTTGCGGATGTATGGCGCCAACCAGTTCAACTTCTTATCGCTTTGTTTACTTTTGTCTGGATCGTCTGACTCGGCCACCTTCTTTCCGGTCAATAATGACATCATCCTTTTTATAAAATTCACCCAACCCCAAAAATGCGTAAAATTAGAGATAGATGAATTTCGATTTCAGATTCGGGTTTAGCACCCTAAAATTAATAAGAGTCGGGGCTGTTTTTTGAAAATAATCAAAATTGAAAAGTAATGGAGACAAGGGAATGACACGCAGCCCAATATTGGTTGTAATAAACAATATTTTTTTTGAGGATGAAGCCCACATAGGTCTGAGACCTGTGCGTGGGTAATGAATTGGAGGATGGTGATTGATGAGTTGGACCTACAATTTTAGGTGGATTCCGAACCACCGGGAAGTGATTTTACAGCAGAGAAAGAGTCTTTTGTGCTGGCCAGTTCAATCGGTCACCCTTACAAAGAGCGCCCGGGAGTTTCGTAGCTTATCTCTGATTGAACAGATACCTGCTACGGCACTATTCATACATTGTGATTTCACTTGGTACCACAATCTAACATTTTTATGCTTTTTATTTAACTTGAACTTTTTAATTTTTCTACTAAAATATTGCAATGCATGTAAAATCAAATCAATCAAAAAATCAAATTCAAATCAACTACAAAATTACTTAAGTTAAACTATGAACGATTATAAATGCGGACCGAGCAATACAGTAGTTGTAGACAGAATGAAAAGTGAATGCGAACACAGAATGTTTACGGTCTGGTAGCGGAAGCAAAAATATTGTTGGAAACATTGTGAGCGCAGGCTGACCTTGAAATAAGTTCAGCGCAAAATGTTCGTCAACAACCGCTTGGAGTGCGCGAACTTTGTGCATGTTTGCGGTACCTGCTACACCAAAACGAAACATCGGAAAGGAACACTGTGCCACACAGTTGCGCACTCCGGTGGATCCGGGCCTTAATGGTTCTAGCTGCAGAAAAAGATGTACTTGAGTCTATTTCTAACGAAGAAATAATTGAAAGGTCTTCTGTTTCCTCATCCCAAAGACAAAAACTACTATGTGGGGCTTAGAGAGATAGATTTAACAAGCTTAGAAGGTGCCTAGCTAACTTGTAGATGGTCACAGCCTACAAATTTAAAATGTTTGACTTCAAACTGTTGATGTTTTTCATGTATTCTACGATAACTTCTCACTAATAAGTAAGAACTGCTATAGCAAAACTTACTAAATACTAAAAATTCAGTAATTTTGCATAACTGTCTTTATTTTGATTTTGAAAGACACTTCTTTCGATTGTGTGTTGTAAATAACTATACATGAAATGTGCGCCTTTTATGTACTTCATCCATACATAAATTCTCCCAAGATACTACACTAAATAAATAACCTGTTGTTTAACTACTGTACAATAAATGACTTAGTATTTTGAATTTTTGTGTTTTACAAATGAAGTTATTAACTCATTGTTTTCACTTCCTTCAAAGGAACAACTTTGTAGAATTATTTAACCTTAATGTAATTGGTACACCGAACATAAACTTATAGGAATTTCATTTTTATTGAACATTGTGTATTTGTAATAATATTTTATTGTTTAAAAACCATTTAGGTTCAAATTCTTATTTAGCTATTTTGCAATCAAGTTTATTGTGCAGAAGTTCATATATTCATTTCATTGATATTTCTTTTTTACCTTTACAAAAAAATGTTACCAAAGAAAAAATCTCAAGAAATATACATACATTTTGTATATTATCGACTGGGTTTGAATTTTTTCAGTAGTGGGGGGGGCTAATTTATTGGGAGGGGGGCTAATTTATTAGGGGGGGGGGGTTGTTGCTAAATTTAGGGGGGGGTGCGTCATGAGGCTTAGGGGGGTGGGCACCCCTGGGTAAGCTCATCAATCACAATCATCCAACTCATTACCCACGCACAGGTCTCAGACCTATGTGGGCTTCATCCTCCAAAAAAAAAAACCGGTACACACACAAAGCACATTATACAGAGTGACCATTAAGTCACGCACATCAGAAGATAATCGAATGGTAGAATCAAACAAATATATCCACAAACATTAATTATTAACTTTTCAAGTGAATTCAACGACTTGGTCGAATGGTAAAGTCAAACAAATATATCCACAAACATTAATTATTAACTTTTCAAGTGAATTCAACGACTTGCAGTCAAAGTTTTATTAAAATAAGTAGTATTTCATTTACTTCTGTAGGCCGAACGTTTTCGAGTTGTTAAAACCCATCTTCAAGTCCTTGATTAACAACTCGAAAACGTTCGGCCTGCAGAAGTAAGTGAAATACTACTTATTTTAATAAATATTTGACTGCAAGTCGTTGAATTCACTTGAAAGGTTAATATTAACAACGCAGTTCGTCATGGAACAAGAAATCCAGGCATTAATTATTATTAGTACCATACAATAACCCAAGAAACAAAAATCTTTATTCGTCATTGAAATAATAGAACATTACATTAGGTTATATTCGTTAAAATACCTGTAAACTATACATAAAAAAATACATTTTAATGTTACATTGCGATTAAACGCGATTTGAGAACTGTAACTCAGGGATAGCTAATTTCTCTCAAACAATTGCATTAATTCTTATATACTGAAAACATTCAGCTGTAATTTTGGTCAGGTAATAAAACTATTACTTGAATTCAAGCAACAAATGCTCAAAAATAAATAATAATACATTTATTTCCATCCTTGAAAAAAATGGATGCCTTGCTTGATTTTCTGCTCTTGAGAAACGACTTGTTAACAAAGCAATAAACTTCACAATACTACAGACTTGATGTGGCCAGTATACATTTCAATGGTGTCTAGATTTGTTGTCGGTACTACATGGGAGGCTACCTTGCAGAAGCTAACATACTTAATTCAACGGAGCTACTATTTACAGAAACGTTTGTTTACAAGTGCGTGACGGTGACCTAATGATCACTCTGTATTATATGATTAACTACAGTGCATAAACACATAAATATAAATTAGTTTTAGGTTACTATATTCTAACAAAAGATAAATCAGAATTTATTAATTTCAAATTCCTCAAAGGGCTATTAATTCATACTGAAGACTTCTGCAATGGCGGATATTAACAACAGCAATAAATAGCTGACGGAAATCGATGAATGCTACTGTACAAAAATATCAATCATCAACGGGAATCGAACCACGGACCTCCCAATTGCTGGTCGGGCACCTTAACCATTTGACTATGATTCCCGTTGGTGACTGATATTTTTGTACAGTACATTATATTTTGTAAATCATCATATTTTGATATTTTTGTACATCATTTTTATTTAATACTGTTGTCATTATCCGGGAAGTCTTCAGTATAATTCAATAGCACTTAAAAGAATTCGGAATTAATAAATTCTGTTTCTGTATATTTGACAGCGTGTTAAATTGTCACTTCAAACTAACTTGAAAGATAAATCGCTTCAAAATTGTGACTAATTTTGTATAAAAAGTCTGAACTTGTTGAAGTAGTCAATTTATTTGTCACAGTACCATAGTAGGTAGCTTCACAGTTTAATTGCTGCATCCTCAGCTGTACAGTAGAAACAATTAGTCTGGGAGCGTGGCCGTTTGGTAGTCAGCCATGGAGTGTTTTTCGCTCATTTCTAAAAACATGTGGCCCGTGCGACGCTGCAGATGTCTTCAAGGTCAACTAGCAAACTTTTACAGGACGGCTAGTAGTGAAACTAGAACCACGCGCCCAGAGTAATTGTTTCCACTGTACTAAAGCTGGGAATGCAGTAAGTAAGCTGTGAAACCATGGTACTGGTTCAAATGAATTAAGAGGTTCGAAAATTTCAGACTTATTATTCATGAAGAACAAGCTTTACAACAAATTTCTGTGACTAATTTATTTATTATAAAATTTCATGGATAAAAGTCAAGACAAAATTAAATTATTGATGAGTAGAACATTGATAAAATAAATTTTTATACAGCAAAATGTGAAAATATAAAAAATAATTATTGGCAATCTTCTTTAATCGCTTTGGAATGAAATGAACGTACAGTGTAACTTAGTCTTTGAAATATTTCATGAATTTATTAATTTCATTAAATATTATTCTATGATGAATAAGTCAGAACATTCTTATTCCATGAGTTATTTAACGCAATCTATTACAGCTTCAATATGTGAATTGAAAATAACTTTTATTTGAATACTTATTCACAAATAATTGAATAAAATATTTTATATTTACCTCAATGTAAGTAACTAAAAACACTCCAATGAATACGGTCAGTAGGACAAGTCCCATCCACCACAAGAATAAATCTGACAAACATTGGAACTCCAAATCACTACAATCATTAGCCACTGTTGATAGTCAAGGAAAAATGTATTATTAAAATAAAAGTACAAAATTACATACTACATAGAACATCTGTTTGAAAGCAAATGATTCTTAATAAATAGCATGAGAGGCATGAGACACGATAATTTTGCTAATAAATACTCGGCTTTTCTGGGAAGGTTTCATGCAATTTTTGAAAAAATTAATTATCAATAAATTTCAATATTTTAACAAATTAATTAAAACTCTAAACAATGGTTAATATTTTCTATCTTGCATTAATTTTTAATTACAATATTAATATAATACTAGCTATTGTGCCCGTCCTTCGTACGGATTATGTTTAGAAATAAGACTTTCGAATAAGAATTTCGGCTTTTTTGATAGCAACGATCATACGATACAGTTTTTTTGCGGTACGATTTTTTTACTGTACGGCGACAACTGTATACTGTGATGTTCACATGGTCCGGCTTTGCTGCTTATTGCTGTGCTCTCTCCTCCTTCTTCCAGTTCAGTTTTATTTATTCCAGTCCAGGATTTTTTTTATTTGTGTAAGATAGTTCAAATTCTGAAGACTTAGAGATACAATGTAAGCTAGCAAATGCCAATAAGAGCTTAGGAGCCTGTACAAAACTTCTATCATCCAAACTGCTATCAAGATGTACAAAGTTAAGATTATACAAGACCATCATACAGCCGGTATTATTGTATGGCAGTGAGACATGGGTCCTTTCCAAAAGAAATGAAGGACGATTAATAGTTTTTGAGAACAAGTTTCTGCGGAAAATCTTTGGCCCAGTATGTGAAGATGGAGTTTGGCGCATAAGAAAAAACAGGGAATTACGTGCCCTATACCAAGAACCAGATATAATAGCCCTCATAAAAGCCAAAAGAATTAGCTGGTTAGGTCATGTGCTTCGTAGAGAGGAGGGAACAAGGCTGAAGGAGGTGTGCAAGGCCGTACCTGCAGGAAGGCGACCATTGGGAAGGCCTAAATTAAGGTGGCTTGACCAAGTTGGGAAAGATGTTGTCAGGTGTGGAGGAACAATTGAAATGGCAGAGGACAGAGAAGAATGGAGGAGGCTAATCTACGAGGCAAAAAATCGACTGAGATTTGTGACGCCCCAGCAGTAAGTAAGTAAGTAAGTGTAAGATTTTTTTAAATAAGTTTCTTACTGAAGGTTTCTCTTAAATTTTGATCAAAGTACACAAATTCTGGTTTCAATATTCCACACATTTTTCTCTCTTTATTTTTATATTAAGTCTTGTCCCACAAGGCGGGTCTTTCATATATTAGAGAAATTAAATTTTCACAATTAATATCTTCCACTTCTGGACACTGGAATTCACTAATAAGATCAATGCTGAAGAATATCAATGAAGAAGATCAATGCTGACGATCTGAAGACTGTTTCCAGCGTAATAAGCGTATCGTTTGAACATATCCATTACCGGTACATGTGCCACCGGATACGGATAGTTATTTTGCGGTACAGCTGATTTTAGCGATACAGTTTTCGAATACAAAACCGAATGTAGAAATCGGCTAGAACAGCTTTTTTACTGGATCCAGTCGAAACAGTATTGTGTGAACAAACAATATGAAATGTACATGCAAACGAAAGCACTGCAAAATAACTGATACAGAAAATTTACTGTACCGCACAAAAACTGTATCGTGTGAACGGGCCGGGCCCTTATTAAACAACTTAGAACGTAAGCAATTCAGTGACAGGTATCGGAGAGAATATTTTTTGAGAACAGCTGATTGATATATCATGATAAATTACGTGATTTGTTGTTATGTGGTAATAAAACTTAGAAGAAATGTATCCAAAATCGCACAATACTTGGTTTTTAAACGTTTATTATTCTGTTAAAAAAAAGTTAATTTAGTTTTTTATAGCTAAAGACATTGTCAAAAAGGTTTTCAATACTGATAAATAACTTTAATCCCGATCGATGCTCTCGTTTTTCAGGAGAAGGCTGCGTAAAATGTATCCAAAATCGCAAAACACTTGGTTTTTAAACGTTTATTACTCTGTTAAAAAAATAGTTAATTTAGTTTTTTATAGCTAAAGACATTGTCAATAAAGTGTTCAATACTGTTCAATAACTAAAATCCCGATGGATGCTCTCGTTTTTAAGGAGAAGGCCGCGTAAAATGCCTTTGGGGCCGTGACAGACAGACAGAAAGTGAGATAAGACTATTTTCGGCTTATTTAATGTATAAAACGTAAAAATAACCAAAAAAAATATAATTCTGATAAATGTACAGACAAAACTCTAATTTTATTTATATAGATAGATGCAACAGTTTTACTGTATGAATAAGACATGAATATTTCAAATTGTTTTGAGATTTGAAACAAATCCAAATTGATTTCAAATTTGTTCACAGGAGAGAATTATTCAAGGCTGCTTGATAGTTTTTTACTTTTTCGTGATATACTAGTATGCTTCAATAGTTTTATATGTGATGATCAAATATACACTACTACTTTGAGGAAAGCGAATGAAAAAATAATTACGGACCATCATTTAATTATATTAATTAATAATTTAAAAAAAAATGAAAATACTGGTCTACGACAGCGACATTTTATTGAAATTATTACAAATATCGTGTGAAGTACCGTATTAGTTACTAGCTCTCAGTCAATCATTATATAACTTTCTACAGCTTACCATGGGCTCTTACTGTCACATATGCTATCTTAGTATGGTGTGATTCATCAAAACAAAACCTTGATAGGGTGTTTTAAGACCCAAAAGAAAGAGGTTAGGTGTACGGAAAGAGTAAATTGATTAGATTTATGTAGACCGTTGTTCAAGAGACTTGGTCTCCTAACTAAACCCTGCTTTTATGGAGAAAATTTTTTTAAATATTCAGTTGATTTTTATAGTGTACAAGAGTTCTTTTCACATCGAAAATAAGTTTCACCTCAACTAATTTATATAGTAATTAGCTAGTGTATAGGATTGGCAATATTGTATGTATTCAATTGTTGATCTGACTCCCCCTAGACTCCTCAACTGGAGTTTTCAAGACATAATCTACAAAAAAAATTACCTCTCTACTGTAGTTACTGTAATTAGAGTCACACAATATACATCATACATCTGCATAATACATACAAAAATACATAAATACATACATATACAACTACAACTAAAAAATATAGAGTCATGTTTTAAACTGCTTGAATCTTGAAATCTTGATCTGGTTCAAATTCCAATAAACTATTTTTCAACTTTAGGTGAACAGAAAATAACATAAAATACCATTTAAATAACATAAACAATGTTTTGTTCTAGGAGGAAAGTATTGATGTCTGCTGTCTACAGAAAATGTTTCACTGTAGTTTATTCAAAAGGATACTTTTCGCCAGGAATCCATACTTATGATGACCAATAAAATGTATGCTGAGATTGACACCAGCTCCAATCATCCCGGTTATAGCGCCAAGGACAGCAAAATTGAAGTATCTTCTAACTGCATTGAAACTGTACATTTTATAGTTGATCTTATGGGATCGATGTAAGTATATTGAATTTTCCACCACATCGTAGTCCAAACTCTGGAATCATGTATGAGTAGATTTTATAACATATTAATGCAGAAAATAATCCAATGATATTACAATTCACTAAAAATTGTTGAATCGGTGTAGATGGAAATGATAGTATTTAGTTGAGAATTTGAAATTCATTTCTATCAACATTTATAACACATTATGCTCCTGGATCTCTACTTCAACTACGTTGCTAATATTAACTTTTTTGATGAATTTAACGACTTGCAGTCAATTTTTAAGAATAAGATGAGTAATATTTTACTCACTCTCTAGGCCGAACGTCTAGGATGCCTTGAAGGTGAGTTTCCATGACTCGAAAACGTTCGGCCTAGATAGTGAGTAAAATATTGCTTATTCTTAATTAAAAATTGACTGAAAGTCGTTAAATTCACCAAAAAAGGTGACATATTATTATGTGGTGTCTGTGGTGTACTGGTGCCAAAGCGGTGATATCAGTATCTATATCACTCTGTATATGTCAATATGTAGTCGCACATTAGTTATCTTTTAAATATACAATATGTAAAAATGTTACTTTTACAGCATTCCACAATTCACTGAATAAAATGCTCATTCTCTTCTAATTTAAATTCTTTGCTAGACAAGAGTTGCCCTCTGTGAAAAGTTAATTAATAGTGGTAACATGCAATGATATTAAATTAACAAAATCCACATTGTCACCTTTCTCTCGAGAGCTGTGCAGGGCCTTCTAGTACTAAATTAAATAATTGAGTTTTAAATTGTTCAATAACTAGAAAAATTTTCAGATTGATAGATTGTTGTTTGAATTATTTAACAACATTTGCCGCTAGTTTCACAGATTTCGAGTTTTGTGGGTTACGTTTAATGATATACATCCTTCCTCCAGCTTAGCCATTTGTTCTTTAATAAATTTTAACTAGAACTTATTGAATCTAATAGGAGTTTTATAAAGTAATGGTTGCATCTTTTAATGAAACGTACCTCAACTTTCTTACTGATGAACTCATGGCTTGCAGCTAGTCTAGTATGAAAGTTCCGTAGAGTTTGATTCGTCTAGAAATGAAAAAAGAATTATTTTATAGAGATTAATATTATTCAACCGTAGTTTGTTATTACAGTATTATTATACACTATTTATAGCCTACTATAAAATAGTGAATTCCATTCTCCCACAATTTTTTTCCAGCAAACGTTAAAATGCATGCAATAAAAAGTATGAAAAGTTGAGTAATAGACTTAAAGTTTGAAAAATTTTAAGTATGAAAGTATTTTAGTACTTCAAAATAGGTAAACTATTACACTATGGTAATATTGCGGTGTGAATAATAGCCACCGTCTTATACTTCATTCACACAAAAGTGAGAGTTCATATTCAATTTAAAGTTAATGGTTAATCGTATCAAACTTTACTTTAGTAAGATAATAAATACTCCATAACCCTTTCAGACCTGAAATATTTTTCATGATTTTTCTCCCCTGATTCATGTTTATGTTGTTGTTTTTCATCTCTGTAATACATGAAAATTGAAAAAAAAAAATTTTTCACTGGTTGGATCAGAAAAGGACCTGTACGGGTTCGGCTCTATTTCATCTCATTATCTCATTATCCAGTAGGCCTAGTAGGCTATATTGACTATCAAAAATAGAGAGTAACTCTATTAAAAATGAGAGGAATAATGTCAACATAGGCCAAATATACAAGAATTATACCATATTAGTCTAAATCATGCTCCCGCATTTTTAATGCAATTGTCATTGCATTCTTGAAAATCCATAATAGACTAAACCATCACTACTTAATAATAAAATTTTAAACATAAAACAATTGTGTGAGTAAAATAATAAAATTTCAGAATAATTCTAGTCATTGTGGGATATTTTTGGTAAATATTGACATTTACAATTAGTTTGTTAAGCACATATTTAATTCACTGACTCCAATTGTAGACATCAAATTAATCCACAAATCAATATATTTAACTATTACTAAACTAAAACTAATTGTTTTTGTGGAAATCTCTGAAACAGTTTTGTGCTTTTGAAAAACAAATATAAACATCGCATTTTTCACACCTTACTCTGGATCTGGATTCACAACCCTACATTCTACACTGCCTAAGAGCTTTCAGATCATCTGGTAGAGGCCAATGGTCATAGCCATCATACACCTCTTATCTGCTTCAGAAAGTGTTTTGGGTGGATTATAAAACTTTGACCTAGCTACTGTTGGTTCATCATATCACTTTCACTGTCACTAAGGACAGACCTGCAAACCGCAGGAGTTGAAAGCAAAGCCTCAGCCAACTTCATTTTAAATTTCAAAAAATCCAAGCAATTTTTCTTTTTTAAATTGTTTGCTTTGGCATCCCACATGTACCTTACCCAACAATTCACTACACTCAAATCAATAAAATTCAGAATGCATTTGGGGGTCCATTTTTTGCTCTTATGCCAATGAATTACCATAGTAAATTGATCTATATAATTGGCTATTGATATAATAAATAATTCTATTTATTTCATTTTGAGAAATACGTGTTCCATTTGTGTGATAAATGAATGAACAAACAAGAAATATTGATGTGATTATTGCTTTAAATTGAGTGAACATGAATGTCATTTCAATCATAATATCATAATGTTAAAAATCTAAACAGACGTGGGTCTTTTAATGAAAAATTGGGTGTAGTTTATGCTGTAGATGTAAATCATCATTTAATAACATATTATTGAACTTTTCATCGAATATAAACTGCAAACAGAAACAACACCTAACCTTTTTGGTGTGGACAGAATGTAAACAGTGTAGTACACAAGATGCCTAAGAGCCTAAAGCTGGATTTACACCAGAGTCTGTGACACATGTCAGCGACAAAAAGTCAGAGACTTTACAAAATCTTCTAAAATTTCTTGCGACATTGTGTCAGTGACACTTGTCAGCTACTGAAATACTGTGTCACAAACACGATTTTAGGTTTCCCATCGAGAGTCGGTAACGATCAAAGGACTGTCAACGACAACATGTCACAGACTCCTGTCGCAGTATATGTAAACGCTGTGGTGACTTTTGTCTGCGACAAAAGCCTCCTGTCTCTCGCGCGCCAAATATCACTTGTCAGTACAGCTTTTAGAGAGCTACGTCAGGCGTAGCATTGCGGACAGGCTGTGAGATACAATATGTCACTGACCAAAACAAAAGTACAACATGTAGTAGTACAACATAAAGTAACATTATCTGTCAGTGACTTGTGTCGACGACTCCGTTTGTTGTAGTAAACATACAGCAACTAACGCTAGACTGCTCTCTTGTGGATGAAATTGGTACTTAAATGCTCAGTAGAACCTGTACAATCCATCGACTCCGGTCTGAGGTAGGAAAACAGATTCTCTCTATATAATAATATATATTTTTAGTGACTGCTACGCACCCGTACAATTGTGTGGCTCCGGTCGGAAAGGGATAAACTTACCACAGAATTCCTTCCTGAGTTTTCCATTTTGCGTATTTACTTTGAATTCAGTCTCAGGTTTTCAATCTGAAATCTTATATATATGATGATTAAGTAGGTTACAGTATTAAGTAATAACAGTAATAATATATTACTATATATTACATATAATAATTACATTAAAATTACATTAATAATATATTACATATAATTTTTGATTGAGTTGAGTAAATATTTATTAGGTATTAGGTAGCAGGCTTATAGCCCCGCAGGAAGAAAACGCCGAGGAAATAACCATCTCTTCTCTTTCCATCCACCCCTCCTGCTCCTGCATGCAAGCCAAGTTAGCCAACAGGCTTTTCACAAGAGATTAGGTGGAAGGTATTCGGTAATTAGATAGTTATAGTTAGTAAACGAATATAGTATTTATTACAAGATACAAGTATGCAATGATTTTCAACTTTCAATCGCCAATATGTCAACGAATCCATAATTACTTTTATCTGTGATGTTTTCCATGACGAAATACTTGATGAACAATCTAATATCAAAACTGACACTGTATTTTTATTTAAATTATGATTTTTACTTGCTTATACTGGACAGGCAACAATGCCTATGCGAGAATTTATATTTCATATACAGTAATTAGAAGTGAAAGGAACTAATGTATGTTTATGATTATTTTCTATATGTACCGGTACTTTATTGCTTATTTTCTTTCCGCATATTGTACAGCGTATATTTTATGGAAATAAGATACTGGAGGGATGCATTTCACTTCTAAAGATAAGCTTTATTGTACATTGCATTGCAAAGAGAAGAACTGAAGCTTCTCTTTGATTATTAATATATATTTGATTATTGGTGAAAAATTTTTTTTAAATTTTTTATGGAGAATTGCCAATTAAGAAATTGATTAGAAGAACTACATAATAAGAATAATTGTAAAACTCTGAACCTATTAGATTCAGATCAAGTTATAGATTTCTCTCTAGATAATGCATTTTTAAGGGTCTTTCCCTAAATATTAGAAGTGTTAAGCGAAATTTTGATGAATTATGTGTGCTTCTTACTAGTTTAAATGTTGATTTTGATGTGATTATACTTACTGAGACTTGGTTGTCTCAAGATAGCGGATTTGACTTACCTAACTACAAAATACATAAAGCCAACAAAATACAATAAATGTGATGGCATTATTGTTTACATTAAGCAGGATATTAAATTTGAAATTTTGAACGTTGATATTGATCACACTAATGTTATCAATTTCATAATTGATTTAAAGCACATTCAGTTTTATTTTAAGACATTGTATAGATCCCCAACAGATAAAAATGTAAATGATTTTTTGGTCTGCCTTGAAATGTTTTTGGATGAAACTAAACATTTTCCCAATAAAGTGTTGATTGGCGATACCAACATTGATATCTCAGAAGAGTATATGGATGTGTTGAACGAATACGGATATATTAATTATCTCTATGGAGACACAAGAATAGGTCACTCATCCAAGACATGTATTGATCATTTATTTTTGAAAAGTAAATGTTATACCCTTCGACCAGCTATCTATAATAGCTCTATTACCCACCACGAAGCAATAATGAGAAGTATTAGTAAAACTGATGATGGAATAACTGTTAATAATCAACAAATTAAACCAGATAAAATTGATTTAAATTTTTTTCGTGATAAAATAAATAATGAATCGTGGAATGAAATATTGTCTGAGAAGAATTCTAAAAAAGCATTTACTCTTTTTTTTTTTTTTTTGATACATTGATTAATCATTTTAAAACATCTATGAGGGTCCAAACTATAGTTAGTAGAAGACTAATCCGACTTAAACCTTGGATAACAACAAGTTTGGTGAAATTGATAAGGACAAGGAATAATATGGCTCTAAAACTTCGAAAACAGCCTTTCAATTTAGTTCTTGTTAAAAAATATAAAGATTATAATACTATTTTAAAAAGAATTTTGTCTGTGATCAAAGAAACCTATTTTAAAAATAAATTTATTGATTGTAAACACAATATCAAACGAACTTGGGAGACCATAAATGAAGCAACTGATAACATTAAACAAAAGAAAATGATAGCTTCTGATATAGAGGGAATAGATAAACAAATAATAAAATCTGATCAAAAAAGAGACATAGCAGATGAATTTAATAAATATTTTACTACTTTCGGGAAAGTAATTACAAATGAGAATTTAGTTAATATTGATCAGAACAAATTATTTGAATACAAAACAGATAGATCTTTTTGTTCCTCGTTTTTTCTCACACCGGTCACAATGGAGTTACAGAAAATGGAATCAATAAGATTTAGGGGGATTGCACTGGACTTTTTTCGGTCATACTTGTATTCGAGGTCACAAGCAGTTAAAATTGATGACACAATTGGCAGTAGTATGAGAGTTTTCTTACTTGTTTTCCATGACTGGACGTGAGATAAGTCTACAATTTCATTGAGTCTCCGCAGAAGGAAGATACCTTTATTGATTTTTTGGAGATGTAGGTAGGCCAAGGTTACTAAAAACACCTTGTAGGTAGGAAAAACTTGTTTATAAGAACCTTGTAGGTAGTAAAACCTTGTTTATAGGAACCTTGTAGGTAGGCTACTGGTACATAATATTGGGCATTTCCATGTTAAATTTGTATCAGTTGTCTGCACATAAATAGGAAGTTCCACCTCTATTACAAACATTGATCAAATTTGGCAAATCATTTATAAATATATAATGAAAAAAGTGGCCCGAGAATGGAGCCCACGAATATATAAGGGTTAAATTCACTTGTAAAGTATTTTGAACAATTATTTTTATGTTTCAATATGACTAACTTCTGCCACCAAGGAATACAGTAAAATTTAGAAAATTGACAATTATTATCGAAATTTGAAGGTCTCTCAAATATATTAAAATATTATTGATAAGTAACAAAAGTAGATAATGTATTAACAATGTCTGAGCTATATTATAGAGTAGGAAAATAAATGCATGGTAACCTTATACTGAGAGTGTAAGAAATAAATAAATTAAATGTAGAGTGTACTTTCTATAAACTGTGAATAGCTATGAAATACACGAGATCTTCAATAATGTTTTACTCTTAATTAATGGAAGTGAATGAACAGACGTCTAAATACCTGGTTGATCTTTTTGTTTTCAATTAAAGTTCTTAGGTAGTGAGTGCTAAATACTGAAAAACACAGTCAGCCATCACTGGAGCAGTCATATGAGTTTCTTGTATCATTTCCACTTATTAACAGGTGGCAATGCTTGTATTTAGAGTTAACTTAACATATGATATTTTTTTTGTAGATTTGTGATTAGTGGGGTGGGGATTTGTCCCGATAATTTCAATAGAAATCACTACATTTTCCACCTCACAAATACACCTTAAGTAAATTAATTTCATAATGAATAATAAGTCGAAGTTGTCACAACAACATTTATACTTTTTATTCATAAATGTGGTGTTACAACTTCGTCTTATTATTCATTATGGATACCTTCCACAATATCACCTTCGCCACTACAAAGAAAGTTAAATTGATTTCGTTACATATGATCACACATCACGATAGTGTGATGTTTAATGCATTATTATTATTTTTATTAGACGTAAAACTCCCAAAGTGGAAGACGCTGAGTAAAGGTGGTTCATTTTTTAACTTGTTCTTCTTGTTTGCCCACCAGCTTTTCATTTTTTATGCGAATTCAGCTTTTCTCACTCCATTTTGTTCCAACTCTTGGAGATAAAAATGTCTCTGATATAACTTCCCATTTATAAAGTTTTATTCTGAAGTTTTTTCTATTGTAAATTTATTTGTTTGTTATTTTGGCTAGTACTAGGTCTTTTTTAACAATTCGTACGGTATTCATTTTCCTCCATTGACAAGTGAGGCTACATAGTTTACAATTTACAATTATTTTTGTTAGTCTATTTTCTGGAAGCCTCATGATGTGACCATAAAATTTAAGGCGTCTTTTCCTCATATCTGTCTCTATAAGTTAGTTTGAAGTGACTGACAATTGGATAAACTGACAAATATACATAAACAGAATTTATTAATTTCGAATTCCTTTAATTGCTATTACTTTATACTGAAGACTTCCTCAATGGCGGATATTGACAACAGCATTGAACAGCTGATGGGAATCGATGAATGCTACTGTACAAAAATATCAGTCACAACCGGGAATCGAACCACGGACCTCTCAATTGCCGGTTGAGCGCCTTAACCACTAGACCATGGAGAACTTTCTGCACAGGAGCATTCATTTTCAACTTGGCCATATCGGCTCGTATCTCACAAGTTAGTTTGAACTAATTTGAACAATTGTCAGTCACTTCAAACTAACTTGTGAGATACGAGCCGATATGGCCAAGTTGAAAATGAATGCTCCTGTGCAGAAAGGTCTCCATGGTCTAGTGGTTAAGGCGCTCAACCGGCAATTGAGAGGTCTCTGTTTCGATTCCCGGTGGTAACTGATATTTTTGTACAGTAGCATTCATCGATCCCCATCAGCTGTTCAATGCTGTTGTCAATATCCGCCATTGCGGAAGTCTTCAGTATAAAGTAATAGCAATTAAAGGAATTCGAAATTAATAAATTCTGTTTCTGTCTCTATATTAGAATATTCTTCAACTTTAGACATTATCTGTAATCTATATCCGTTTTCGGTACGCCTTGGTCCAAGGATTTTCCTGTTTCTTTTTAATGTGTTATCAATTAAATGAATTGATAAATGCATGCTAGTTATGCAAAATGTCTTTAAAATTATTTTTATGAATTTCGCCTAAACATAATAATTGCGTATTGCAATATATCAATTTGCGTGTTTTATTTTCTTACCATTTTTTGAGTTTCTTTAGATTATGATAATCTGCACTGTACATATTTTTTTTATTTGGACAGTCTGACTGCCTCATCATCATAGGCGTGCGCTTGACTCCTATGGGTGCCGGCGACGAAAATGGGCCCCCGCATTCTACTTATAGGCCTACATATCCCCACCCTCGTACCGTTAAATTACGTTGAAATATTTAGTGAAAACACTCCATAGAGGGAAAAAAGGACTCTGTTCTTCTCTACCCGTTTTCCAGAAAGAGATTCTCCAATTATCAAAATGAATATTCTTATTTTATCGCAGAAACATATTGTATTACATTCAGAATTCAGAAAATTGTACTAATTGACAAAAATCTACAGTGCCATCCGTCTTTGAAGGGTACCATACTTTTGAATTCCTCAATTATTTCATGGAAATCCACATTCTTGGCGAGCGTTTGTTCTACAAAAGGAATCACAAAAGGTTCTACAAAGGGATATGAATTTGGATCTAAAAGTGGCGCTTAAATTTAAACGGAAAACTAATAGCTGATATTTAATTAAATAATCATAATTTATTAAGTGAATAATTACTAAAAATATTAAGAATATTGATTATTTTAATACAAATGTTTTTTACAAATAAATTATATATTTGTATGATGTTTATCAGATAAAATATTCATTTATAACGCAATAAAAATATATTTGCTTAATATTTAACAAAAAGTATTAAAAATCTTTTTCATACCTAAGAAATATTATATTGTTACGGGTTCTATGTCTAAAATAACGCTGGCAACACTTAAATTTATCACTCGCACTTTATTTACACAAATAATCACAACACTCACTGTTCAGTAATGTCTTACAGAAAAATAAGCAATTAAAAACAGATAACACGATATTGTTCAACTGATAATGAGTTTTCAATAAACTGTACAAAAATCAATCACTAAAAGTTAGAAGGCTGATCTAATATTAATTAATAACTGTACAATAGACTGTCCAATAATATTCAAAAAGAAAAGTCGAAAAAGAACACTTAACTTACGTAGCACTAGTCCGCGTAATACAACAAAAACTATTCAGTAGCTCACTGGTATGAATTAAACAGGAAAAAGAATTGTCACTAACAAAGGCACAGAGAAAGAATTATCACTATATAGACACGTATATATAGAACTGTCAACTTGTTTATCACGACGAAATTTCAAAGACAACTGAACTAATTTACACAAATGCGTTCGCCTTAAATAGGTTTTTCAAATATCGAGCAATTTCTACATTTTTCTATCATCTTCTGAACAAATAAATAAAGAAAACTGGAACCTTCTACAATATTCGATAAGACTCCATTAATTTCTAATCAAACAAATAGAACATTCTGCTAATTACCAAGTAAACACTATAAAAGTGTCAAAAACAGTGTAATTAATGGCTTAAAAGTAAACATTTACATAGCAGATAACACCGAGAACCATTGTCTCTTCTTTCTTTGTAATTTCACATTCGCTACAATATAAACAATTATAATAATAATAAGCGTACTGTATGGCTTTTAATGGTGGGGAGACCCTTACGGTTAGTTCCACCTCGCCGTTTGTGCCATGTCACGGGGAAACATGGTGGACCTACTATTTTAGGTGGGTTCCGAACCACCGGGTAAGTGATAATAAAGCTTATAACATCAAGTCATTGAAGCACGGTCACCCATCCAACCGCAGTCCTAACCTGACTGAACATCACGACCACTTGAACACCACGCTCACCGCATGACCAATCACCACCCTTGTAATAAACAATAATTATAAACACATTTTACATGATTTTTTCAAGGTTAAAATTCTTTGAAAATATCATAATTAAAAGATAGTTTAATTAAAAATCTAAATTTATAAAAATTAAAATATCTAAAAATTGTTATCCTCTGGTATATTTTCCGCTTGGTGTATGTTTCACAGAATATAAGTTGATAATTATAGACGATGATTTCATAAAGTCTCTAGAGATTTTTTCAGAGGATAAAATAATATTCCAACCCCCAAATCGGGGCCCTCTTGAAACGTCCATGGGTGCCGTGGCACCCATGTGCGCACGCCTATGCTCATCATTGTTGATCAGAATGAACAGTAGTTGCATTGGAACTTTGGGACAGGAGCTGTAGGACCTATAGGTGAAATCCGAACCAGTGGTGTGGTGAATGAAAGAAGAAGCAGTCCAGGACTCATCGACTCAACATTACTGTACATCAAATACCATCACTGACGTATAGTGCGTTGTCTAGATGGGCCCAACCCGTTTTACTGCAACATTGAAACACAATGCAGCGTCTCCAACTGCATACATACAATAGCCTACTAGGTGCAGTGCATTGTAATAGTAAAAAAGATTTCCCCACTTCATCTTTTCTTCTTTAACCTTGTCATTGTATTCACTTCAAATTCTATTGTCAACAAAACTATTATAAAGATATAAAGATGAGAGACATTCCTGAACGATTCCCGACGGACAATGCCCAAGTAATGCCTGTGTGCTATGCTATGCCCATCCTCTCCCTGGTGTTCTTATACGCAATGGAATCTAATAGCAATCCTGCTCCAGTGTCCAGTCTAGCCGTATTCAACACCGAGTTGAACCATGAAATTGGATTTTTCAATAATTTACCCATTTTTCTTGCTGATGAAGACCACATTAATTTTATTTCGACAAATTTAAACATACAGATTACATATAATACATTTGCTCAGGGTACAATATAGCTTACATCATGCAAATCATAAAGTATGAATACAAGTAATTATAGGAAGATAATGAGTAAAAAAAAATATAATAATTCACATTGAAAAAACAATAATAATAGATTCAATTCAATTTTATTCACACACATACAGAATTACAATTTTAAGACAAATTTACAGTAATCATCGGTTAAATATTGTTCAGCACACACATACTCCGATCAATGAAACATAGACCTGTTTGGTCTGTTTGTGGGTCAATGAGTCTAGTACTTTATAATTCTAATAATTTTTACTATTGCTCAAATAAAAAACAAAAAACTATCACATACACACAAACACACGCCAGTCGCGGAGCATCCACAAGAGGAATAAGATAATAGTTTAAGAGAATAAAAGGAAAAAACGAAAAAAGAGAAGAAAATAGCAATTTAATGTTGGTACATCGATTTTAAAATCCCTTCACATTGATACTCATTTAAATTCATTAGCCAGCTTGTTATTGTAGCGAATATGAAATTGGAGGGAATAGAGAGAAAGAAGAAACAGTGGTTCTCGGTGTTTTCTGCTATGTAAATGTTTACTTTTAAGCAATCAATTACTCTGCTTTTGACACTTTTATGGTGTTTACTTGGTAATTTGTAGAATGTTCTAGTTGTTTGATTAGAAATTAATGGAGTCTTATCGAATATTGTGGAAAGTTCGAGTTTCCTTGATTGTTTATTTTAGAAATCGGTAGAAGTTGGTAGATAAATCTAGAGATATCTCAATTATGATAAAGTATATAAATAGAGGAAGACTCTTGTAAATGAGTTCAGTCTTGTTTGTAATTCGTCCTGATAAACAAGTGTGACAGTTAAGTAGTTCAGTTGTTGTTCTACGTTGATAACTGGCAGTAGTGACAGTTCCCGTTAATACAGACAGTGAAATCCCGTTGGCGCTATTACAAACCATCCAATGAACTTTCGTTGTCTGTAGTGATAATTCTCTTGACAGTTCTATAGTGATAATTCTTTTACCTATGACTGTATTATGGACTTGTGCTACGTGAGTTGATTGTTCTTCCTCGACGTTTCTTTTTTAATATTATTGGACAGTTTATTGTACAGTTATTATTTAGTATTAGATCGGCCTTTTGACATTTAGTGATTGATGTTTGTACAGTTTATTGAAAACTCATTATCAGTTGAACAATATCGTTTTATCTGTTTCCGATTGCTTATTTTTCTGTAAGACATTACTGAACAGTGAGTGTTGTGATTATTTGTGTAAATAAAGTGCGAGTGATAAATTTAAGTGTTGCCAGCGTTATTTTAGACATAGAACCCGTAACATTATTATTCCTTTATACTTGGAGAGACTATAGGCACCTTGTTGACTTATTGAAGGCGGAATATTTTTCATAATGATGTGACTAAGATAGGAGATATTCATGTGCAAAAGTTACATGGAAGGCCAGAGTGATGAAAACGGGCCCCTCTTGTAAAATAAGGGTGGTTAGTCTCTGAATTGAAATGTATTGTTACGGGTTCTAATAGCTAAAATAAGGCTGGCAACACTAAAGTTCACACTTGCACTTTATTTAAAAAATATTAGTCTATTTACACAAATTAATTGTAAGTTCAATAAAGAAAAACAAATCAACAAATGACAAGCTAATACTTATTTGCAGTAATTATTTACAAGATTTAATTAATAAGTAATTACAGGCCGATCAATAATAAAAGAAACAAGAATCCAATAAACTGTAAAAATGAATAATTAATTACAGGTTGAACAATAATAAAAGAAACAATAGTCCAATAAACTGTACAATAATGCCGAAATAAATAATAAAAAGAGCAACTAATCACTTACAAAAGCACAGACAAATTCGTTATTTGACAGTCCCAAATAATATCACTTAACACAACGTCTTTAAACTATTAGTAAGCTGCATAAACAGTAAACACTTGTCTCTGCACTTGACACTGTCTAAAGACTGAATGAAGCACTGTTTACTCCACTGGCACGAGATCTGTAATACAATCTGTCACTCGGGTTTGTAGAAAACTGACAGTCTGATTCATGTGGACTCCTACATATAGGAGATAGTTGTCATAATTCCAAGAATTGGAGCTCACGAGACACTTCGAGAATCCTCAAGAAGGCTTGGGCTAGAACTCGATTGTTCTAGAAGAACGTAGAATTGACGAGTAGATCAATTGAGTGAGAGATTATTGTTTAAAAACCATTTAGGTTCAAATTCTTATTTAGCTATTTTGCAATTAAGTTTATTGAGCAGAAGTTCATATATTCATTTCATTGATATTTCTTTTTTACCTTTACAAAAAAATGTTACCTATGTAAAGAATCTCAAGAAATATACATACATTTTGTATATTATCGACTGGGTTTGAATTTTTTCAATAGTTATAAAAATCTTCTTTTAGTTTTAGAAAGAATACGGGGGGCTTTTTTCGCATTTTTTGGGGGGGCCTAATTTATGAGGGGGGGGTTTGTTGCTAAATTTAGGGGGGGGGTGCGTCATGAGGCTTAGGGGAGGTGGGCACCCCTGTCAAAACTGACACTGTATTTCAGTAAAAGTGAGTGTAAATCACATTTAATTGAAATACAGTGTTAGTTTTGATATTAGATCGAATTTCTTATCAATTACTATGTATTTCAGTAAAAGTGAGTGTAAATCACATATTTAATTGGAATACAGTGTTAGTTTTGATATTAGATAGAATCTCTTATCAATCACTTCCCGGTGGTTCGGAACCCACCTAAAACTGTAGGTCCAACTCAACAATATCCATCATCCAATTCATTGCCCATGCAAAGGTCTCAGACCTATGTGGGCTTCATCCTCCAAAAAAATACATTGTTAGTTTTGATATTAGATAGAATTTCTTATCAACTACATAAAATATTTGGCACCGACTTCAAAAGATTACTTGTATGAAATTTAAAATTTTCTCAGTTTAAAGTAAATACTTTATTTTAAACTTTTTAGTACGTGAGTATTTAATCATTTCACTGAAGTCGGTTTCTTTTTTTGTTTTAAAATATGTTTTTTAGTATGTGCCGTGAAAATGGTATTAGACTTAAATGGGAAAAATGTGAAGTACTGAAATCTGAAATTACTTATTTAGGGTTTAAAATTGACAAAGATTGCATACATAAAACTGATGATAAGATTGCAGTTGTTAAGAATGCAAAACGTCCTACAAATGTATCAGAGTTGAAATCTTTTCTAGGGTTTGTTACATATTACTCAAGGTTTATACAGGGCATGGCTAATTCTCTCTCACCTTTATACAACTTACTCAGGAAAAATGTTGTTTTTTTGTGGTCACAATAGTGTGAAACTGCATTTCAAACAATTAAGAAAGATATTGAAACAAAACTTACTCTTGTGGATTTTGATGTCACTAAACCTATAATTGTTGCTACTGATGCTAGTAAATATGCTATTGGTGCGGTTCTTTCATGTTTAGATGAAAAAGGTGTGGAAAGGCCCATAATTTTTGCTAGTAGATGTCTCACTGCAGCTGAGCGAAATTATTCCCAGATAGACAAGGAAGCATTGTCAATTTATTGGGGAGTTAAGAAATTTTTCAATTACTTGTTTGGTCGTCATTTTACTTTACTGACTGACCACAAACCATTACAAAGCATCTTAAATGCTCATGCTGCTACTCCATCCATCAGTGCTACACGTTTATTACATTATTCATTATTTTTACAAGGTTTTGATTACACCATACAATACCGTAAGACCACTGAACATATGAATGCTGATTTTTGCTCAAGATTTCCTATGGAAATGGTTAATGACAATACTATTGATGAGGTTCAAATTGTACAAATGAATCAAATTAATATTTTACCGGTTACAAGGGAACAAATAGCTCATGAAACTAGAAAAGATCCAGATATGTGTAAATTACTTCGACAAATTTTAGGTACTGAAAATGGTGAAAATACAAACAATATTGCTGAATATTCAGTTAAGTAAGTAAATTCGTATGGCTTTTCGTGGTGGGGAGACCCTTACGGGTAGTTCCACCTCGCCGCTTTTTTTTAACGACTGCTTTTTTTTATATGCAACCGGGACCGACGGCTTAACGTGTCCTCCGAAACGTTGAACAAGGTTGTATTATGAAAGGCTTACGAGTTATGATTCCAAAATCTTTACAATCTAAAGTACTTGAGGAACTACACCAAGGACACTTAGGAATTGTAAAAATGAAAGGCCTTGCACGAAGTTATGTCTATTGGCCAAATATTGATTCTGATATTGAGCTTGTTACAAAGAATTGTATACATTGTGTGCGTCATTCTAGACAACAGTCTAATGTGAATTTACATCCATGGCAATTTCCTTCAGGACCATGGCAAAGATTACATATAGATTTTGCTAATCCTTCTCCAGGATTATGGCTGTTAATAATTGTTGATAGTTACAGTAAGTGGGTTGAAACTTACATAATGAAAACTCTTTCAAGCAAAGAAACAGTTGAAAATTTGCGTGAATGTTTTGCTAGATTTGGTTTACCAGTTACACTAGTATCAGATAATGGTACTCAGTTTACCTCTAGTGAATTTCAAACCTTTTGTACTAATAATGGTATAAAGCATATTACCAGTGCTCCTTTCTTTCCTGCATCCAATGGTCAGGCAGAACGTTTTGTACAAACTGTGAAATCAGGATTAATTAAATGTTGCGAAGGTATGATTGTAAATTCTACTTTACGGTTCAAATTAAATAATTTTTTAATGAACTACAGAAAAGCACCACATGCTACTACTGGTGAAAGCCCATGTAATTTACTCATGAAAAGAAATATTCGAACTAGACTAGATTTGATGCTACCCAATATTACTGACAAAGTGTTATATACTCAAAGAAAGGAAATGCAAAAACAGACAATTAAAGATAAATGTTTCACTATCAATGATAGAGTTATGTACCGAATTTACAATAATAAGGGTAAATGGAATACAGGTATTGTAGCTGATAAAATTGGTTCTTCTATGTACAATATCATTACTGATGATAATCTTTCTATTAGGAGACATGCTAATCAAATGAAGGATTGTAAAATTAATTTAAAGGATTTTTCAACTGATATACCTAATGTTCATTATGATACTGATGTAATTGTGCCTAAATCAACAGTACTTTCTGAACAATCGAAAGCTATTACAAGCAATGATGTTGATGATTCTACTTTCTTTTCTAATTCTTTCAAGAATGTTTTACATTCAACGCCAGTTTCTACAAAATTACCGATTGTGACAGATACTATTTACCATACGCCACAGGCTAGACCTGTTAGGTTCAGAAAACCTCCTGAAAGGTATTCACCCTAGGTTTCATTACGGGGGGAGGTGTCATATAGCCTATCCTTGTACAACATGAATTTTAGTTTTATTTTATGCAGTTGGCAAGACTGTGCCACACCAGAGAGACAACGCCTACTGTACTATGTCTCTATTGTCGATTGAATTTTCATGATGTAATGAGTTTACTTACGCTATTCGTTCTTTTAATAAAATGTATTTCATCAATTACAATGAGTTTGTGATTACTTCTACCACCTACATTACAGAATTGAATACTATAAAATACATAGCACAACAGAATGGTTAAAAACACACACTAATAGACAAACTACTGCACAGAATATCAACAAAACCAATCACTCACACCAGCAACAAACAGAATGACAACCCCCATACATTCATCAAACTTACCTACCTCAACAAAAAAACTCATAAAATAGCAGCTTCATTCAGGAAACTCATAAAATAGCTTACAGAACAAATAATTCACTCAAAAAACACCTGCATTTTCAGACAACATCTCAAAACAAGTACAACAGATCTGGAATTTACAAATTGAAATGTGATGACTGCAACAAGTTCTATATAGGACAAACTGGCAGGACATTCACCACTAGATTCAAAGAACACACAAGAGCCATCTCACACCCAAACACACATTCCACTTTTTCTGAACACATCATTTCAACAGGCCACAGTTATACAGACATTGACACTAATTTAGACACACTACACTTCACTCACAAAAGCCATAAACTCAATGTTTTAGAACAATATGAGATTTACAAACATGCAAAGCAGGAACCTGACAACATTTTAAATGATCAACTTAACTTCTTCTCACACACTCTATTTGACAAAATAATCCCAATTTCAAACCTCCCGCCTACTCATCCCCCCACCCCAGCACCATTCCAACATACATAACCCTCAAACTCATACCTTAAGTCAGTGTACTGTGGGTTGTCTGATGATGCTCTAGACAACAGAGCGAAACGGCCGTCACGCCATAACGTGAGTTAATTTCCATTTAAAAGTGGTTTTTTTAAGTTTATATTACATAGCTTATTAGTGGAAACAAGATGGATCTTCAACATCATAAATAAAATTACTTCCAATTCAATGACGAATATACTACAGCCATCCTGCCGACCTCCCTATGTGATCACCCATTTCTAGCATAATGGTCGAAATGTGTCTCCAACACTAAGAGAAAATCCAAATATTAAAAAATAATTTAATTTCTGTGGAATAATTTAATATAAGAGTCCTTCACCAAAATTTTTGATTGCCGGCCGCCACTGCAGTGCTCAGTGAGTAAAATATTTTAATTTTCTACTCAAATATTTGACTTCATAGTCGTGCAATTATTCATAAAGTCAAATACTGTAATTATTATTAGTAATACGCGCAGTTCGTCATGTATACCAAATTTCAAGATTTCAAAACCAGTAAATGTTACCAGTGTCATTTTTTGGAGGATGAAGCCCACATAGGTCTGAGACCTGTGTGTGGGTAATGAGTTGAATGATGATGATGATGATGATTGATGAGCTGGACCTACAGTTTTAGAATAGAATGACTTTTTTATTTGTTGACGTGGCGAAGTTTGGACAGTTATGTCCAATCTACCACTTAACCAGTTTTCGGTGGGTTCAGAACCACCGGGAAGTGATTTTACAGCAGAGAACAGTGTCTTTTTTGCTGGCCGATCTAATCGGTCACCCTTACAAAGAGTGCCCAGTAGAACGCAGCTTATCCCTATCTGATTAAACAGATACCTGCTTCGGCTCACGGCTATCACTTCCCTGTCGTCTGGTCTATTAAAATTCAAAGATGTTGAAGAATTTGAATAGACCAATCAGACTCCACCAGTAACATTTACCAGTAAATGAGAAGGCTCCCATAAACTCAACCAATAATCTACTTTTCAACCTGATTTTACAAATTGTTTGGGGGGGGGGGGGCTTGAAAACGCTTTTGGCACAAAATGGGCAATCAAGAAGTGGAAGGGCGACGACTGTATTACTAGTAACAATACTATTTGATCTAAAACTGTTATTTTTCTAAGAAAAATTTTGAAAATCCAAAAATATATAGTTTTAAAAAGTACAATAATTATTATAGTTATTGTCGATTAGGACAATATTGTCGATTTGAGAGCGTTAATATGGTAACATCAGCTGATGAACCGGGTCCACTTTGATTCGGTCTCCTGTAAACAAAAACAGTCCCAGTAATACCAACTAGAACCACATAATAATCAAGTTGGCATTGCTACCAGTTACCGGCTTTCATAATCAGCTGACTGCCTCCATTTTATTCAACGTCATCCTCAAACCTCAAACCTTCATCAGTTGATGTCTAGCACTGATAGAGAGAAGAGCTGTTTTGTGCTCCAGTAGATTTTTCAACACACATCACTGGAATGTTACCTTAAATTTGCTATTTAAACAGTGCCTACTGATTAAATACTGAAGTGCTCAAATGATTTAGTGATGAATAAATGGAAAATCAATTCTGGATATCTTTCACAAGGTAAGCAGTTTCATATCAATTTTTGCAATTTAGTCTATTTCAAGACACCCTTAAATACCATAGTTTCTTAATTGCATAGCTTTGCTCCATTATTTTGAAGTGAGAAATAACTAAAATGAAATGGCTAAAATTTAACCTAAAAAGTTCATCATCACTAACTCTTTGAAATCTGTCTAGTCATTTTCAGTTACCAACTCTAATTCAATAACTATGTTTCAATACTCGGGTAGGGTAAACTCTACTAGTTTTCCCCTTTATTAACTTATTTCAAAGCCAAGCTAAGAAACTATTTAATAACTACAGTTTTTAATATAAAAACCAAGAAAGAATTGTTATTCATTTTTAGGTAGACTTCTCGCTATTCATTATTATACATTGACCTTGACTACGGTACCAATTTATTTTATAGATCATTAGAATTTATAAATTTTATTGGGACATTCTCAGTGAACATGCATTTTCTCATTTTGTTAGTTTTAATCTACCAATGCTGCTTGATTTCAAATTTCTCATGAATTTATTTTTATTATTGCTTCTATTTTCCCTTGGACATTATTTTCCAGACAGTGTGCTTCAAAAGTCAATCTTAAAACTATCCATCAATTGAAACGTCCTTCAAAAATCAAAAGCAGAGAATTTAAATTGTTTTTGACTGAAAAAAGAAATAATTCATTGTTTGAAAAATAAGTTCAGAACTGGTCGTCGCCTACATTATAATTATTATAAATTGATAGTGATATTATATAATCAAATTAAAATTAGTTATCACACTAGTAGCCTCTTAGTGGAATTTCAATGAGCTTTTATATCATGATGATCATCCAAGTAACTAGTAACTATATTGATAAACCTCTTATTAGAACTTGTATGCATACTGGGCTAATTTAATTTTATGATTTCAAGAAATGTTTCTTACAAGCCAGCAGCTACCGTACTGATTTGAACCATGATCTACCAATAATTGATTCAAACTATTCCAATCCTTATAGATAATTAATCCATATTCTTTTCAATGAGAAAATATTTTTCAGTCTCATTTAATTATTATCTTTAATCTCTGTCCTTTTGCTCAAACTCCACTTACTCACTTCTCAAATATATACACATCCCACTTGCAATTTGACATGTTCAGTGACTATAGATAGGCCTACTGTACTAATCCAACATTTTCTCAAAATTATGTTGCTGCAACCCAAATTGACCAATTTCTTTGATTATTTCACAATTATTTTTAGGATATTATAAAATTGGGTTCCACTATTTGACGTCGTTTCAGGCATTGCTGAATATAGTTAGCAAGATTATTAACTTGAAGCTAGTTTGTAAAATATTTTTTCAAGTTTGGTTTCTCAGTCGTTTAGTAAATTATTCAGTAGCTATTGATTCATTAGCGGCCCTAAGGCTTGTTTCACACACACACACCCGGCAGTCGGGTAACTGGTGTTGTTTGCCCAGCTGTACGAACATTGCATTATATGGGACTATGTAATCATACCGGATAAACAATAATGGTTACCTAACTGCTGGGTATGTGTGAAACAAGCCTTAGGGCCTCTAATGAATCAATAGCTTTTGAATGATTTTCTAAACGACTAAGAAACCAGGCATGAACCATATATTAAATTGATCATGATGTTATTTCCATGCCAGTGAATCGAAATGACTCATTCCAAATTCAATTCCATTGGATCACCAATTAATTCTAATATATACTAATGATAGTCTTATTGGGATTGAATAGGAAATTTTAATTCATTCCAAGTATCCTCCAACATTATTCTCAAGGGCAGAGATTGTTCATTGATATACTTGATGAATGAAGTGGCTGTTTTACCCTATCAAAATTTCAATATAATTATTGTTGGAGCCGTATTGATGATACTGGTTTATTTTGTATGGCTTTCCATTTTTAAGAACAAGTATTTCTGAGTTTTCAACTATATCCAGCAAAACATATGATGCAGTATCAGTATATTAGGACACATTGTTTAATGCTCAAGATACTTGATCTTAATCAACATCATCACTTCAAACACATTCTATAGTCAATTGAATATTGCCAGCACATATCAATTTCCAATCAACTTTACAAACTTTTATCAATGTAACACCACCACATATTTTGATATAATTGAAGCAATCAACACACCTCCAAATTTGTAATAGCTTAACTGAACTATTTTTTTTTTCAACAGGATGACTGATCAGTTCAACCTACTTCAAGAAGGAGATATGAAAAGACTCAACTTCACGGTAACCTCTTCAGTAGGTCAAGATGGTGGAGTACAAACTGGCCAGGACGTGAAACTGGAGATTTGGTATTATGTATCTTGCTTTTATAGTCAGTTAGGTTGGAAGTTTCCCACCATTCTCCTGCATATGCTAGGAGGTTTACAGTTGTTAGTCAAGTACCACACTCTTCAACCATGCTCTTGGATTGTGCCACAAAGTCATATTTGTGGCTTCGATGGCAGGGTCTGCATCTGAGAGTCCATGTCTCTCTTGTAGAGTTCATGACCGCAGTTGTCAGATAACGCTGCTATACGTCCATCTTATGATGGAGTGGTACTGTTTATTGTAGCTGGTGGGATGTGTTATGAGGCTAACAATCGTGAATGGAGATTTGTTGGGTTGTAGGGCATTTGCAGTTGTTAATCATGTATCACACTTTCTATCCGGGCTCTTGATTTGTGCCATGACATAATCTTATCGCGCTTGATGGTTTTTTGGCTGGGTTCAGTGGCTCTCACGGATGCTTCGAGAGTCTCTCTCCTCGCTAAGGCCTTGTGACTACTTGTTAGTTCCACAAGGAGAACAGGGTGCACTGCTCAGTCGCCACAACCATTTTATTATGGTGTGGTACATTTCATTGCAGCTGGTGGGTTGATATAAGGCTAACAAATGTAAATAGGGATTTGCTGTTAGGTCCCTGTCAGGATTCTCATGTCACATTCATTGTGCATGGACTGTGTTACCCTGTGACCAAGAGATGCCGGTTGCCAGGTGAAAACCCTGGAGTAATGATGTCTCCGACATATGTTGAGTGCAGGTGTTAGCACCTTTATGTTTGGTAATTGTGATAAGAGATTAGATTAGACATTGATTATGCAAAAATTGTGGGAGTGGCTCTCACTTTAGCTTCGGCTACTGGCTTTGTGCTTAGAGCTTATGCCGTATTTACTGTTGCCAGTGAAAATGCCATAAGCTCCAACACTCTGAGAATAGAGTTCACTAAATCAAATCATTTATATATCCTCCTCAACAAAAATAGAAACATAAAAATATAAAAAATACATCTGAATAATATAAAATAAAATTGCACTAAATCAACAAATATATAACTAGTTTATATGGTATTTATATACCAGTTTCAAAAGTACAAATCATGATTTGAAAGAATCAAAAAATTTTCTGGGGTTCTTATACACATGCTAGGAAGTGGAAATATGTGATACTATTTATCAATTGCTTAGAGGCGCTTGCCTACAGATGGTAGGAATGCAAATATTTGAAACTATTTATTGATAGATTATTGGCGCTTGCCTACAGATGTAGGAGTGCAAAAATATTTGATACTATTTATTGATAGATTATTGGCGCTTGCCTACAGATGTAGGAGTGCAAAAATATTTGATACTATTTATTGATAGATTATTGGCGCTTGCCTACAGACGTAGGGGTGCAAAAATATTTGATACTATTTATTGATAGACTATTGGCGCTTGCCTACAGATGTAGGAGTGCAAAAGTATTTGATACTATTTATTGATAGATTATTGGCGCTTGCCTACAGATGTAGGAGTGCAAAAATATTTTATACTATTTATTGAAATATTATTGGCGCTTGCCTACAGACGTAGGGGTGCAAAGATATTTGATACTATTTATTGATAGACTATTGGTGCTTGCCTACAGATGTAGGAGTGCAAAATTATTTGATACTATTTATTGATAGATTATTGGCGCTTGCCTACAGATGTAGGAGTGCAAAAATATTTGATACTATTTATTGAAATATTATTGGCGCTTGCCTACAGACGTAGGGGTGCAAAGATATTTGATACTATTTATTGATAGACTATTGGCGCTTGCCTACAGATGTAGGAGTGCAAAAGTATTTGATACTATTTATTGATAGATTATTGGCGCTTGCCTACAGATGTAGGAGTGCAAATATATTATACTATTTATTGATAAATTATTGGCGCTTGCCTACAGATGTAGGAGTGCAAAAATATTTGATACTATTTATTGATAGATTATTGGCGCTTGCCTACAGACATAGGGGTGCAAAAATATTTGATACTATTTATTGATAGATTATTGGCGCTTGCCTACAGACATAGGGGTGCAAAAATATTTGATACTTTTTATTGATAGATTATTGGCACTTGCCTACAGATGTAGGAGTGCAAAATAATATATTATACTGTTTATTTATAGATTATTAGCGTTTGCCTACAGATGGTAGGAGTGCAAAAATATGTGATACCATATTTATTGATAGATTATTGGCTCTTGCCTATTCATGTACGGTGAATGTGATAAGAAATTAGATTAGACATTGATTATTCAAAATTTGGGGAAGTGGCTCTCACTTTAGCTTCAGCTACTGGCTTTGTGCTTAGAGTTTATGCCATTCTCTCTGGCAATGCTTTGGCAGTGAAAATGTCATAAGCTCTACCACACTGAGAATAGAGTTCACTTGGGTACATTCAAGCATGGAAGCAATAATTCAAGGGTAGTTTAAGGGTGCTGTCCTATACTTGCTAGGAAATGAAAATATGTGATACTATTTATTGATAGATTACTGGCGCTTGCCTACAGATGTAGGGGTGCAAAAATATTTGAAATCATTCATTGATAGATTATTGGCGCTTGCCTACTGATGTAGGGGTGCAAAAAATTTGATACTATTTATTGATAGATTATTGGCGCTTGCCTGCAGATGGTAGGAGTGCAAATATGTGATACTATCTATTGTTAAATAAGGAATTTTCCCCATTTAATCATTCTTGCTCAAGTCTGTTTCAGCCACACTGTGTTGTTGTCATAACCACTTCTTCTCGGGTATTCTTCTCAAACAGATTCAACTCCATTCGTGCTACAGTCTTTTTTTAAGCTTCATCTACTAGGTAATTAACTGTTTTTCTTTTCTTGTAGAATCTATTCTAAATAACTGAAGAAATCACAATAGCCTTCATAGCTAAACAGATTCGGTTTCAGAGCAATTCAAATATCTAATCCAGTGCTGAGTTTCAAGCATTGCATTTTGAGATTTGTCCAGATATCTCAACGCAGTAATAATTCAATGTTTCCATGAGTGATGATTCTGAATCTCCATCAATAAATCAGATAATAAATCCAGCCAATCCGACTTAGCTTTTTTAAATGCTATCCAATTCTAAACTATTCTTGATTATTTGAATTAAAAATTAAATTTTGTTGTTTTAAAACTATTTAGTGGACTTTATGCTTTGAAAATTTCTTTTATCTCTGATTGTTTTCTAGGCTAGTTTGCCAGCAGAAGTGTTCATCTAATTGCTATCAAAGAGGATGGAAACTCCAAAACTAAAACTGATAAGATATATAGTAGTACCGGTAGCTTACCTGAACAGAATTTTTGTTTGAAGCTTGGTATTTGATGATCCAGACAAACTGCTAGCTGGACAGTTACTTGAAAAAATATTATTGTTGAAAATGATAGAATAATATTCTTCAAAAGATTATATTGTTTTCATATTGATGCAGGAAATTTGATGAAAATTTCTGTAAACATGATTAGGCTACCAATACACAGTTTCAGTAGTTCGTTGGTATTATAAACCTTTTAATCAGAATTGAAATGCAATAATTTTTGTTTAATGTTGAAATAATAATTGTTTTTTGCTTTTCTACTGGTGGGGAAGGAATTATGCACAAATTCTGGAACGCAGATTTCAGGGTTATACCGGAACGTTTTTCTAAGTATGTCGGGAATTAAAAAAATATTTTTTAGCAACTTTTTATATTGTACTTGTAATTGGGCATGCATTTATGTTGTTACAATTCTTTGTTATATTGTGTTTTTCATGGCATTGATTTAAAAAACGTTATGTATTAATAATAGCAAAAAAATCATTTTCTATTTAAATTCAAACAATGAAAATATATATAGTTGATAAAGTTTCTATAGAGTACAAGTGACCTTTTCAGATTATTTCAAGTCTCAACTTTTGTAATTTTATCGATTGTGGCTATTGTAATTTGTGAATACTGTTTGTATTGACTAGTCTTAATACTTCAAGGCATGATTTTGAAACACAGTTTGTACAATCCACTACTAGGTAGGGCATGCAGTTCTCTGTTACTTCGTTTATTTGTTCTATTTTGTATTTCCTGTCATTGATTTTACCAGAAACTTTGTATCAATCATTGTTAAAAAATGTCAGCTCCCACTTCAAACAATTGAAGATATATCTAGTTGATAATGATTTATAATTTAAGTATAATTTCAAGTTTCAACTGCTGTAATTTTATCGATGGTGACTAATGTAATGTGAGAATACTGTTGGTATTGACTTGTCTTGTACAATTTGTGTGGGGTTTTCAAGGCTTAATCTTTAAAAAATTCAAATAATAATAAATAAAAATACAGGATGAAAAGGGCAGAAGAAGGAAGAAGCGAGAAAGGTGGGAGGTCTAGGCCACGGGCTTCTCCATCTTTCTTAGTATATTATATTGAATGATCATCATTTAATTTAATTTCCACTTTTAATAATATTTTATTGTTATATAGATAGGAAACATTGTTTTTTAAATGTTATGATTTATTCAAAATTATTTTCTCTTTTGTATGAATTTCATTTATAAAATCTTATACTGGGTTCTCTGCTGTACAAACCGATGGAGAATTTTGAGAGGCTCTTTTTGTCCATCTTGAATTACATCTGAAGTTCTGCTCTTCTGGTGTATTTTGATGATGTTCTCTTTTTGGTGTTTAGGGAGGGGGGTATTGTTTGCGGTACTGGTTCTATTGTGTTGCTACGGTGTCAGTTTGTAGAATAGCTTTTGATGTCTATTTGTTGTATCAGAGGAGTACTGCAGAAAACCCAGCAAATGAGATTTATATTAAAATATATTCTTTTTAAAACAATTATTATTTACTAATAGAAAATGTGGTCAGGGGATACTGTTTGGTTGGCAGGACAGAGGTGATCTCTGGAGGTACCCCAGGGATTGCCTCTCAACTCCAACACTACTTCCCTCCGTTAATGGGTTGTAGTTAGGAGCAGTATCCACCTCGCGTGGCCCACAAGGCCCCTCCCGGAAGGGGGGCAAGTCAACCTTACGTCCTCGAATGGTGTTGATGCCACACCTCGTGTGGGCTGGGAAACGTACGTCCTGGGTGCCCTCGGTTTGGTTCATCTCTTGACTGGAGGCAGAGTTGAGATGTCCCCTGACGGTGGGATACCACAGTGACTGCGGCCGACAAGGCTCTGGCGATTGGCGAAGTTAGGGACACCCAAAGTTAGTAGACAGATCTATCTGCTACTAATCTTGGTGGTCTCTCACTACCGCTTTTCATGAATTTTTACTATTCTTCCTTTCTGTTCTCAATTCCCTTTTGGGGCCAAGTAATAGGTGTTGTTAATTTTAATTTTTTTATTTTCTCATGTAGGCATCTATTATTTTATCATCCTATCATTCGCAGTTCTTATTTAGATTGTTGTGTAATTTAATTTATTTTAAATTATGTGAAAAAATTGAATTAAACTTAATATTTTGAGCTAGTATTCATGCGAGCAGCAGAACATATAGGACGTCTAAAGAATAGTAACTTTAAATTCTTGTAATGATGTGAAAATTCTTTAGAGTAGAATTTGATGTGGAAATAGTGCGTGATTTGGATTTCTGCTTTCCATTTTCAGGTATCTGTTCAATCAGAGATAAGCTACGAAACTCCTGGGCACTCTTTGTAAGGGTAACCGATTGGCCAGCAAAAGAGACTCTGTTCTCTGCTGTATAATCACTTCCCGGTGGTTCGGAAACCACCTAAAACTGTAAGTCCAACTCAGCAATCACCATCATCCAATTCACTACCCACGCACAGGTCTCAGTCCTATGTGGGCTTCATCCTCCAAAAAAAATCATGGGAATAAAACGCAAAAACATTCATATCAAAAAACTAGGTCTAAGCAAGGGCGTCATTTTAGTCCAGCTTATGAGGGGGAAGGGGCATTTATTAAAAAATCTATCTGAAGAGTTTGAATTTTGTCACAATTTTGTTTCTTATTACTATTTTTTCAAGTTAATATCTTATTCCAATAAAGTAATTTTGTTGTTTGGTATAATAATATAATAATTATCTATACCGCTTTTTTCACTTTTGGCTTACCGTATATTAATAACAGGGGTGCCCACAGGGGGGGGGGGCTATGACGCAGACTGCGTCATTGAAATTCTTGGGGGGGGGGGGGGTTCCAAAAAACGTTTTGGGGGGGTCGTAAAGTTGATTGAAACCGTGTTTAACGTGACAACATTAAAAAATATACTAAGAAGTCACCAGATAGAATGTCAATTAATGAAAATATATTTATAATTATTATTATTATTATTATTATTATACAATTGAATATGAATTAGCTAAAATAATAATGTTTAGGATTTGTGCAGGAACTTGTGCAGATGTACTTGAGTCTATTTCTAACGAAGAAATAATTGAAAGGTTTTCTGTTTCCTCATCCCAAAAACTTCTGTGTGGTTTAGAGAGATAGATTAAACAATAGATTTTAGAGGGAAGTGATAGCCGCGAGCCGTAGCAGGTATCTGTTCAATCAGATAGATAAGCTGCGTTCTCGTAGGTCCTGTTTGTAACGGTGACCGATTAGATTGGCCAGCAAAAAAGACAATGTTCTCTGCTGAAAATCACTTCCCGGTGGTTCGGAACCCACCTAAAACTGTAGGTCCAACTCATCACTCACCATCATCCAACTCATTACCCACGCACAGGTCTCAGACCATGTGGGCTTCATCCTCAAAAAAAAAAAAAAAAAAACTTAGAAGGTGCCTAGCTAACTTGTAGATGGTCACAGTCTACAAATTTAAAATGTTTGTCTTCAAACTGTTGATGTTTTTCATGTATTTTACGATAACTACTTACTAATAAGTAAGAACTGCTTTTGAAAAACTTACTAAATACTAAAAATTCAGTAATTTTTCATAACTATGTCTTTATTTTGTTTTTGAAAGACACTTCTTTCGATTGTGTGTTGTAAATAACTATACATGAAATGTGTGCCTTTTATGTACTTCATCCATACATAAATTCTCCCAAGATACTACACTAAGTAAATAACCTGTTGTTTAACTACTGTCCAATAAATGACTTAGTATTTTGAATTTTTGTGTTTTACAAATGAAGTTATTAACTCATTGTTTTCACTTCCTTTAAAGCAACAACTTTGTAGAATTATTTAACCTTAATCTAATTGGTACACCGAACATAAACTTATAGGTATTTCATTTTTATTGAACATTGTGTATTTGTAATAATATTTTATTGTTTAAAAACCATTTAGGTTCAAATTCTTATTTAGCTATTTTGCAATTAAGTTTATTGAGCAGAAGTTCATATATATTTATTTCATTGATATTTCTTTTTTACCTTTACAAAAAATGTTACCTATGTAAAGAATCTCAAGAAATATACATACATTTTGTATATTATCGACTGGGTTTGATTTTTTTCAATAGTTATAAAAATCTTCTTTTAGTTTTAGAAAGAATACGGGGGGCGTTTTTCGCATTTTTTGGGGGGGCCTAATTTATGGGGGGGGTTTGTTGCTAAATTTAGGGGGGGGGGTGCGTCATGAGGCTTAGGGGGGGTGGGCACCCCTGGTAAAAGAATAATCTTTTAGGTAAAATAATGTGGTAATGAAAAGTAGAATAATCAAAATAATGTGATGTAAAGTTGTCAAAGTTATGTAATGGCCCTAAAGTAATCGAAGAAACGTAAATTTTGGGGGTATGTGACACAGCAACATGCATAGAAGTGATAGCCGCGAGTCGTGGCAGGTATCTGTTCAGTCAGATAAGTCACGAGCGTCTAGACCGTTTCTGTTAGGGTGACTGATTGGTTTGGTCAGCAAAACTCTGATCTCTGCTGTAAAATCATTCCCCGTGGTTCGGAACCCACCTAAAACTGTAGCTCTAACTCATTAATCATCATTAAACTCATTACCCATGCACAGGGTTCAGATCTGTGTGGGCTTCATCCCCAGAAAAATACCATAATCACAAGTTGTTTGAATAAAAAAGGAAAATAGTTTTAAATTTTTCTCAAAATAATTAACCGTGCCAAAATGGGGGAAATTTCAGGAAAGTAGATAAAACAATTTTGAGTTGTCCCAACACCCAATACTACAATAGTTGACCAAAACATTGTTTCTTGAAATGTGATAAAAATCTATTGCTCAGACACAATTTTAGAACTGAGCAAGAGTTTTTGAAGTCAGCTAGAAGTACCGAAGTACGGTACCACATTATTTTGTTTCACATAGGCTAAGTTATAGCCCAGGCAATGAATGCAAAAAAATGGCCATTGTCGTAACAAATTAGGGGAAAGCTGAATTTTTGCAGAATGTTAGTATACATAGTACTTACTCAAAAAAAACAAAGTCCCGACCCCCACCCCGCTTGCTTCCCCCACCACCCCCCCCTATCAACATTGCAAGAACAGTACTTCAGTTAAAGGCTTATAACTCGGAAACTAATTAAGGTATCGTTGTGAATCTCATGTCATTTAATACTCAAAACGATTTTCTAAAAAATATGTCGTATACATTTTCTATGTAGATAGCCTAGTTTTTCAGTAAAAATATAGTTTATAGAAAAAAATGTCATCTCGAACCACAAAAATCAACTTCAACTGATCATATCTTTTTTAATATCGCGTTATTGGTTGTACCGTTCCTTACAAAACTTATAGATAATTTAATAAGCTTTAAAATGATGTGTCTATTGATTACTATAGTTCAAGTTATGGCGTCATAGTGAGTGATGAAATAGTAGCGGACACCGCGTCCCTGAACCCTACAGCACTGTGTATTGCATGGCGCTTGGCTATCCAGCCCAATCCAATAAATAATTATTGTCAAACAAGCAAGACTATATATGCCAATCAATAGTACACGTTTAAAAGTACATTTTCCGAAAAGTCCCCAAAAATTCCCCCTCAACTTTTCCCCCCAAGCCCCCTCAAAGTTGAAAATGTTTCCAATTATTGGAAATTCGATATCTCTGTAACTAACTATCGAACAGAGTTGATTCTTCTTCCATAATATCAGTCATATAATAATCTGCAATAAATGTGCTGTTCACTTTGCCGGTAAACCTGATAGTTTTTTTTATAAAAATTGAAATATCTTCAAAAGAGAATTCTATCAACTAGATTTTTCATTATTTAGGGGGACATTTTTGTATGTCATTTTACAGAAAATAGCGTTAAATAGAAGTTATAGAACTTATTTTTATGAATCCAAAGATGTGTATAACAGCATACTGACGATTAGAGATGATGATTTGATAGGATGAGTGGTTTAGAGGGGGGGGGGGGTGCCCCTTTGCTAACATTGTTGGGCCCTTATCTCAGGAACGATTTGTCGAAATCCATACCTGTATTTTCTCAGCTCTTTGAGGCCACATTTGACAGATAATTTGGAATTCTACTTGAAAGGGCAGTATTGGCTCCCCCCTATATTAGACATGGGCACACTTTTGAAGGAGGGGGCTAGATGAAATGAGAAATTATGTGGGCGGGTCAAAAAATTGATTAGTACTCATTTTTTACAATTCAATCATCAATTAAAAATTCAAGTCTCAATGAATATTATCCTAAATAATTAAAGATGTAGTAGAAAGACTTGTTTAACTCACGAAGGGATGCAGTAATCCAACTGAGATTAGCTTTAGAAGCAATCTGATTTTTAAACCATCTTATCAAAGCAAAAGGTGACAGGGGGTACTTCTCCACAATGGTTTTGGTAAATTGGTTTAGCGTTTAAAAGCAGTAATTTAAGCAGCTCTAGACATCATTTCACTCATTTTGACGCACATTAGAGTATGAAGTTCATTTAGTGCTCATATCATTTGAATGTCTCACTAACAATCTATTTATAGATGGCCTTTTACATTTAATTTCACTTTTATATTCAGTTTGAAAACAAGTAAAGTTTTTTTTAATGTTTGGTAGTTATACTTATGTCTGGTATTTTCCACTATTTACTCTAAAAGCTCAACTTCTTTTTTGTTCTGGATAAAAGTGATGTCACAATTTCATTGAGACTAAACATTCCAGTTGGATCTTTTTTAATGTGTGGACCTTTTGGCATTGATAATCAATAATGAAACTACAGTAGTTTCTTTATTTTGTAACTGATGACCAATTTCAAGCATGTATTCGTTTCAACATATGAAAACTTCATCCAATGACAACAGAGGCAGGAAACCTCTTGAAACAGTAAACAAGAATTAGGCCTATACCGTCATAATACAGTAATTGCAATTTGAGTCTTTCTTCCTTCCCTGTCGATTTCACGTTGTAAGCGGTAGCTCAACTCTTTAGTAAGTTAACTCATATCTAAAAACTGAGAGCAAACTGAGATGCGATAATATTGTACTGAGAAATCGAAAAGATAAATGAATAAATAACCGTTATCCTAATTTAGCAAAGAAAAATTTTTTTTTTACATTATATTTCATATATTTCTTATAACTTAATTTGCATGTGTGATTCTAGTCTTCACTCGAAATCATGTTCCGGGCCAGCTCACGGGCCATAGTTTGCCCATTACCGCCCAGAAGTGTACTTGGAAAATGACGATTTTCATTATAAATAGTTTATAACTCGTAAACTACTGAAGAACAAATTGCAAAATTCGTCTCAAATTGTAGGTAACACCTTTTTCTGTCATATCCTTAGTAAGAGAACCACTGAAAACACATTTTAAATCAAACTAAACAATTATTCTATATATACGTAGGTTTTCCCGATAGTACAGTCATACAATGTGTTGGACAAAAAATGTATAGGACACAGTTATTTTAGACAATACAATTTCCTGAAACATGCCAGTGGCATCTTTGTATCATGCATGAATTTTGAGTTATTGTAATTCAAAATGTTGAAAGATTATAAAAAAATTGAAATTTCAACTTTATGAATGATTATAACTTTCTATTCATGCTACAAGCCTGCCGTTGGTACCCAGTTTTGGGTAATTGTATTGTCCACAAGAAAGGTACCGTATCTTGTTTATTTCATGTTTGACACAAGGTGTGGCTGTAATATCGGAAAACCTGGAAAATTACCAAAATTTTTGCTACATATAAAACTGTTTAGCTTGATTTAAAACATGTGTTCGGCAGTTCTCTTACTGAGGGTATGAAAGAAAAATATGATACCTACAGTTTGAGACAAATTTTGCGATTTATTCTTCAGTAGTTTACAAGTTATAACTATTTATAAATCATCATTTTACAAAATAATGTAGTATAAGGGAAGCCTATACTGCCCTTTCAAGTAGAATTCCAAAATAACGGTCAAATGTCAAATGTGACATTTTACATATGAATTGAAATAGCCTCGAAGAGCTGAGAACATAAAGGTGGAGTGCATCAGATGTTAGCGAAGGGGTACCCCCCTCCTCACTACATCACTCATCGAACAAATCATCATCTCTAATCGTCAGTATGCTTTTATACACATCTTTGGATTAATAAAAATAAGTTCTATAACTTCTATTTAACGCTATTTTCTGTAAAATGACATACAAAAATGTCCCCCTAAATAATGAAAAATCTAGTTGATAGAATTCTCTTTTGAAGATATTTCAATTTTTATAAAAAAAACTATCAGGTTTACCGGCAAAGTGAACAGCACATTTATTGCAGAACATTATATGACTGATATTATGGAAGAAGAATCAACTCTGTTCGATAGTTAGTTACAGAGATATCGAATTTCCAATAATTGGAAACATTTTCAACTTTGAGGGGGCTTGGGGGGAAAAGTTGAGGGGGAATTTTTGGGGACTTTTCGGAAAATGTACTTTTAAACGTGTACTATTGATTGGCATATATAGTCTTGCTTGTTTGACAATAATTATTTATTGGATTGGGCTGGATAGCCAAGCGCCATGCAATACACAGTGCTGTAGGGTTCAGGGACGCGGTGTCCGCTACTATTTCATCACTCACTATGACGCCATAACTTGAACTATAGTAATCAATAGACACATCATTTTAAAGCTTATTAAATTATCTATAAGTTTTGTAAGGAACGGTACAACCAATAACGCGATATTAAAAAAGATATGATCAGTTGAAGTTGATTTTTGTGGTTCGAGATGACATTTTTTTCTATAAACTATATTTTTACTGAAAAACTAGGCTATCTACATAGAAAATGTATACGACATATTTTTTAGAAAATCGTTTTGAGTATTAAATGACATGAGATTCACAACGATACCTTAATTAGTTTCCGAGTTATAAGCCTTTAACTGAAGTACTGTTCTTGCAATGTTGATAGGGGGGGTGGTGGGGGAAGCAAGCGGGGTGGGGGTCGGGACTTTGTTTTTTTTGAGTAAGTACTATGTATACTAACATTCTGGTGAAGATAAACATTAGTTTTGAAATAATATAGAACACCGCCGCCGCACTAGAGCGACCAAACTAAATATAAATATCTTAATCTATTACAGCATTTTCATTCAATTATTGTAGTTTATTTCTTTATATTTAGTATTATCTTTCAATTTATAGCATATTCTTTTATTTTTAATTTTAACTTTCAATCTATAGTAGACCTTTATCTTTATTCTTTTTTTTCTCTCCCTTTAACCTTTTCCTTTTTAACATTTTTTAACATTTTTCAACCCTATTACTCCCCTTCCAATTACCTTGAAGTGCATTTTGAAACTTGTAAAAAGTTTTCTTTCAGTTCTTTTCATTGTTTAATTTATTGTAAGCATTCATTTTATTATTGTGTTTTATTTTATTATAGGCACCTGCTGTAAAACCTTTTTCAGGTTTAGCGGGACCATTTTGTAATGTCTTTTTATGTAATAAAATTGATTGATTGAAAAAAAAAAATTCAGCTTTCCCCTAATTTGTTACGACACAAAACATTCATTGCCTGGGCTACTACTGCGATCGTATAATTCTAGTGTACTGAAGGAGTCCAGCAACAGTTGCGCTAAAGCGTAGTTGTAAAAAGGGAATTTCTTTGCGTCGGAGGGAAATTTTTGTTCAGCGCTTGACAGATTCAGACCGAACTCGTTCGGCCGCTAGAGCAGCATGATCAATCGTGTTTTCGTATCTTGTGGTGAACGTTGTGTGTTTTTTGTTTCTCTACGATCCATCGACGTACGTTTCTCACGTGTTTATTGTGTGTTCCTTTTCTGCTCAAAAAAAACTTTTCTCATTGTTCAATAATTTGAAGTTCATTAACATCTATCCGTCACATGGGAATCTAAACTGTGAAACGGATTTTCTTCAGGAACCAAGTTGTGTAAATTATTTTTTGTGTTGAGTGCCCAACATGGACACATCCTGAGGGATTATCTTTGAAAAGTAGTGTTTGAACTAGCTGCTTGTTATCTCTGTGATTGGATATATTGCTGAGTGAAAAAGGTGAGTTTTACCGACAATATTTTCATGTTAGCACGTTTTCAGGATGTTAGTTTTGTTGAGATCTTGCATAGGACTACCTAATAGTATGGTAATCTTGGATTTATAAACTACTACGACTATAAGACATGGATTAGTCATTGCTGATACTTTTGTAGCGATAAATTAATAGGTTTGACTACCTATTGATTCTGAAAGTAATTTGGCTCGCAATGAGCACGTAAGTGAGGTTAGAATTCATTTCAGATTCCACTGTGAAAAATATATCTTTTATTTTACTGTATAAAACTAGCCAGCCGGGAACTAGGAGAAATTAGAATTTAACTCAATGAGAACTTAAGTGAGGTTAGGATGAATTCCATTGTGAAGAATATATTCCATTTCAATATATAAAACTAGCCGGCAATACTGTACATCTAAATTTGCTGTTTTTTTTTTTTGCTGATTATGTCCTCATAAGACAGAGATATGCGTGGGTGGTGAGGTGAATGAAGACACTAATTATGCCAGGCTGTAAGGGTATAGAACCCGTGGCCGCTGGAGTAGCAGTCAATCAGAGTCCTATTAGACATGAGCGCCCCAACGATTACACCACTGTCGCTGCCCAGTAATCTCATTCTTAAACCAGAGTCTAAGGTCTTAATTCGGTATGGCTGATGAAATCTTTTAAAACCTTAAACTCAACTAATTTTATTGTCATGTAAAGAACTTGAAGCAATCAGAACTATCCTTTGTGAGTCGCAGAAGAGTTTCGAGCTATATGTGGTTCATCTTCAGCACTAGGGCACTGTCTTCAGCTTAAATAGTTGTTATGGTCAGAGAAACATGCAAATGGGTAAGATGGTCTGCAATTACTTTTTTCACAGAATTATATTTATGTACTTTACTAGCTGGCCCGACGCACTTCCAGGTTACATTTCAGATTTCAACCTTCTAGGACTATTAGGGTAGAAGTTAGTCCTAGGGCTCTTTCAGCTGATCAGAGAGGCCTCCTTCGTTGTTTTCTTACTCACCACCTCTGAATGAACATTTGACATTTAAACCTCTTACGACCATTGGGTAGAAGGTAGGTTTTTGATTTTATCATTCGCCACCTTCCACTGAGGACTGAGGCTACATTTCAAATTCCGAGCTGCATTGGCGTCAACCCGGCATAAATTATTACATTTCATCATACCCAGTCATATGTTTCCTACATGACTGCAAGGCTCTGACTATACGGTACATGCAAAGTCTTTGCGGTCCAAACAGCGTAAATAACGCCGCCGCTAAGGGGCCTGCCATATGATTAAAAACTGTTGACTTCTATTAGCTGTTCCTTTAAAGGATAGATTTTTCCTTTTTGTGTCCTTCAGTGAGGACCTTTGGACTCCCAAACGTCACAGGAACCATCTCGGGACTATTCTACATTGTGCCTGAAAATTTCATAAAAATCGGTTCAGCGGTTTCGGAGTTCACTGGGAACATACATACATACATACACATAGACTTTTATATAGATTCCAAGCCTATTAAGACCATATGAAATACTGAAGCTCTTTGTCCAAAATTCTACTCTGTAAAAAGCCTGTTGGCCAACATGGAGGAAGGTGGATGGAAGAAGTTGAGAGCTTCTCCTTCGGGCTTAAAAAATAATACCCTCATGATTACTCTCACTACAGGGTCCGTCAAACTCTTATGATGTTCTTTTGTGTGTCATCAACCCAACTGGCCTGAAGTGGAATGGGTAGAGGTGGGCAGGTGGTTGATAATTTCAAACTAAGCCTTCTGTTCTAGATCAGAAGTGAATAATCTTCAACTGAACTTGATACAGGTAATGTGTGATTAGCCCATTCGTCGTCTGCCTGCTCTCAAATACTTTGATGAAATTAGGGCCCTAAGCAATGCAGTTTTGCTAAGATGATATAAATAATAAATTGCTCACCTAATTATCAATTTATCATCAAATAGCGGCGTACAGTGGGTGATGATTAATAAGGAAAATGTGTAGAATTTTGGTACTATTTCAATTCTTTCTCAAGTTAATCTCTCAATATTGATGATTAATATCAGCTCAGATAATTTGTTGAGTAGAAGAATTTGATATTTTATTGATCTAGCCATCCTCAGGTTAGTTTTGAGTAATTAATTTGAGTTTAAATCTCCAATAGATTCACTAGATTACTCCAGAGCCAGAATACTACGTCTTTTCAATTAAGTTACTGAGTATTTTTTAATGTTTTTAGAGTTATTTTAAAACTGAGTATTTTTCAGTATACTGTCTTTTCAATTGATGTAGGCCACTGGATGAGGTTTTAATTGTCATTTTAATGGAAGCTCTGGGATATTCCGCGTATTGAAGTTGGATGACAGTTGACTACTACTTTCCTTTCCTTTCCTTTTCCTTCGTCCTGGTACCCCCAGAAGAAGGGAGTTTATTAATTTCAAAAAAGACAATACAAATTGCAAATTTTTTAGTTGTTTTACTACTACTACTACTACTACTAATAATAATAATAATCTTTATTTCCGCAAATACAAAGTATACTACTCAAGCAATAGTTTGCAGTTATTGGTTTCTCAAGAATCAATTTTAATTTTCATCGCTGAACCAGACAAAATAGACCAAATTAAAGTAGAGAATGGTTGTTTGTTGTTATTGTGTTGGAATTTGGAGAGTGTTGGAGTTTCTTCTTTTTTTCTTCTTCATAAGAGGAAGACTGACTGCTATTTTGATACCCGTTTATGTTCTTCAGTGGCGATTCAGTGTTTTCATTCAGTAGAGAAAACCTGTTTAATCGCTGCCCATTTTTCAGGCCATCAGAAACCACTGAACAGTTCGCTACAAGTTAAAATATTAATTAGGTCAAAAATGTTGTGCCTGATTTCAACAAGTAAAATTGACTTCTTCCACCTACCCACGCGTGAAACTTAATTGTACGAAGGTGTGTTGCATTAAATATTAATTTACTCTTCACGCGAGAGGATAGTTGAATTCAAACAAGCTTTGTCAAGTTGAAGATGTGGTAATAAATGCATTTAAAAGTTTAGCTAGGCGTAAATAAGTGTCTTATGAAAGTTACTTACTTTGAACAGTTATTACAAAATATTTTATATTTTATAACCAGGTTTTCAGGTAGTCTACTGTATTTTTGTGTCAATTTCAGACCCGTAGCTAGAACTAGGGCCCTTTTTTCAAGTTTATGACTCTTTGCAAATTTCAGCCTTTTAGGTATCACCCTTGGCTGGTGATCTGGGACAGTCTCCCTACTGCCTCAACATAACATAGCTATTATCATAATAATAATAATAATCTTATTTATTCCACAATAACATATAAAGTATACATACAAAATTAACTTAATATCTGAATGTAGCTAGAACACTTAACAAAAATAGCTATTTGTGTAACTAGAGTGCAAAATAGCGTATTTCTGCATCGAGAGAAACAGTTTTTTTCACGAGCCAAAGGCGAGTGAAAAAAGTTTCTCGAGTGCAGAAACAATACTTTGCACTCGTATTACACATTAAATTTTTCCTACAGTAATGTATAAAGTAATTCAAACAGAACAAAACAGGGCATACATAACCTGAAAATTCCTCACATAACCTATCTTCGAATCAAATCGATTTCATCAACAACAACTACAACAACTATTCACAGCTGAAGCAGAGTAGCCAACCTATTTTTGAATGCAGAATAGGGAACCTGCGTATTACATGCTCACTATTTTGTGTTGTTAGGTTGCAAATTTGGAGTGCGGAAAAGTACATTCCCGCACTGCAATTTACTTTCCCGCACTGGTGCAGGAATAGACTATTTTGCGTGCTTCAGTTAGTGCAAAAATAGGCACTTTTTCGGGTCACTGTAGGAAAAATTAATTATTAAATGAAATAATTGATAACGGATTACTTTGATCATTTATTTTACTACAAACGTGAGTTATAATTTCCACTTTGAAGTCTTTTTTAAGTTTTTGTTATATTAGTGGAAACAAGATGGATCTTCAACATCATTTATTTTACTTTTCGAAAGTTGTTAAGTCCTATATAATAAACAGCTACTCACTGTTATCTGTCGACGGTAAGGGCTTGAAGGAGGAGAAGATGAAAAATGAGGAGAAAAATGAATAATGTGAAAAAAGAAGGACATGGTGAAGATAAAGAAGGAGAAGAAAAAAGAGGAGGAAGATGAAAGAGGGTAAGAAAAAAGAGACTATTAAATTTGTCTTTCTTAGTAATGGCGAAGGTGATATTGTGGAAGGTATCCATAATGAAAAATAAGACGAAATTGTCACAACCACATTTGTTAAAACTTCGAGAAACTAGTTTCGGTTGTTACACCATTATCAATCTCAATCAAACGTTTGATTGAGATTGATAATGGTGTAACAACCGAAACTAGTTTCTCGAAGTTTTAACAGATGTGGTTGTGACAATTTCGTCTTATTTTTCATTATTAAATTTGTAGTTTTGTAGATTACACATTTTGTCATTACACATTCTAGAAACCCAGATACAATTGAATCGGGTATCCTGCTAGTTTTTCTATATGAATCTTACTATTTCATTTAAAGTGTTCATTATATACCTTTTTATTCTATTGTTGAACCTCCATAGGACCCGTCTATCTTATTCAGTCACACAAAATTCCAGATTAATGACATTTCAGGTTGCTGTGGAATGTGTAATAGTTCAGGCTTTTCAGCTACTGTGACCAATTCTTATTGGCTGCTTTGTTAGCTCCCTATTGTGCACAGAGGAACGTAGTAATCTAGCTATCTAGCAAGGGAAGTGATAGCCGTGAGCCGTAGCAGGTATCTGTTCAATCAGATGGAGATAAGCTGCGTTCTCCTAGGCACTCTTTGTAAGGGTAGCCCATTAGATTGGCCAGCAAAAAAGACACTGTTCTCTGCTGTGAAATCACTTCCCGGTGGTTCGGAACCCACCTAAAACTGTAGGTCCAACTTATCAATCACGATAATCCAACCGATGAACACTAGTACAGTTTGATAAATTGTCAGCTGCTTCAAAACCAATTTGGAATAAATTTCATTTATTTATTTTAATTTACGCAGTGTGACTGCTGCCTTTCAAAAGGGTTCCCCCCCTCCTACAAAAACCGAGAAAACATACAATCAATTTTCTAAAAATCTTCTTTCAATTCAATTTATTATTCACACACACACACACACAAACATATACAGAATTGAAGTTTGACATAGACATAAAATAACAAAACTACAATATTAAAGAAAAAACTAGGAAGTGATAGCCGCGAACCGTAGCAGGTATCTGTTCAATCAGATAGAGATAAACTGCGTTCGCCTTGGTCCTGTTTGTAAAGGTGACCGATTAGATTGGCCAGCAAAAAGACACTGTTCTCTGCTGTGAAATCACTTCCCGGTGGTTCGGAACCCACCTAAAACTGTAGGTCCAACTCATTAATCACCATCCTCTAACTCATTACCCACGCACAAGTCTCAGACATATGTGGGCTTCATCCTCCAAAAAAAACTGGCTCTGTGGTGTGGTGTGCTAGAGGGAGGAAAAAGGAGAATCTTCAACCAACTATGGGGTTTTCTATGTACTAGGCGGGTAGTAGAAAGAGAAAAAGAGTAAAAGGAAAAGGAGATGAATTTTAAACTATTTTTATGAATAGTTTTGGGTTCGCCTTGTGTTCTCGGGCAGGCTAAGTCATGAGTTGAGTTGGTTGAGCAGTCAGTCGGCAGTGAGCGGCAGTGACCGTTACGTTTCTTTTGTAAATGTGCTCGCGTTTGAAAACGGAAAAGGAAACAGCAAATTCGCGCCTACAACCGGAAAACGACCGGCAATCGCTGCTGTTGCTGTTAATCCCCAAACTCTGTAATTACGTAACTTGAATTGCAAATTTTGTTAGCTGAGCAATTAATGTTTCTAAACTACCGAATCAAGTTTATAGCCGATTTGTTTGTATGAGAAATTCAGTTTTTAGACAAGAAATTATTGGGAAAGGAAGGTAAGCTGGTTATCAAAATAGAGATTGATTGATTGGGTACTTTATTCATACAAATAATAATTCGACAGTTACAAGTATAAAATACAATAAATATAGGCATCGCCAAGTATTATTACATAAAATATTATCAGTCACTTATTACATAAACGGTTTATCTATATACAAACATGAAAATACCACGGAAAATGATATTATATAAAAAGCTTGGTGATACATTTGCATGAAAAAGTGAAGTTAGGGAAGATGTCCCTCTTTTACACTTAACCTTATAGGCAAAAGCCTTGTGACAATTGACAATAAAATCTATCTATCTATCTATCTAACCTTTTCACCCTTAGCCTAATCTATATAGAGAGTTAGATTGTAGAATATGTATTGCGATTTTGGTACAGTACATTTATTTATTTGAAAGAAAATGAGGAACTGAGTTCAAAACAAGTTGGGAAGTGATAGCCGTGAGCCGTCTGTTCAGATTAGATAGATAAGCAACGCTCTCCTGAGCCCTCTTTGTAAGGGTGACCGTATGATTTGACCAGCAAAAATTACTGTGTTCTCTGCTCTAAAATCACTTCCTGGTGGTTCGGAACCCACCTAAAACTGTAGGTCCAACTCATTACAGGTCCAACCCACACACAGGTCTCAAACCTTCTACCTCAAAAAAATATCGAGCTGTGTCTTTTTTTTTTGGGGGGGGGGGGGGGGGGGGGTGTTTATAGTAATTATTTGACATTACTTTTTCACATAATTTTGGCATTTGTGGGGAATATGTTCCGGAAGATCATTCATTCCTTATGATTGATCAAAAGTGGTTAAGAGTGGATAAACTTTTGTCCCCTCTCCGCCGTTTTATGTAAATTCACACTACGTTAAAATAATAATAATAATAATAATTATTTACATTACTAATCTAAAAACATTAATATCTACTATTTAAATAGTTCTCCATGTCGTTTTGTGGAAATATTATGCTCTTCTAGGCCTAATCGCAGTTCGATTACAAATTCGGAGCTCAGAAATAGTTATTATATATATATATATATATATATATATATATATATATATATATATATATTATATATCTGCTATATTTACTAGAGTAATATAGTTATTAGAGTCATAATTATTTGAGTTGATTAGCTCATAGTAATTGAAGCTTTATCTATTTCAAAAGACAGAATCGTCCGACCTTTTTAATTTTTGATAATTATCATTGAAGCAGAAATTGTTCTTGAACTTCAAAGGTGTGAATACGTTGAATGATGATGTAGAATGCAGACAGTATTGAAAATCTTTATTAAAATTGAATGAAAGTGTACAAATTAATACAATAAATTACACTTATTACTAAATTACAATATATTACACTTAGGTTAATAATAAGACGAAATTGTCACGAATAAATGTGGTTGTGACAATTTCGTCTTTTTATTCATTATGGATACCTTCCACAATATCACCTTCGCCACTACAAAGTATGCTATTGTTATTTCCTAATCTATTGAAGAGACGCACGAGACTGTGCAGTACTTTGTATGCAGCATTGATCTTATAAAAGGCGATGATAATACGCCGTGACTGCAGAGATTAAATTTTAATTCGCAGTTGATTCAGCGCACCTCAGTGCTGTGCTGTCTGGGGCCTAGCTGTCAGTGTTTTTTATCGTTGCACGAAAACTGAATCGAACGTGTTTCCCAACAGCTATTCTGTTGAAATAATGCGTCTGACTGCCGAATACTAATGTTGTGTTTGCTGCTCAGACAATGACAAAAGCAGGTCGCACCTGTTGTTGCATTAGAACAACCAGCGTTGATTGTTTGATGAAGCCATTCTTAATTCTCGGCCGTGTTCTTTGATAATTCGAAGGCAAAGAGGGAAAGAGAGATGGATTTTGTGGGAGAGGAGATAGAAGTTAAGGTGGTTTTTGAATTTCAAGTGAAGATTCACACCTGATTTGAATGTTTTGAAATGAAGTCTACGCTCTGAATAAAATAAGTTGCCAGTTGAGTCCTCCTTCGATCAATATTTGGAAAATATTTATTATTATCATATACAAGAACCTAATCCAACTGAACGAAAATAATCCCACGTTATATGAAGAAATGTGGAGCAAATGTACCTTGAATATTATCCGTAATCGGTGGTGGGGGGTTGTGACGTTGGGGAGCAAGTGCCCCCCCACCATCACCTCGCCGCTTTTTGAATTGGCGAGGTGGGTTAACTGATACAGTAGTATGAGATCTCATGAACCTGAAAATTTTCCAAACAATATTTTCATTGGGTTAAGATACTAATTCGAAAATACAGTGCTTTGATGTAATGCCATTAGTCCAGTAGACCTAGCCAAGTACTTTGGTGAGGGAAAAAACATGTAGTAGGGGATTTTTCCCGACGAATTTTCATGTGTTTACAGACGCTGAATCTGAACTCTGGCACCTCGAAAGACGCTTGCTTCACGAGGTATTATTGTTATTTCACTGAAAACCTGAAAAAGCTGGGTTTTTTATGTCCATCGTATTGGGAATTTTTTAACTACCCGAATTTCTCGAAAATGAAAATCACAGGGAATAAATAATCATTCCACAATTATTGCTCTAGAATTTTTCCTCCACCGCAAATTACCGAAATATGACGTTTTGGCTGTCATCTTGGAAATATCTCGTGACACAGGCGTTTTACGAGGTGCCAAAATTTGGATTCAGATTTGGATTTAGCGCCTGAAAATACATGAGAATCTGTTGAGAAAAAACTACTATATGTTTTTCTTGGAATCATATACTTTGCTGCTGGATTCACTGAATTTTCACAGAAAACAGATTAGATTATCTTTCTTTATTCATGTAAATTTACTAATTATGCATATGAACGGTTAAAAACCAAATTATCTACATCACACAGAAACAATAGTAAACTCAGATAATGCTATTTTTATAGTGCAAGATATTATGTACAATGATCTCATTTGTATGATCTTAACTACGGTAATGACAATATAAGTGATGCAGTTTCATGAAATGACGAAGTTTGGACAAGTTTCGGATGGATAGGGCTCTACTAATAGATAGTTTTAATACATAGTAGTTTTGTTTCCATTGCTTTAGAATGTAACTTATAGAATCTTAAGTAAGTTACATAACTTATAGTTAGAAGCTTTGTTTTTATTGATTTAAATACTTTAGAATATAACTTAGTCTATAGTTTTTTTTCTTTTTTCGGAGGATGAATCCCACATAGGTCTGAGACCTGTGCGTGGGTAATGAGTTGGATGATGGTGATTGATGAGTTGGACCTACAGCTACAGAAGTTTTGAATATTGTACGGTAAGGCCGGCCGCACACCAAATCGGGCACGGCGCGGCGCGGCGCGACGTTTTGCCTTAAGGCGCCTTGTGCGACATGGTTTGTATTGGTTTGAATGGAGGTGCCGCACACTGCATCGAGCACGGCAAGGCACGGCGAAGCAGCGCCGCAAGGCGCTTTGTCCTGCCGTGTCAATTTTCGTCTTTCGGGCAAAACGCATCAGGCAAATCGGTCTGCGCATGCGCGGGGATCGCTACCACGTGTAGCGGTGGTTGAGTCATAGCATAATTATAATGTAATTGTCTTTGGTCCTAGTGATAGTCGGTCTAGTATTGTCTAGTTGTTGTGTAACAAGTGAAATGGCAAGCCAGGATGATTAAACTGCAACTCTCATTTACACCTTGAATAATTTACACCAAATTTCACCTTGAATCAGGTCGGCAATAGAGCCATAGAACACAAAAAATTACGATAAAAATCATGTTTGCTTAGTCCAATATAGAAAATCTTGTCCTACGCGACACTACACTACACTACACTACATACGAGCAGAAATAAAAATCGTAAAAGCTACCTTTAGCCACAGATTACAGAAACAACAAAATCAATAATAGATGTCTGTGCTTTAGCCTACGGTGTTTCAAAATGAAGTTCACATTTATTTACCTTTCAATTAGCCTACATAATCAGCGAAGAGGGTTTCTAGTAGATAATTATTTCAATTTATTTTATTTTAAATGTTTTTGTATAATCTAGTTCATATTTGAATACTAGGTCGTCACTTCTCAAATTCCGTACTCACCTTCTGCTTCCTACTGCTCAACTTACTTCAAAATCAGCTCTTAGAGAAATATTCTTCTGACCTAAATATTTTTTCAAGCATTCTCCATGTTCAATACTTTAATCAAGGTATTCAATTAGATGAGAATTTTCCAATCATTAAAACTATCGCGGTTTTATTTTAAAACAATGAAGCCCACATAGGGCTGAGACCTGTGCGTGGGTAATGAGTTGATGATGATGATGATGATAATAAGCGTAGGCTATTACTTTTAATGTTGGGGAGACCATTACGGGTAGTTCCACCTCTTCGTTTGAGAAATGTTATGAGAAACATGTTGGACCTAACTTACTATTTTAGGCGGGTTCCGAACCACCGGGTGAGTGATAATAGAGCTTATAACAGAAAGTCATCGAAGCACGGTCCATCAAAGCGCAGTCTTGAGCTCTCGTGACTCAACATCTCGATCGCAAAAACACCACGTGACTAATCACCACTCTAGCTGGATGATGATGATGACTGATGAGTTGGACCAACAGTTTTAGGTGGGATTCGAACCACCTGGAAGAGTATTTACAGCATAGAACAGTCTTTTTTACTGTTCCAAATCGGTCACCAAATCGGCCACCCTCACAGAAAGGGGTAATTAACTTATCACATCTGACTAGCACGGCTCGTGGCTATTCACTTCGCCAAGGAAACTTCCCCCCCCCCCCCCAAAGTTTGCAAGGGGCGCAGTAAAGATTACCTGTTGATTTGGTATAAATTAGATGAGTCCTTTTAAAAATAAAGTCGCCTTGCCATGCCGTGCCGTGCCGTGCCGATGGTGCTCTTATTTCATCGTGCACGGCGCGGCGAGGCGAGGCAAGGCAAAACGTCATGCCGCGCCGTGCCTGATCTGGTGTGCGGCCGGCCTAATTGCACTCAATTCTATGCTATGTGGGTAGTCTATACAGTGCCACATTGAGACATTAAAAAAGCAACTCAGGATTTCCAAGTTCAATTGCAACTAGTACAGCTAGTGATTATTTGAAACTGGATGTCTGCAAGTGATAATGAAGAAAATAACGAAGAGAGAGAGAGAGAGAGAAGATAGAAAGAGAGTCGACCTTTCCTTTCTAATGGAAGCTGACATTCCGGCTGTGCAAGCATACCAGGTTAATAAACGGATCAGAAGGTAAAAGAAGAAGCATATGCTAATATGGCCTTGCTTAGCTTAGCCGTTGCTTGCTCCGATCTCTTCCATGATAAATTCTCATTGACTCTTAATAACGGCCAGCTATAAATCGTTTGCTGCATGTCTAGGGGATGCGCTCAACTACATACCTTCTGCAATTACAGTATATTGAACGGATTAAATTAGTTGTCAAGAATAGAGCAGATTGTATGTGTGATGTATGTTATGAGTGTGATGTATGTTTGATGCATGTATGATGTATGTATGAGTGTAAGTATAATGAGCAGTAGGAGAATGAATAATAAGACATGAAGTTGTCACAACCACATTTTTTGAAAAAGTGAGATACTATCAGTTCTTACACCATTATCAAACTCAATCAAACTAAAACTAAAGTACAGAGTAGCTAAACAGGGAAGTAGCTAATGAACTAAACAGGGAACCATACTATTGGCTGAGGTAGAAAGTGCCTCTAATAGGCTGAACTTTATTGACGGTCTGTGATTGGCTGAAGGTCAAATTAAGACACGCCCACTGGAAGGAGCAGCAACAAGCATAAATAAGAGTCAAAATCAAGAACTAAAAAACGTGAAAGCAACGAACAAGAACAATACACATTGGAAGAAAATTTGAATGGAAAAGGCAGACAATTGAACATTTTTGAAGCTTTGGAGATAACTAAGTTGGTTAAAAACGATTCCAATAGGTACCGTACTAGTTATAACGATCAAATTCATTTTAAAATTCCAATTCAATACACATTGGAAGAAAATTTGAATGGAAAAGGCAGACAATTGAACATTTTTGAAGCTTTGGAGATAACTAGGTTGGTTAAAAACGATTCCAATAGGTACCGTACTAGTTATAACGATCAAATTCATTTTAAAATTCCAATTCAATACAACTCTCTTGGTTTCATAATAATTTTGGCCTACATTTTAATAGCGGTACTTTCCTGTTTTTCTTAGTTGATCTTGACTTTATTTCAGTGAGCTTGAATTTTTCATTTTTAAATTTATTCAATTCTAGCCTACTTGTGTACTGTTTTTGTTTGTTGCTTTCTGTGTTCACGGTTTTTTGGTTCTTGATTTTGACACTTATTTTGCTTGTTGCTCCTCCCACCAGTGGGCGTGTCTTGTTTTGGTCTTCAGCCAATCACAGACCTTCAATGAAGGTCAGCCTATTAGAGGCACTTCCTCAGCCAATAGTATCGTTCTCTGTTTAGTATGTATTAAGCTACTCTGTACTTTAGTTTCAGTTTGTTAATGGTGAAAACTAGTATCTCATTATTTTCAATAAATGTGGTTGTGACAACTTCAAGTCTTATAATTCATTATGGTTATCTTCCACGAAATCAACTTCGCCACTTCAAAGAAAGTTCAATAAGGAGAAGTTCAGTTGAGAGCAAGTATAGCATGTGTCATGTTATTTGATCATAACTTGTTCAAGGGCAGTGCTGGTAGATCTCTTTCTCTTACCCTTGTAATATGATGAAAAGGTTTAGCGGTAGTCTATGTATAAGGTTCTTCAACGTATAAATCACGTAAGTTTAGATGAGAGAAAAGAGTTATGTTAAGGAAATTATAGCCGTGAGCCGTTGTATCTGTTCAATCAGATGAAGATAAGTTACAAACTCTCTCTCTCTCATTTTGGAGGATGAAGCCCACATAGGTCTGAGACCTGTGCGTGGGTAATGAGTTGGATGATGGTGATTGATGAGCTGGACCTACAGTTTTAGGTGGGTTCCGAACCACCGGGAAGTGAGGTTCACAGAAAACACATTGTCTTTTTTGCTGGCCAATCTAATCGGTCACCCTTACAAAGAGTACCCAGGAGAACGCAGCTTATCTCTATCTGATTGAACAGATACCTGCTACGGCTCACGGCTATCACTTCCCTGGACCCTCTATCACTCACAACTCCTGGACCCTCTTTGTAAGGCAAAAAAAATCATAACGCTCTCGGAGCATAGTACATATTAAAAAAATATAGTGAAAGAAATGGTGAAAAAATATTAAAAAAGATTAGAGTTTAATTAGATAATTTGAAAGAATTTTCACCGAAACGAATAAGAGTAACTTGTTTTCTTAGTACTAGTTTTATTTGTAGTTACTGCAAAATTTATGGAAGTTTTCACTTGTAGATTGTAATTGTAATTTGTTATTCAACACATCTCAGGTTTTCCTAGTATTCATTATTTCTTATAATATATCAATATTTTTTTTTTGTTTCAAATACCTAGGTTAGAACTTTCATAGTCTAACCCTTAAAGCACCTTTTAGTATGTAGTACATAAAGTACAGTAGACTAGGCCCGTATTATTCAAGAACTCTCCTTAAGGTAGACTTAAAAGTACTCATTCAAAAGGCTCTACGAGACTGTCAAATTCAAGAAGCTTACTTAAATAAGATAAATAAAAGAAATAAAGAAAAACAAAATATAAAAATCTTTTTTTTCTTGTACTACAGGGCAAGTAGGAGGACAGGAGGATGATGAAGAGGACAAGAGGGTTGAGGAAGAGTAGAGGAAGATGAGGGGGGAGGAAGAAGAAGGAAAAGAAGAAGAACAAGGATAATAAAAAAGAGACTATTAAATTTAATTTGTAGATAGGTTATTGTTGTTACATATTTTAGAAATCCAGATCCCATTGAATCGGGCAACCTGCTAGTAGTATAGAACAATAGAACCTCGTTTATCCGCACTAACTGGGACCGGAAGCAATCCGGATGATCGAAAATCCGGAGAGTATTTAAGAAATTAACAAAATTGTAATAAAAAGCAAAATTAAACTTACCCATTGTTGTATTGATCTTCACAAACACGAAATAGTAAACAAAATACAACATTTTAAGACACACAAACTATTTACATTATCTTTACTGTACATTATTTACATTTATACCCTAACTTATGGCAATATTATTACTTCTTTCATCCAGCAGTTGATCCGGATGGACGGGGTCCGGATAACCGAGGTTCTACTGTCTAAAGCTCGTACATGCACTAACTTTCGAGATTACACAGGTTCTCTGCAGTGGTGTCCTAGCCAATGGTGTATATATCTAGATTTGAAACTGTATTACCTCCGTTACGAGCGGGTCTGCAACAGCCTCCTGTAGCCTCGCCCTTCTGAAAGGAAGTCGGTCACTTGCCTCGTAAAAGTTCTGTTCTGTTCGAAAACAGACAGAAAGTCCTGGACGGGAGGTGATATTTATTGCCTGAAACTCGACTCTATCCTCTGAGACGCTGGTCTGTTCGCGAAACAAGTCCGTTGCTATGGATAAAGAGAGCATTTTAGGGGCGTGGCCAATGTCTGTGACGAGGGTCGACTGTGATTTAGAAATGCACTTTGGAGATTTTCGGGAACCGTTTTAAAGGCATGCTATGTTGCAGGTTATAGCTGCAAATCACGGATGGTTTTCGAAATCTCCTAAAGTTAATCTTGTAGGATGACTTTAATTCAATATTTAGTTGATAAAGCTTTTTATAGTGTACAAGAGTTCCTTTCACATTAAAATTAAGCCTCACCCCAACTAATTGATTTAGTAATTATAGTAACTAGTGTAAAAGAGTATAATAATTGTTGATCTGACTTGTCTTATACTGGAGTCTTCAAGACGTAATCTAAAAAAAAGGATTTGGAAAAAAAGGATTCCTCTAAGTGCTATAAATTATACTGAAGACTTCCGCAATGGCGGATATTGTCAACAGCATTGAATAGCTGATGGAAATCGTGATTATCGCTGATAAAATGATTCTGTGATTATAAATGAAATGATTTTTTTTTTAAGATTGTCAAATTCAACCCTTTTTCTTCTTTATCTGACACTTCTGCCTCTCAGCATCGAGTGCTTTGTCGTCTCAGTCAAATTCATCCCAAAACACAAATTTAAGTTGATTAGTCATACAAGGAGAACGAAGGGCCTTGAGTAGGAAACAAGAAAAAGGGTATCAATGGAAATTTTATATGATTTCATATTTGAATAATATTCATATTATGTATTTAATTTTGTTTTCCAGCACGAACAGATCAATTGTCATAAATAATTTGAAAAAGAGATTGCATTCACTGCTTTTCAGAAAAATAGGCAATGAATTATTTTTCAATTGTTCAGGAAACAATATTCAAAGATATTTCCAATAAGGTATTGAATAATTTGTTGTATGGTTTTTTCGAAGGTTGAAACCCTGCTAGGTTTAGACCTGTGCGTAGATAATTAGATGGATGATGATGATGATTGATGAGTTGGATTTACAGTTTAGGTGGGTTCCGAACTACCGGGAAGTGATTTTACAGCAGAGAACAGCCTTTTTTGCTAGCCATACCAAACATCACCCTTACAAGAAGAGCTGGAGCGTAATTTGGTTTTCATGGTTGGAGAATGTTGTCTGTTTTGTATTAAGCGGGAATATAAAAGACAGTCTTTATTTTCTCTTTAAGAAATGAGACTTGTGCGTGGGTAATGATGAGTGATTGATGAGTTGGACGTACAATTTTAAGTGAGCTCCGAACCAACAGGAAGTGATTTTACAGCAGAGAACAGAGTTTGTTGCTGGCCAAATCAAACGGTCACCCTTCCAAGAAAAGCTGAAGCGCAATGTGGTTTTCATGAAGTAAAAGAATAAAACACTGTCAAATGTTGTCAATTCCACTTCTTTATCACTACAGCACTGGACCGCGGTTTCGTGGCTTCACCAGTCACATTTTCAACAGTACTAGTTGAAAATGTACTAGTACTGTTGAAAATGTGACTGTTGAAGCCACGAAACCGCGGTCCAGTGCTGTAGTGATAAAGAAGTGGAATTGACAACATTTGACAGTGTTTTATTCTTTTATTATGGAGTTCCACAACATCAACCAAAACTCTACAAATAAGTTTTTCATGAAGTGTTATAACTACAAAATCACAATAATCACATAATTTTAATCACATTAATCGACAGAAAGATCTCTTACTTTCTGTGATTTAGTCTACCAAAATCTGTAACTTGAAGAAAAAGTTATACTTGGACCCAGGTTTCGTCAGTCTGTTTATGTCTAAATTAATAACAACATATTCTATCATTTTAGACTACTTCATGTAAAACATTAAAAGATTCAGTAGTCTTTTAACAATTTTATACTTCATTCTCCATCTTGTAGGTATGAATGTCAGTAGTTATAAATTGTTATCAGTAGTTTATAAATAGTAGTAGAATGTCAGTAGTTTATAACTTGTTATCTTATAATGTACGTTTTATTATATCTTCCGCGAACTTTTACTTTTGGGTGCTTGAAGGCCTGTAAATTCTTCCAACGTTTATATGTGAAATTTCTCTCGTTTGCAATAAAAGCTAGATGAACCTCTTTTGGACTCTGAGACCATAGTAGCTAACAACTATCCGTACTGTAATAAACTGTAACGGTGAAACACGTGGAAGGTCCATTAACTAACTGTATAGCGCAGAATAGTGTTTTCTCATATCGAATTAACAATAATAATTCGAATCAACTGTATGAGAATCGAACCATACAAAGCTTTCAATACTCATCTCCAATCAAATTATTAGTCTTCAATCCTTCTGTATGAGTCTTTGTTATTGTTGCTATGGATATCTTCGTGAAACAACATTAGCTTCATAAAACCGCGAACAAAATCAACCTTAATGTTGCTAGCTATTCGTAAATTGTATTCTCCCGTTAACAAAATAAGATGTAACATATTGTGTGTGAAAATAATTCTGTGGTCATCTTGTGAATTATGCTGTGAAGTTGGTGTTTCTTCCAGTGTAACGTTTGTTTTTCAATTTGAACTGCAGCTTATTGTTTGCAGACTTCCCTTCTAGTTTCCTGTATGCCGGTTACTGGTTTCCAACTTGTTTATGTGTCAAGAACTCCTGGGACCTCTCTGTGAGAGTGACCGATTGGAAGACTCTGTTCTCTGAAGTAGAATCAGAGAACAGCGTCCGGAACCCATCTAAAACTGATTCGGAACCCTGCTAAAACTGTAGGTTCAACTCATGAACCACCATCATCCAACTCATTGCCCACGCACAGGTCTCAGACCTATTCTTATTGTTTGCTGACTTCCCTTCTAGTTTCCTTGGTTACTGGTTTCTAACTTGTTTATGTGTCATAAGAACTCCTGGGCCCTGTTTGTGAGGGTGACCGATTGAATTGGCCAGCAAAAAAGACTCCGTTCTCTGAAGGAGAATCAGAGAACAGAGTCCGGAACCCATCTAAAACTGATTCGGAACCCACCTAAAACTGTAGGTTCAACTCATCAATCACCATCATCCAACTCATTACACACGCACAGGTCTCAGACCTATGTGGGCTTCATCCTAAAAAAAAGAATAAATAATAAAATGATACTTAGAACAAATTGTGAGTACATTTTTTATATATTCACAATTTAAAACTGACTGTAAGTCGTTAAATTTACAACAAAAAGTTAATATTAACAACGCAGATCGTTACGGAACAATAAATCCAAGAATTTATTTTGAAGTTGGGGAAGACAGTTGATCTAAATCCATGGTAAGCCGTCTTCAACATATCTCAAATAGTTATTAGACATATTAGTTATTTATTTCCCTTTCCCTTTCCCTTGTTTCCAACTTGTTTATGTGTCATAAGAACTCCAGGGCTCTCTTTATGAGAGTGACCGATTGGATTGGCCAAAAAAGACTCTGTTCTCTGATGTAGAGGTTCGGAACCCACCTAAAACTGTAGGTTAAACTCATCAATCACCATCATCCAACTCATTACTCATGTACAAGACATCGATGAATGCTCCTTTTTGTTTAATATTGGGCTAAGTATTGGGCCGATCCCTTCGAAACTTCGATGGGACCACCGCTGAATGATGCTTTCATTTAATTTTTTATCGGATGATTCAGTAGTGTTCGAATAATTGATGTGCAAACAAAAACAACTTGGGAACCTCCTTCTGGAAGTCGGTTAAAATTAAGGTTGTTCCGTTTTTGAGAACTAGAAAAATTGTGGGGATATGACGTATTTCATTTCAGTAGCATTGAGTCAAGGTTATTAAGAATAAGTTTACTCCGTTTTTTGAGAACTAGAAAAATGGTGGCTGTATGACGTATTTCAGTTCAGTAGCATTGAGTAACCCATATCATTGACAGCTGATCAAGATCAATTGTTTTAATTATTAATGATTCATATTAATATTTAAGATAATAAATTCAAATCGGTGATAAGCAAAAAACATCATTTTTGCACTGATAAAGTGTGCAAATAAAGCTGAAATTTGCCAGTTGATGGTAATTCTGAACAGATTGACGTCATGACTTTTCTATTTTGCTAATTTGAGCGAGTAATTGAACAACCTTGTTCTATTAACATTGGCATTGAGTAACCCATCATTGACAGCTGATCACGAGAATAGATTCAAATCGGTGATAAGCAAAAAACATCATTTTTGTACTGATAAAGTGTACAAAAAGAGCTGAAATTTGCAAGTCAAGGTAATTCTGAACAGAGTGACGTCATGACTTTTCTATTTTGCCAATTTGAGCGAGTTATGGAACAACCTTGTTTCTATTAACCTTGACCCACTCCAACACATACACTGTTGTTCTAAATTTTCAAAATTAAGAAATTTGATCTATAATACAAGTTGTATTCATTCAAAACTACAAAATCTTATCAATGCTGCCGAAGCTATGACTTTCTTTCCAGAAACTTTGTGGAGACATTTAAAACTTGTTTGAAGTTTTACAAATGTTCGTATAATGTCTAGAACGGATACTTAGTTGGATGAAAAGTGATACAAATAAGAAAGAGAAAGAGAGCTTTGGAGCGAGATAGAAGGACTGAGTGAGAGTGAAATTATGTTTATATATATTGAACGGCACCTAAGGAGGATAAGTAGGATATAAAAATGCAGCTGAACTGGTTTAATTTCCAATTAGTGGTGTAAATAATGACAGGACCGAAGTGTAGAGAGGAAGATTAATTGAGCTGTTTGTTCAATAATTGATTTAATATATATTGGAGTTTTTTATAATTGATTTTATGTATTTCCTTGATTAACTATTAAAGGTGCTTGCTTTGAGCAACCAACTACAGTGGAACCTTGATAAATCGAACCTCAATAAATCGAAATCCTTGATAAATCGAATTTCTCAAATTCCCCTAGAACTTGCTATCCTACCACCATGTTATTTTACCTTTATAAATCGAAGATTTCATGGATATTACCTTGATAAATCGAAGTTTTTGGATCTATTGAGCTTTAATACTATAACCTCTATAATTCGAAGGTTCGGCAGAAAACCCTTTATTATTCGAAGTTTTGAAGTTTTATAAATCGAAGTTGTAATAAGAGAACCTTAGTAAATCGAAGTTGCATGCTTATTGGATAAGATTCTGTGGCACGAATACAGTAACTGATTACAGTAACCTCTATAAATCGAAGTATTTTAAGATGGACCTTGATAAATCGAACCTCAATAAATCGAAAACCTTGATAAATCGAATTTTTGCCGTTCCCCTTGAGATTCGATTTATCAAGGTTCCACTGTACAATTATTTTGTTATGACTATCTTGTTACTGTAAAACTATTAAGGAATAGGAGAGGCGGGGATTCATTCAAATAAATTAATATTTATATCACTTCCCGGTGGTTCGGAACCCACCTAAAACTGTAGGTCCAACTCATCAATCACCATCATCCAACTAATTACCCACACACAGGTCTCAGACCCATGTGGGCTTCATCCTCAGAAAAAGAAAGAAAGAAAGATATTTATAGTTCATAATAAATGAATATAAGTATTCATTTCAATCTTTCGATCAAAACTATAGATACTTTGTAAAAACAATCTATTTTTACAATAAATAAATTTATTGGAAAAGAGATAAAAACAATAATTGAAATAGCAAGTTTGACTTGAAATTTTGAAACTTACTGTAGATTTTTTCTTTTTTTGAGTGTTACTTCAATTGTAAAATCACAATTCAAATAGATATGCAGTGTCAGTTTTGATATTAGATTGTTATTTCAACTTGTACATTGTTCTGTATAATTTATTTCTCCATTGAAGTACGTAAATAAATAATGAAGTATTTGTGAAATAGCAGTAGAGAATATAAAAAGATACTAGAAATCAAATTTGAAATTAACTCCATTTGGAACTGTAGTTTCTGAACGAAGCTAAGGATGAATGTTGGGCCACAAACTATTTCTATTCCAAGCTATAATGTTGAAATTAATTTTGTGTTTTTTATTTAATTCCAGATTTTAAAAGTTGAGATTGATGTAGGACTTTCTGGTCTGTGTGATAATTTTGTTCTCTTTTCAATTCAAATTTCCTCTCACCATTCCAAATTTCCAAAAAGTAGTTTTAGGACTTGTTGAAGTTGTTTTAGGGCTTACCTTGTCTGTGTGGTGAGTGATGTAGCATTTTTGGTTGTGCTGGGCATTTTATTCACAAACTATTTTTCCCACTCTAAATTATGAAGTTGAAATTAATTTTGTTATTTTTTAATTAAAATTTCCTTTTCCATCCCAAAATTCAAAAAAGCAGATATTTTCGTAGGACTCGCCTGTGGGCTGTGGGGTAAATGACGTTGCATTTGGTTGTGTTGAGCCTTTCATTCACATAATATTTTTGCTATTTCAAGTTATAAAGCTCTTTGTCTTCAATTCTTTTAATTCAAATTTCCTTTTTCCATTCCAATTTCAAAAAATTTGTAATTGACATTGGTTGTAGGACTTCTTTTACATGTGGGAAGTGGGAAAGCAACGTTGCATTTGGTTGTTCCACACTCCATACTTTTTTTTTTATTTTCCAAAGAGGTTGTTCGTCAGTTTCTTGCTGTAGACTTTTTGTCCAATAAAATTATTTTGTGCAGACGATCACGGTGTGAGTGATCACCTGAGATGCAGTGGCGCCAGTTTTGGCCGTTCGAATCAAGCACGCCAAAATCGATTCGATTTCGCTCCACTTTTCTCAGCTCGAGTGTACTATCATCAGATGTTTGTACCACCACCATCATCATCATCATCATCATCATCACCATCATCACCACCACCATCATCTTCATCACCATCATCATCGTCGTCATCATCAGTTGCAAGTACTGTACACGCTTAGGCGGCCTCCACAATCGGGTGAAGAAATCGACCAATAGAAACCGCGGGAATCACTGGGCTACATGAACTGTGACAGGCCCTTACTAATTGCTGTTGAAAATTCACATTGCAGCTCTGAGTGAGCCATGAGCCATGAGTAGCTGAGATGGAACGCCAATGTTGATGATTGCCTTTTTTATTCTTATTCTTTTTTTTTGTATTTCTTTTTCTTCCTCCTCATCCTCCTGCTCCTCCTTTTACTACTCCTCATCTTCCTTTTACTACTCCTCATCATCTAGCTCCTCCTTCTTTTTCTTCCTCCTCATCCTCCTGCTCCTCCTTTTACTACTCCTCCTTCTTTTACTACTCCTCATCCTCTAGCTCCTCCTTTTACTACTCCTCCTCCAACTCTCACTTCTCCTCCTTCTCTTTCTTCTACTTCTTCATTCTCCTCCTCATTGTCTTTCTTCTACTTCTTCATTCTCTTCCTCCTTCTTATCCTTCTTCTCCTCCTCCTCCTCCTTCTTCTCCCCCCGCTTACTCTTTCTCCTCCTCCTCCTACTCCTCATTATTTTCTCCTCCTTTTACTACTCCTCCTCTTAATTTATTATCCTTTTTCTCCTCTTTCGTCTCCTCTTCCTCCTCCTTTTATTTTTCCTCCTCCTCCTCCACCTTCTTCTCCTCCTCCTTCTTTTCTTCTCCTCTTACTCCTCCTCCTTCTTCTCATCGTACTCCTCCTCCTCCTTATTCTCCTCTTTTTCCTCCTCCTTCTTCTCCTCCTCGTCCTTCTTCTCGTCTTACTCCTCCTCCTACTGCTCTTTTTCCTCTTTTCCTCTTACTCCTCCTTTTCCTTCTACATCTTCTCCTCCTCCTCCTCCTCCTCTTCCTTTTTCTCCGCTTTACTTCCTCCTTCTCTTACTCCTCCCCCTTCTTCATCGCCCTTCTTCTCCCCCTCCACCCTTATCCTCATCTTCTTCACCTCGTCTTCTTTCTCCTTTTAATTCCCTTCTCCTCAATCAACCGCGAGCCGTTGCAGGTATTTATTCAATCAGATAGAGATAAGCTGCGTTCTCGTAGGTCCTGTTTGTAACGGTGACCGATTAGATTTGCCAGCAAAAAAGACATTGTTCTCTTCTGTAAAATCACTTCCCGGTGGTTCGGAACCCACCTAAAACTGTAGGTCCAACTCATCAATCACCATCATCCAATTCATTACCCACGCACAGGTCTCAGACCTATGTGGGCTTCATTCTCAAAAAAAAACCTTAGCATTTTTCCTCTTCATCTATTTGTTTCCACTGTGTTCATGTCCGAGGCTAATTGCAAAGAATGAGTTGACAAGCTATGCAATTGAAAAATATGCATAGTTGGATGATAAATGTATAAATAAAATGCACGATTGTAGAATCTTCAGCCGTAACCTTTATTTATTCTGATTTGAAATCAACAGTTGTTAGAAACGTTCAATAACAACAAACAGTTGCTAGATGCTAGACCTGTATCTTGGCAATGGATTGACAACACCAGTCCAGGCATGGAGGCAATACAAAGTGCGTCTGTGCTCAGCTAAGGATGACCGACCAAATAAGGATGGGTCAGGAAACGGAAATGTTGTCTACATTCTATGGATTGCAACCTCAGCCTATCTGCGCATTAAGGTAGAGAAACAACACGAATGTCACACAAGCCAAATAGACATTGGAGAATGCTTTCCATTGTTTGAATCTCAACTCGAACACGCTGCTAAAGAGCTAGTGTGGAGAGGTTTCAACGGAGAATGGATTGTTTAAGCAACGCATTATTTAAAATTGAAACTAATAAAAATATTCCAAGGAGAATATAGACTTGAATACACTTTTTAAATGAACCATGGCTAGTGAGTTGTTTGTATTGTAATAGTGTGATTTAAGAAAAGCTCCGGTTTTGTTGCAACCTACTAACTTTTACTACTACTACTTTACCCACGCACAGGTCTCAGACCTATGTAGTTTAGGCTGTGGTTTCCTAGACCGTAATAGATACGCTGCGTATCTAAAACGCAGCCGCCGTTCCGTGGTTTCCTAGACTGCGTAGAATACACACGGTTGTGCGTGCTGGTGTCGTGCTGACTTGAATAACGTTTAGTTATAGAAACAAAAAAAAACAAAAAACAAACACAAGGCAACATATAATTCAAATAACAAATTTTATGAGGGCGAATTAATTGTAGGGGACATGTAACAAGGGAATTTAATATCAACACATTATGGGGAATAAATTATTGGTGATTTTGGTTTATGGGGACAAATAATGAGGGCCAATTAAATGTAATAGTATGTAATTGGAATACAAATAACATCTTATGGGGAAACTAACCCTAAATGAATAAAAATGACACTTGTTTAACTCCGTTAAACAAGTGTGCTGCGGCTTAGATACGTTTACGCAGCGCATCTATTACGCGTCTAGGAAACCACAGCCTTACATTTGATATTATTCCATCACGTCTTCACAATCCAATTTTTCTCAAGCATTCAAGCACATCTTAAATCAATAGGAATGGAAAAGAAAAGTGAAACATCCATGATTCAATGGAGGAAACTCGTCAACATTGTCTATTAAATAAAAATTAGAACTTATGCAGTATCATCATGAATTACATGGACAGGGCTCTTGTATATAAAATCATAAAGAAGTATTTGATTTATTTTAATAATTTACATATATGCCTATAAAATCTGATAAATGAATATTATAATCAAATAATCTTTTTAAAGAGATCTCCTACTGTCGTACTTTCACAGAAGATGTCTCTTTCCAGACTACGAGATCATTACAAAGTATAGAATAAAAATAATTTGATTTATAGTCTTCAATGTAATAATTCTGTGGTGATGAATTTATGATGCACTTTCCTATATCTATAGAATCTAATCAGACCATCCTCAACTCAAGTGTATTCAGTTCAGAGTGAATTTCTGTTTCATCACTCCAATATAAAAATAAACTTCCTGATATAGGATCAGTTGCGATCTATGAAGATTGACTTCGACTTTCCAAAGTCAAGAAATCCAATTTAATAATAATGCTTTTCCAATCTGATGGACAGCAATATCGAATGTGTACGGTAACTACCGAGCTATCAGATAGAAATACTGTAGTGTAGACGTTTGTGGGAAAACTATCCTAACCGACCACTACCCAAGCTCTCATTAGCTGCTTCTTTTCACCGTTGTTTTACAGTTTGTTGTGAATATCTATCTTTCCTCTACATATTCCTCTTCCTCCTCCTCCTCCTCCTCCTCCTCCTCCTCCTCCTCCTCTTACTCCTCCTACTCCTACACCTCCTCCTCCTACTCTTACTCCTCTTCCTCCTCCTACTCTTCCTCCTCCTCCTCTTACTCCTCCTACTCTTACTCCTCTTCCTCCTCCTACTCTTCCTCCTCCTCCTCCTCCTCTTACTCCTCCTCTTCCTCCTCCTACTCTTACTCCTCCTCCTCCTCCTACTCTTACTCCTCCTCCTCCTCCCTTACATTTTCCTGCCTTTTATTTTTCTTCTTATTCCCCTTCTTTACACTCAACTGTTTCTCTTCACCGCTGTTTTACAGTTTGTTGTAAATATCTTCTCCTTCCGTCCACATATTCCTCTTCTACTACTTCTTCTTCATCTTCTTTTCTTCTCCCACCTTTTTCTTCATCAACACCTTTACCTTCTGCTCCACCTTCATCTTTTTCTTCTTCTTCTCCGCCTTCTTCTTTTTTCCACTTTCTCCTCCTCGTCCTCCTGCTCCTCCTTCTTCTTTCTTCTTCTTACCCTTCTCCTCATCCTCCGCCACCTCCTCCTCGTCCTCCTCCTCCTCGTCCGCCTCCTCCTTCTCTAACTTCTCCACCTCCTTGACCTCTTCTTTTTCTTCCTCCTCACCTTTTTCTTCTTCTCCACCTTCTTCTTTTTCATCTTCTTCTCCGCCTCCTTTTACTCCATTTTCTTCTTCTCCCTACTATTTCTTCTTTTTCTTGTTGTAGTTGTTCTCTTTTTTTCTCCTTCATCTTTCCTCCTTTTCTTCTTCTCATTCTTCATCTTCTTTTTCTTCTTCTCTACCTTCTCATTCTTTTCTTCCTTCTTCTACCTTTTTTCTCCTTCTTCTTGTTCTTCTCCTCATCCTCCTCCTCTTCTTACTTTTCTTCTCCATATTTTCCTCTTTCTTCTCTCTTCTTATCCTCGATCCTCGTCCTCCAGTATCTTCTTATTCTTCTACTCCATCTTCTCCTTTTTCTTCTCTACCTCCTTCTTTTTTCCTCCTCATCCTTCTTCTCCTTCTACTACTCCTCATCCTCCTGCTCCTCCTTCTACTCATTTTCCTTCGTTTCCTCCTAATCTTACTCCTTCTTCTTCTCCGCTTACTCTTTCTCCTCTTACTCCTCCCCATCATCATCATTATTCTTCCCTCCTCCTCATCTTTTTCTCTTCCTCGTCTCCTCCTTGTTTCCCTCCTCCTCTTAATTATCTTTCTTCTCCTCTACCTCCGTCTCCTCTTCCTCCTTCTTCTCTTTTTCCTCCTCCTCCACCTTCTTCTCCTCTTACTCCTTCTCCTCTTTCTTCTCTTCCTACTCCTTCATTCAACTCATTCTTCATCTCTTACTTCTCCTTCTTTTCCTCTTTTTCCTCCTTCTCTTCCTACTCCTTCATTCAACTCCTTATTCTTCTCTTACTCCTCCTTTTTCTTCTCCTCCTTCTCATTTTCTTCGTCACCTCCTTCTTTTCCTCTTTTTCCTCCTTCTCTTCCTACTCCTTCATTCAACTCCTTATTCTTCTCTTACTCCTCCTTCTCATTTTCTTCGTCACCTCCTTCTTTTTCTCTTTTTCCGTCTTCTCATTTTCTTCGTCACCTCCTTTTCTTCTTCTCTTACTCCTTCATCTCTCCCTCCTACACCTTTTTCTCCTCCTCGTCCTTCTTCTTCTCCTCCACCTTATTTTCTTCTCCTCCTCCTTCTTCTCTTCCTACTTCCATCCGCTAACTTCACCGACATGTTTGTCGCATTTGATTATTTAAAGCGGCATATCTTTTTCCCACCGTTCAACTCTCCATTCACCTTTCGCCGATCTGCTGTAGGCCTAATTGCTCTCCTAAATTGCCTCCCCTCGGGCATCGTCGGCTCTCTCTCCCTTCCTTCGGTCTTTCTTCTTTCTATTCGCTATTTTTCCTTATTCTATGAGTGTTTCTTCCTGCGAAACGGCCAATGTACCTACTGATTCAAGACAACCACGTCCGTTACATGCCTACACATCGGTACAAACTTTAAAGTGATTGAAAATCGACATTGATCTCCGAATCAGGCCAATATCTGAAGCTCGAACATTCTTCCAATCATTGCTGTGAATACGAATCAGTTTTATCATAACCATAATTTATTTATTTATTGTGACAAAATTACAATGATATGATAGTTGCATTATTATCTTTTGTTGTAGTCATTTTTGTGATGCACTGGATACACGTCCTAGTAAAATTTAATTTTCAAGGTTTCCTCCAAATATTTGGTATTTTATTTTTTGAAAAGGAAATTAATTCATTGTCCATAAAAACCATATATTTATAAAGTATTCCATCATGAAAACAACATAAAACTAAATAATTAATTATGCAATTCTAATTATCGTTCATAACCCGGATAAATCATAAATTCAATCAATATTTCTGGAACTATAGATTCATAGAAGATTGACCATGAAAGGATATTGAAATCATAGGTGATATGATCACGATAGGTGACTACGAATTCATTTGGCGTACCATGTATGATTGGTTATGCGTAAAATTGATATTATTCGGTGTTGTATTATTTTGTGTTTGGTATCTCACTAACCATATAATTAATTGAAATGTACTGTTCACAGAGCTATTTTCTATCTAAATGCAAACCTTCAATTCATCTCTAAAACTTGGACATTTATTTTGAAAAAATAGTGTATCAACTGTCATAAATTTAGGCGAAAAATTCGTTAGTTCTATTCAATCATCGTCTCCTTAATAATTTGGTTCAAGTGAATGTGAGATTCCATCTTCAGTTCGGTGCAGTTTAGTTTTAAGCTCCTCTGCACAATTTATTTTATAATTATTAGTTTTTAAGATAAACTAATACTAATTAGTATTAGTATAATACTAAAACCAATTATTTTATAATTATTAGTTTATAAGATAAAAAATGGCATGTGCAAGTGAAAGTAGTAAAAGTTTAGCCACATACTGCTATAAATTTGGTTTCAAATAGGCAGTATAATATAATTTTTCCATGTTTTTTTTCTTTCTGATGATGGGCCTGAGACAACTGCGTGAGTAATGCACTGTGCATGCACAATGCACTGTGCATGACTGTGCATACGTTGTCAAAACAGGCTCTGCAAATTTTGAAGAATAGAATATTAATTCGAACGGATAAGTAGTATTTTTGTTTATTATTATTAGTATTTATAATATCTTAATAATTTACATCATTAACTTGTCTAATATAAGTTAAAGTATTTAAATAAAAAGTCAAATTCTATTTTCGAGGTTAGGTGTACCGATATTGATAAATTTTCTTGTAATTAAATAGTCTCAAGTTGACAATTGTAATAAATTAAGTAACATTTCATTAAACATTTAACTAAAATCAATTGAAAACAATTTTTAGCTAGGAAAATGAGTCCAAACAAGGCATCTAAATCTAATTGTTCAACTAAAACTCAGGTACCTACGCGATCTCAGCAATTATTAACAAAAAAATCTCCAACAGCTCTTAAAGCTACTGTAGATGTAGAAGAAAAGGTTGCTAAACTATTGAGTGATCACACCAAATTGAAAACAAAATTAGAAACATCACTAAAAAATTCTGAGGAAGAACGAATAGGGTTAGTGGATCACATAATATCTCTGGAAGTTATTGTAAAATTGCAGCAGGAAGACCATAAAACTGAAATACTAAATCTCACGAGTCAATGTAGGTCTATGTCAGAGGAAATCGAAATATTAAAATCAAAAATAAACTTGGCTAATGTAAGATCTGAACCTCTGATCAATACAAAAAAAGTAGAACCTAAATCAAATGGGGAAAAAATAAATAGAAATGGTCAAACAAAAACGTATAGTCAGGTTTTGCAAACAGCAACCAAAGCTAAAGTAAGGGCAAATAACGATAGGAAAGGTAGAGTACTGCTCTTGACATCCAGTCATGGACGAGACTGTAGTGACCTACTAAATAAAAGATTAAAAAATAAGTATGAAGTTCAGAGCTTTTTCAAACCAAGTGCCCCTATAAACGCAATCGTAGAGTCAGCACAGGAACAAACTAAAGATTTTGGAAAAAACGATTTTCTAATAGTACTGGGTGGCTCAAACAATATAAATGAACCTAATCTAAAACATCTTCCTGAACTAAATGAAAAAATAAAAGAGATTGTGCCACTCAGCCAAAAAACAAATGTAATAATAAGTACAATTCCGTATAGGTTTGATAGGCCAGAGCTAAATGAAGCCATTAAGTCAACAAATAAATCAATTCATAATACAATCAACAGCCTAAAAAATAAGAATTCTAAGCAGTTGGGGATTTGTTTTCTAAATGAAAGGCTGAAAAAACAAAACTTCACTAATCATGGTCTACATCTAAATCAATCTGGCAAAGTAATATTTTGTAATAGGCTGGCAGAGCTGATTGAAAGTCGCTTGCAATCTACTGTCAATAATTCTCCTAAACAATCATCTAACGAACCTTTTTTAGTAAAGTGGCTCAAAACCGGGAAGGGAAACTAGTTTCAGATGATAAATTCATATGTTCAATTGTATTAAAAGACGTTAATCGATCAAAAAATCAGGATAACATTAGTGGAAGGAACTCTTGTAGCAATCTGATAGGCTCTCAAGATTCTAAGAGATTAAGTAAATCTACTTCAATATGCAAAAGCAACGATAAAGTAATAAGGGATGATAGGGAAGTACCGGTACTCACTGTGTTCCATCAGAATATTCAATACATTCGTAACAAAATAGATAAAATCGAAGTATTTTTTAAAAAAGAGGCTCCTGATATAGCTATTTTCACAGAGCATGGTTTAAAAGAAGATGAATTGTCACAACTTAATATTCCAAACTATTCATTGAAAACTTCATATTGCAGGACATCGCATCGAAGTGGGGGAGTAGCTATCTTCACTAAAAATGCTAAGAATATGCAAACATTTAATTTAGAATATGTAGAGAAATTTGCTGTGGAAATGGATTTAGAAGTTACTGGTTTGAGAGTAAAAATCGACAATAATTTCGAAGTAGCGGTGTTAGGTATTTACAGGTCACCAAATGGGGAATGGAACAATTTTTGTGAACTATTCAATAGGCTTTTAGAGATTACTACTACTCGTTTTACAAACGTTATTGTAGCGGGAGATTTCAATACAGACTTTGCAACACAGAATAAAATGACAGAAGATTTAAAGGATATTATATACATGAATAACTTGGAAATAAAAGTTCATGAATATACCAGAGTCACAAGAACATCACAAACAATAATTGATAACATCCTTACTAATATAGATTACTCTAAAACAAGATTAGGCGGCTCGGAACTATCTGATCATGACTATCAAATCTTAGAGGTGGGGTTGCAAGGTCATAAATCAATTAAAAAGAGTAGAGTAATGAAAGAAATTCAACAATGTGAACAGGGGAATATCGATTGTTTGAAGCAGAATCTGCTACAAGAAAACTGGAGTAGGGTTTACAATAGCAATAGTTTAAATGACAAATATGGTAGTTTCATTAATATTTTAAGGTTTCATATTACTATGAGTTGTCCAGTTAAAAAAGTCCCTGTAAAGAACAAATTAGACAAGATTGAAGAGTGGATAACTGATGATATCCTTGCAGAAAGAAATAGGGTTGAAGATGCATATGATGAATTCAAACTATCTAGAAATATGTTAAGTGAAGATAATTACAAAGCTCTAAAGAAAAACTATATGAAAGAAGTGAAAAGAGCGAAATGTAAGAAAACAGCTGAAATTTTGAATAATAGTGTGTACTTTAACACAGCAGTGTGGGATGTAATAAACAAAAATAGGCAAGTAGCTCATGTAGATGCTTATACTAGTGTCCCCAGAATAATTAACGAAAATAACAAATATATTGATGATAGTGTAGACATTTGTAATTTCTTTAACAGATATTATCAACTGGTTGCTAAGGATCTTCAAAAATCTCTTAATACAGGTATTAGTGATGCAAACATGAGGAATACTGAGGGGATTCAGAACGAATTAAAATTCCACCCAGTATGCCAAGACGAGTTGTCAAATATCATTGATAGTTTAAATAATAAAAAAACTGTGGGAATGGATGGGGTATCCAGTAAAATTCTGAAAGAATGTAAAGATCAATTGTTAGACCCTTTGATTCATATGATCAATCATTCATTAGAACAAGGTGTTTTTCCAGATAACTTAAAAGAGGGGAAGATCTTGCCAATCTTCAAAAGTGGTGATAAAGAAAAGGTAGAAAACTATAGGCCCATTAGTATTTTAAATGTAATAAGTAAAATTTTTGAAAGAGTAGTTCTAAATAGGTTACTTCTGCACCTTCAAGAAGCAAACTTTATCTGTGATGAACAGCATGGCTTCCAGAAAGGGAGATCAACAAAAACAGCCATAGTTTCCCTAGTTGAAAAACTAATAGATATAATGGATTCAGGCGATAAAGCTACTGCAATCTTCTTAGATTTGTCAAAGGCATTTGATTGTGTTAATCATAGAACTTTATTGGAAATACTGCAAAATTTAGGTGTAAATGGGGTTGAACTGAAATGGTTTGAATCATATCTTATTGGGAGAAAACAATGTGTAGAACTAACTACAGTAGTTGGTAATAGGATAGTAAAGAATAAATCTAATAAATTAGAGGTGCAAGCTGGAGTGCCTCAGGGGTCAATACTAGGTCCATTGCTTTTTTTGTTATATGTCAACCGTTTACCTAAAGAATTAATTAGTGGTAGAGCCCTCTTATTTGCTGATGATACATCACTCATTTTCAGCAATTCTATTCTAGATAATTTAGAAATAAGTGCCCATATAGGTGTGCAGTCCATTGTCCAATTTTTAAATCAGTTGAAATTAACTATAAATAGTAAAAAATGCCAATACCTTCAATTCAAAAACAAACATAATTTAAATGAAGATAGGGCTATAAACGTGTTTGTAAACGATAATCAATTAGACCAGGAAGAAAAAATTGCATTTCTAGGAGTTATGTTGGATAGACGATTGACCTGGACTCCATACATTGAGAAAATATGTTGTAAAATTTCATCTGGGGTATTTGTCCTGCGACAGCTCGCTAGATTGAATGACAAAAAGTTACTTTTTACAGCTTACCATGGGCTCTTACTGTCACATATTAGGTATGCTATCTTAGTATGGGGTAATTCATCAAAACAAAATCTTGATAGGGTGTTTAAGATCCAAAAGAAAGCGGTTAGGTGTATAGAAAGAGTAAATAGATTAGATTCATGTAGGCCGTTGTTCAAGAGACTTGGTCTCCTAACTGTACCCTGCTTATATGTGTATGAAGCTACTTTATATGTAAAAACGAATGATATTAACCAAAATCTTGATGTACATGATTATAATACAAGAAGCCGAGGAGATTATCACTTGGTGAGTCACAATAGTAGCTTATTCAAACAAAAACCTAGTTATATTGGTAGGAAATTCTACAACAAGCTACCGCAGTTTTTGAAGAGTCTTGAAAATATAGAAATATTTAAAAAACAATTGAAGAAATATTTAGTTGATAAAGCTTTTTATAGTGTACAAGAGTTCCTTTCACATCAAAATTAAGCCTCACCTCAACTAATTGAAGTAATTATGGTATCTAGTGTATAATATTGTTGATCTGACTTGTCTTATACTCCTTAACTGGAGTCTCCAAGACGTAATCTACAAAAAAAAAAAAAAAAAAAAGTAATGAATTGAAAAAGAATACAACTTACCTAAAATAGAGTGGGTACTTGTGCGGTATTTTTTTCTGTCTGATGATGATTCTGAGACAAGTGCATGAGTAATGAATTGAAAATAATATAACTTACCTAAAATAGTGGGTATTTGTACGGTATTTTTTCAGTCCGCTGATGAGCATGAGACTAGTGCGTGGGTAATGTAGTAAATAATGATACAATATACCTAAAATAGTGGATACTTGTTTCAAATTATCAACATCTGGCATTTTAAAAGTTTTCTGATGGGTTTTGTTTTCCTTGAATATTTTATTTGTCGACTCAAGTTATCTATTTAATGAGTCACATCCATCTGTCCCAGAACAACTTTTGGAAGCAGCAGCAGCAGCAGCAGCAACAGCAGCAGTAGTAGTAGTAGCAGCATCCTTATCCTCATCAACGACAGGCCCCGTTTCTTCTGTTGTTTGATCAGAGTGACCGAAGACCTTCTGTGCTGAAATTTACGACGAACCACACTTTGCTTCTTTTCTTTTTCTCGTTCGAGGCCAACTTTCATTCTCGACCGAGAAAAAAATGCGGAATGATAACATACTTACATTTAAATTGTGGATTGGCGCTTTCCATGCTTCAACTTGGAAAGTGCACAGAGTTTCTGCTTTTTATTCGAAAAGTTTTTATTTAAAATACTAGAATTTGAAAGTTTGTTTAACAATAATCTAATTTATATGAACGTCTACTTGCTGCCCTCTGTCTGCAAAACTCTAGCGCTGGAGGGTAATGGATTCAAGGAAGAGGGGAAGAAGAATACGATTTAGATTAGATTATTCTATCTGAAGAGAGGAAGAGGAGTGAGTAGAATGATGATGATCAGTTTGTTAATTAAATTGAATTTACCCGAACGCAGAGTAGGTTGTCTGCCTGATTTTGCCCGTATCCATCTATTTTCTATGATTTCTCCTCTTTAGACGAAAATTCAGTTTGTATATTCAAAGCAAAAGTACAATGCAAGTACTGTGGAAATAGTTCTAGAGGTTTCATCCCTTTAAAAAAATTATTAAAACAAATCTTGAGATAATAATAGTACACATATTGACTTTAAATTTCTCAAGTAATGTTGAGATGAACGTAATAGCTTTCAAGAATGAATTTTACTTTATCAAGGTATCCTTTATCCATTAACTTCCTTTGTAGTGATTTATTAAAAATATTGAGAAACTAGTTCAGTTATACCACTATCAATCTCAAAACCAAGCCCGTTGTGATATTGATAATGGTGTAACAACCGAAACTAGTTTCTCAATATTTTTAATAAATGTGGTTGTGAAAATTTCGTCTTAGCATTCATTGATTTATCCATTAGTTAATGCATTTTAATCTACCACTTTTCAATATTAGGATTTAAATGAATAAATTATGCAAATATTAATAAAAATTATCTGTGTTTCAGGTAACAATCCATCTCATCTTCACCCAGGGAATTCGAAGCTCAAATCTCAACATTCATCTACTTATAAATTCTTTTGGTGAGTGGAAATATGTCTAATTGATGCCAAACCGAAGCTATGAGCTCAAATGTGAAACTGGGAGAATTGATCTCGGTTTTCAAGTCACCAACAAAAATAATGTATTATATGTGAGCTAATTCAATCATGGAATTTTTACCGATTTAAATGAGTAAGTTTCAAGAACTGAACCATAGAGGAAAAAGAAGAAAAGCCCCCTACAATCAATCAATAAGCGTTTTTGGATCACGAAATCCATATTGATGGTGCAAAGACGAAGAATAGCTTAGAACATCAATATGGATTCCGTGATCCAAATGTCGCGATGCGTATTGATGAGGGTGTAATTAGGGAAATGATAGCCATGAGCCGTAGCAGGTATCTGTTGAATAAGATAAAAAAAGCTACGAACTCCCGGGCCCTCTATATGAGGGTGACCTATTAAATTGTCAAGCAAATATTGATTGATTGATATTCAATATTCAATAACCGATTGAGAGTGTAATCAGGGAAATGATAGCCATAAGCCGTAGCAGGTATATGTTGAATCATATAAAAATAAGCTACGAACTCCTGGGGCCTCTTTGTGAGGGTGACCGATTAAATTGGCAAGCAAAAAGGAATGCTTATTTTCTGTAAAATCACTTACTGGTGGTTCGGAACTCACCTAAAACTGTAGGTCCAACTCATCAATAATCACTATTCTCCAACTGATTACCCAGGCACAGGTCCTAGACCTATGTGGACTCTTTGTAAGGGTGACCGATTAAATTGGCCAGCTAAAACACTGTTCTCTGCTGTAGTATCACTTCCCAGTGGTTCGGAACCCACCTAAAACTGTAGGTCCAACTCATCAATTGCTATCCTTTAACTGATTACCCAAACACAGGTTGCAGACCTATGTGGGCTCTTTGAAAGGGTGGCCGATTAAATTAGCCAGCTAAAACTCATCCTCAACAAAAAAATCAAGTTAGCCCCATTATTTTACAAACAATTTGAAGCGGGCCGCTTAGCACAGTTGGTTGGGGCGTCACAACTTCAACTTGCAGTCGTTTCAGCGGCCGTGGGTTCGAATCCCGTTCCTCCGTCTGGCATGTGTGTTATCATTCACCTCATTACCCACGCACAAGTCTCGGACTCATGTGGGCATCATCAGCAATAAAAAAAAAAGATCGTAGGTGTAAAAGAATGTTGAAAACAGAGTAGTCCAAACAAAAAATCAATGTTCTTAACAACTTGTCAAATGTAGGGTAATATATACAGTCCCACTCTAGCCAATTCTCAATACACACATGTTTCCAGCAGATTATTTATAGCACACCTACGCGCGTATTAGATTCGTTGACTTCTCTAATGATTGGATGACCCAATGGCGAATGCTCCAGACTTTATATATAAATATAATACTTATATGTGAAACATATGCATAAATATACATACATACATAAATATATACTTTGGAAACAAGGTCGGTCCAGTCATTGCAAGCCATCTTTGCCCATTGAGTGCTTTAGAAGTGCTTTGCTACTGCTAACAGTACCGTTGGCTTGGTTTACGAGTTGCGGTTTGGACCTGGCTGTCCTCTCTTGATATGATTGCTGGAGAATTATTGGACAGTCGGCCCACATATATGTGAAGACTGCTAGTCGCCATCTGCTTTCTCGCAAATACCCATCCAAGTTAAGTGGCTAGTAAACTTTTAACAAGAATGTGCCTATTGAAAAGACATCAGATCTGCCGGAATTTTATCTATCCCACGGTGAAAGGATAAAATTCAAACTGTTTTATCCTACCACATTTAGGGAAGTGTTGGCCGAGTATCGTAGCAGGTATCTGTTCAATCAGAGATAAGCTACGAAACTCCTGAGCCATTTTTGTAACGGTGACCGATTGGATTGGCCAGCAAAAAATACTTTGTTCTCTGTCGTAAAATCGCTTCCCGGTTGTTCGGAACCCACCTAAAACTGTAGGTCCAACTCATCAATCACCATCGTCCAATTCATTAACCACACACAGGTCTCAGACCTATGTGGGCTTCATCCCTTCATCCTCCAAAAAATCTCCGTATTTTGATTAGCTGATTGATGGTATTTCATCTTCATTTAATAATCGCTTTGTTGTATTATTTTTTCATCATTCTATTTTTATTAAATAATTATTTTAAGGCTTGAAAGTTTCTATCAAAATTTGATATTATAGACTATTAATTACTGTTTACAGTGTTTCGTTTTGAGTGAACTTTCAAATTAATTGCCTTCAAGTGAAAAAGAATCATTTTATTATTTTTTGAGTGAAGCATTTTGGTAAATGTAAATTTTCTGCGTTAAAATTAACCTCAATGTTTTGGACAATATAACATCTTCTTTTTTTTTAGAGGATGAAGCCCACATGGGTCTGAGACCTGAGCGTGGGTTTTATGTTGGATAATGGTGATTGACGAATTGGACCTACAGTTTTAGGTGGGTTCTGAACCACCGGGAAGTGATTTTACAGCAAAGAACGTGTCTTTTTTGCTGGCCAATCTAACCGGTCACCGTTACAAACAGGACCAACGAGAACGCAGCTTATCTCTATCTGATTGAACAGATATCTGCTACAACTTGTGGCTATCACTTCCCTGTAAAAGAAGTGATACCGACCGTATTCACAATCACCAATCAACTGCTTTATATTTATATTTCTCAAGTGAAAAAGAATCGTTTAAAGTTTTTCGAGTGAAGCATTTTGGTAAATCAAAATTTTCAGCGTTAAAATTAACCTCAATGTTTTGGACAATATAACATAATAAAAATTTGTGAAGAGATCAGTTTTGGACTTGAGTCTTTTGCATCTTTACATTCATTGTAATTCATTGTCACAATATATAAATAAATAATTTTTAGTACTTCTGTGAACAGTACTCCAAGAATAAGGCCAGGCGCACGTTGAGATGTCGGTGGCGCAGAGCAGAGCAGAGCAGAGCAGCATTGGTCTGCGTCGCACTTGTGACAGAGACACAGAAACTGCGCCGTTCGTGCACTCGTTATTAGCTACTCTCACGTTACTTTGTTGGTGGAACAATATGGAAGAGCAATTGATCGAGGTTTTTTTCAGTTCCCACAGGCCTTTGGGCGTTACAGCCCTCTGAGACAATTGAAGGTTTAATCATCTGGTGTAATTTCTTCAAACTCTTCTCGACTAAGACGACAAAAAATTTTAAACTGTTCTGGTGATAGTTCTTTTTTCATTGTGAATGACCATGCGTATTCCGTTTTTTCAAGTAGTCGCTTTTCCCTCGCTTTGTCCCCTCTTGACCTCATGTTTCAATCAAGATGGATGATAGTTTTTTTTTTTAATCTTATTAATCCACAGTGAAGTAAAAATTTCTGTGTTTGTTATAATATTGAAAAACATTGAATAGGCCTATACGGTAACAAATGTGAATAAGGAGATATTTTTTTTTTTAGTTAATGAGTTATATTTTAGTTTGTTGAAGGATATTTTCAGTTCAGGGTAAAGTTATTTGGTTAAGCGACTCACCCCTCAGCACAAACTTGGCTTAGAGAGGGGTGAACAATCTTTTTTTTTCATTCTTAAATCATTTTTAGTTTGATATCCTATATTTATTTTGTCTTGAATATTCTATAATTTAATTTTATTTATTTTTTATTTTCTTATTTAAAAAATTAAAGTTTATTTATTTTATTGTATACTTATATATTTTGCACCTTGGAATGTATTTGTGTCATATGAAAATGTATTGTGCATTTTGATTGGTTGAATAAAAAATAATTATTTTTCTTATTATTATTATTATGTACAGCAATAGCAATGAATCGAACTCCACATCCGAATCTGACTCTGACCAAGAAATCTGAATCAAGAAATCTTGAAAAAATGTTTACAAACACAATACACCTCAAAAAGCACATCCACCTGCGTCGCACTGTGGAATGAAACTGCCTCCCAACATGCGCTTTAAACTGTGCGACACGTTTCTGCCCTGCTCTGCTCTGCCCTGCGCGCCTGTGTCGCACTGCTCAACGTGCGCCCCATCTAAGGGTGCCTGCACAAAGAAACACACTTGATTTACTTAGTGATAATCATCACTAAGCAAGGTTGTACATAGCAAGGTTGTACATACTCATCAGCATTAGACCCAACCCTTGATTCAATTTTCGTAGTCTATTTCATGTCTGTTTTCCACAAAAGTCTCTCTGTATCGCGTTACCAAGGCTGCGTTTCTATTTTTTAATCCAGCCTGTTCTTGTGTTGTTCAATACAATATTGAACAATATTGACGAAGTTGCACTTGCTCTGGGGTGCCAGGGAGCACGTGCAACATAATAAAAGAGTTTATGATTGGCTAAACCGGTAACATTTTGTTTATATTGTTGAAATAATTGATATGGATGTATCTGACGTGTGGCATGTTGTTTGGGCTCCGCTCAGGTATGCAACTTAACGCCATAAATAATAATAATAATAATAATAATATTGATTGTTGGTTTTGGAGGAACTGACTTCCGCAATGGCGGATATTGACAACAGTATTAAAATAGCTTATTATTATTATTAATAAAATAACTGATGGATTCCCGGCGCCGGTGACTGTTATTTTTGTGTAGAAGCGTTTGATGCTAATACGCAAAAGTAACAGCAGCATTTCATGGGTTTCATTAATTAAGATTTCCATCAGCTATTTAACGCTGTTGTCAATATCCGCCATTGCGGAAGTCTTCAGTATAAATTAATAGCACTTAAGGAATTCGAAATTAATAAACAATTGACGGCTTAAATCAGATCAAAATTTACATGTCTGAAGAATGAATTTATAGTACAATATTAATTAAATTTGTATATCCAACATTTACTTAGTAATCAATCAATCAATTTTTATTACATGAAACATGAAACACGGGAGTGGCCGTAGCCGAGTGGGTTAAATGCTGGTTTGCTAGCCCAGAGGTCCCGGGTTCGATCCCAGTTCTGACCGAAAGATTTTACCTCGGGCCACTCCCGTGTTTCGGAGGACACGTTAAGCTGTCGGTCCCAGCTGCCTAAAAACAGTCGTTAAGTCACGTCAGAGGCCCTGAACTTATTCAGGTGCGACCTGATAACTCTGACACCAGAACTGAGCCAGCCAGGTCACACGATATTATTATTATTATATACATAAGAAGACATTACAAAATGGTTCCGCTAAACCTGAAAAGGTTTTACAGCAGGTGCCTATAATAAAATGAAACACAATAATAAAATGAATGCTTACAATGAATTAAACAAGGAAAGAACTGAAAGAAAACTTTTTACAAGTTTCAAAATGAACTTTAAGGTAATTGGAAGGGGAGTAATTGGGGTTGAAAAATGTTGAAAAGGAAAAGGTTAAGGGGAGAGAAAAAAAAGAATAAAGATAATGGCCTACTATAAATTGAAAGTTAAAATTAAAAGTAAAAGAATATGCTATAAAATGAAAGATAATACTAAATATAAAGAAATAAACTACAATAATTTAATGAAAATGCTGTAATAGATTATGGTATTTATATTTAGTTTGGTCGCTCTAATGCGGCGGCGGTGTTCTATATTACATCAAAACTAATGTTTATCTTCACCAGCAATCGGTGGATTTTTATTTTTATTTATATTTTCAGATCCAAAAGGAAAGTCTGTATGATTAAATTGCATTTGAGTCTAAATATAATCCCTTGTTATTATACATAATTGGAATATTAGAAATGATTTGTTTCTCTCAAACAAATATGTTATTCCTTTGAATGACAGCTTAATTCATATGAAGACTCAACCCATTAGAGGAAGAAGAGGGCCATCTTGAAATCTGATGCCTATTCCATATGATGGGGAAGCTCTATAAAATCACGTGTTTCCTATAGAAGAGCTGAGCTTTCCTAAAGACCTGAGTGCCTTTCCTTTTTTCCTTTCAAATATTCTTTAAATGGAAACAAATTTTGAGAATCCTTACACATGCATTGCTGGGCATTCCATGCAAAATTTCATAGGATTTGGTTCACGTGTTTAGCCGAAAATAACGGATAAAAGTAAAGCGGTGAACTTGAAATGGAGACCTCTCTTTGTTCGGTCAAAAATTCGTGCCAGTGTCTGTGATTACCTTTTTTTTTTCACTTTTTGCTGTGAAGATTGGTGAAGTTTTGAATGAAACATCCAGAAAATTGTTATTTTTGGTATTATTGTTTCATCCACATATCATGTTAATCTTTCATTCTCATTCAGCTACATGAAAACCATTCGATTATTTCACTTCACACTCTCATCCTATTCATACAATTTTTCTGCACACTCCTCGATCATTTTGGTGGTTCGGAGCCCACCTAAAACTGTAGGTCCAACTCATAAATCACCATCATCCAATTCATTACCCAGGCTCGGGTCTCAGACCTATGTGGGCTTCATCCTCAGAAAAAAAGAAGAAAAAATGTCCGCTTATAATAAAGGTTACTCTTGAAAAGAAACAGAATTATCTTAACAATATAGATTCGGCATACTATAATACATGCCATTCTATAAACGATGCCAATACCATTCGGTAACTGTCTACAAAAAAAACTACATTTCTCACTCAGTAATGGCATTGCACGAATTCAAAAATATTTTCTCTAAAAAAGTAGATTTTTTATCCAGAACAAATGATCTCGGTCATGCTGAATGGTTATGATTCGACATAACCTTCATCTCAAAAGCGAACAACGTGTCCGCGTGTTGGCTTATCTGCGATGCTCAGAACACACCACGCTTGGTTGGACTTTGCAGTTGAGTTGGCAAGATGAAGTGAACGATGGTTATGGTGTGTTACTACATCCGTTTATGTGAACCTATTATTTATGGTTTTGCTATATCTATATTATATTGCTTATAAATATTCTATGGGTTTCAGAAACTCATCTTCTAGTCGGATGTACAGCGGTCACAAGTTATACTATCTGCTCTCCTGCGGTTGTCTCAAATCCAACTACTTCGGTTGTCAAGAGCTTTTCTACGTGTCACAGAATAGTGTCGCTGGTATGACAAGAATTTCTAAAATGCTCTCTATTTATCACGCTTTTTTGTTTTATGAGTTGAGTTCTGTTGTAAAAAGAACATAAAAAATACATCAAATAAATTGGAATTAAGTTCCAATCAATGTGGAAAAATATTGATTTCCTGGCAGTAGCCTTACGCCCCCAGGTTGCCAATAATCTCTGCGCGCCCCCTCTCAAGAGTACCAGTACAAATGGTGTCGCGAAAAAAGGGACCAGCGAAATAAGCGGCTATCACGAAATAGTATGTGCACCTGTGAGGTAACTACTTGAGTGAAGTGATTTGACCTGCGAAAAAAGCGACCATCATTGATTTTTACCTGTATCCTAAGAGGTTGACACTAAAGCGCCCCATACACTGTCAGTTTAACTGAAGATAATTGTAAGGCCGTAGATCGGGATTGCCCACACACTTATCAGTTGATCTGAAGATAATGGACTGCAGTTCGCCCGGACTGAAGGTGTGTGGTCGCCGGGCAGGCGGGGATAGGATGAGAGATTCGCGACAGGCAGCGACCTGTCGGATAATGATCTCATGTGGCCCCCACCACACACTGTCAGTTAGCCTGCAGGCAAGCGATCTGTTGTCACCGTTTCCATCAGTTTTGCGTGAGATTATTTTCGTGAGATCATTCACCAGCCGAGATTGGACTGACGGGGAAAGATGGATGGGAAACCTCCTTTCATTTCCGCATTTATTTAATTATATCGGGCCTACCCCTGTTTATGGAAAGTCAAGGACGATTCCTACACAAATAAAAGATCGCGGGATGAGGCGTATGGTGAGTTGTTGAAGTTTTATCAAAAAACTGTGCCGTCAGCCACCGTTGACACAGTGAAAAAAAATTAATAACTTGAGATGTGCGTTCCGTAAAGAGTTGAAGAAAGTAAAACAGCAAAAGTCGGGTTCATCGGGAGATGACGCGTATACCCCGTCACTGTGGTATTTCGACTTGCTATTGTTTACAGCCGACCATGAAGAAACTAGAGCGACGATTGGGAGTGAGGAATCAAAACTCGTAAGTTATTTTTATTCTATTCTATTTTATTCTTTAATTTATATCAAATACATACAACAGTACAAACAAATTTTCACAGTATAATATTTCACCCTCCCACCCTAATTGGTGACAAATTTGTTTTGCCAGGAAACTGCACCTTCTCCAACAAAATAGTTCTTGTAATTATCACGATTGTCCTTTGCATTTTCACACAAAACTTGTCTATTATATCCCTGTCGTAGACCCACCAGCTGATCTTCCACCCTATCCCCTCGAATAACTTCCCCACTATCAATATCTTCTACATCGAGTGAATTTGATGGCATGTACAACGCTTTTGCTTCCTTCCTCAGAAAATTATGAAGAGCACACGCTGCTAGCACAATGAAATCTATTTTTTCTGGATTCAGTTGATTTCAGCCTCAGTTCACGGAGCAATGACATGTGAGAGCTAGCCTCTCTATCTCGCAGCCAACCTTTTACCCAGACCCTTTTTTCTTGGGGTTCCCCAAGAACTGACAAAACAAACATCGCGCAACGTTTCCGACGGAGCATGATGACAAACTGGGGATCTCCTGCAGTCCTGTTTCTTGGCCGCAACAGTCCGCCTGCAGTCCTGATTCATTGACCGACAGTCTGCCTGCAGGTACCGGACTGTAGTGTGTGCTATCTTCAGGCTATCATCTGCAGTTCAGTACAGCCGCCTGCAGGCGGTTGACTGCTAGTGTATGGAACTCGGCGATATTGGTCTTATGATCGCCTGTTGAGGCGACGGCCTGCAGGGAATTGCATAGTGTATGGCCTCTGGCATACTGATTTCCATCACACTTTAAGGGGGCCATACACTATGCAATTCCCTGCAGGCCGTCGCCTCAACAGGCGATCGTAAGACCAATATCGCCGAGTTCCATACACTAGCAGTCAACCGCCTGCAGGCGGCCGTACTGAACTGCAGATGATAGCCTGAAGATAGCACACACTACAGTCCGGTACCTGCAGGCGGACTGTCGGTCAATGAATCAGGACTGCAGGCGGACTGTCGCGGCCAAGAAACAGGACTGCAGGAGATCCCCAGTTTGTCATCATGCTCCGTCGGAAACGTTGTGCGATGTTTGTTTTGTCAGTTCTTGGGGAACCCCAAGAAAAAAGGGTCTGGGTAAAAAGTTGGCTGTGAGATAGAGAGGCTAGCTCTCACATGTCATTGCTCCGTGAACTGAGGCTGTCTCACCACGAGGATCTAACGAATTATCTGAGGATGAGTGAAGAAAATTTCCAAAAACTTCTAAATTTGGTTGTATTGAAAATCACAAAAGTGGACAATCATTTGCGCCAGGCTATCACTGCCGAAGAAAGGTTGACTGCAACTCTGAGATTTTTGGCAACGGGTCAAAGTTTCGAAGATCTGAAGTTTTCACTGTGTCAACGGTGGCTGACGGCACAGTTTTTTGATAAAACTTCAACAACTCACCGTACGCCTCATCCCGCGATCTTTTATTTGTGTAGGAATCGTCCTTGACTTTCCATAAACAGGGGTAGGCCCGATAATAAATGCGGAAATGAAAGGAGGTTTCCCGTCCATCTTTCCCCGTCAGTCCAATCTCGGCTGGTGAATGATCTCACGAAAATTATCTCACGCAAAACTGATGGAAACGGTGACAACAGATCGCTTGCCTGCAGGCTAACTGACAGTGTGTGGTGGGGGCCACATGAGATCATTATCTGACAGGTCGCTGCCTGTCGCGAATCTCTCATCCTATCCCCGCTTGCCCGGCGACCACACACCTTCAGTCCGGGCGAACTGCAGTCCATTATCTTCAGATCAACTGATAAGTGTGTGGGCAATCCCGATCTACGGCCTTACAATTATCTTCAGTTAAACTGACAGTGTATGGGGCGCTTTATCCAGGCTTTGGACTGGCTAAATGATAGATGGATATTTCTATCATTTAGGCGTGTTTAAAATCAGCTAGAAGATAATTTTTTTATTCTTTTTGAAATTTTTATGCTTTTTTCACATTTTATGAATAATATTTACAGATATATTAACATATATTTACAGAATATATTAGGTTAGGTTAACTCCACTATAGAGTGGGACGGATTTTCACAAATTCCTTGGATATACCCTCCGACGGATTTACCCTCAATCATTTTGGCCGCTTATTTCGCGCATAAGATCGGTTCAATGACCTCGAACGGGGGGTGGGCGAGACTCAGGTAGTTTAGCCGCTTATTTCACGCATTCCATAATGGTCCCTTTTTTCGCTGGTCGCTTTTTTCCCGTATTCGTACAAATTCCTAATTTATCAGGACTCATGTCGTTGGCAGCTGGGTAATTGAGGAGCTGGGTAAAGCAAGCTCTTTTCCAGTAATATTGGCTATTAATGTACCCTATAATTTTATTGGAAATATTACGAAATGTTGTCGTAAATGGGGTTGAACTGAAATGGTTTGAATTATACCTTATTGGGAGAAAACAATATGTAAAACCAACTACAGTAGTTGGAATAGTATAGTAAAGAATAAATCTAATTAATTAGAAGTCCAAGCTGGAGTGCCTCAGGGTCAATACTAGGTCCATTGCTTTTCTTGTTATATGTCAACCGTTTACCCAAATAATTAATTAGTGGTAAAGCCCTCTTATTTGCAGACGATACATCACTCATTTTCAGCAATTCTGTTCTAGATAATTTAGAAATAAATGCTCTTATAGGTGTGCAGCCCATTGTCCAAATCTTATTCAGTTGAAATTGACAATAAATAGTAAAAAATGCCAATACCTTCAATTAAAAAACAAACATTCGAATGAAGATAGGGCCATGAACGTGTTTGTAAACGATAATCAACTAGAACAGGAAGAAAACATTGCATTTCTAGGAGTTTTGTTGGATACACGATTGACCTGGGCTCCATACACTGAGAAAATATGTTGTAAAATTTCATCTGGGGTATTTGTCCTGCGACAGCTTGCTAGATTAAACTACAAAAAGTTACTATTTACAGCTTACCATGTGCTCTTACTGTCACACATTAGGTATGCTTTCTTAGTATGGGGTAATTCATCAAAACAAAACCTTGATAGGGTGTTTAAGATCCAAAAGAAAGCTGTTAGGTGTATGGAAAGAGTAAATAGATTAGATTCATGTAGGCCGTTGTTCAAGAGACTTTGTCTCCTAACTGTACCCTGCTTATAAGTGTATACATAAAAATACTTTATACATAAAAAAGATTGATATTAACCAAAATCTTGACATACACGGTTATAATACAAGAAGCCGAGGAGATTATCACTTGGTGAGTCACAATAGTAGCTTATTCAAACAAAAACGAAAAACCTAGTTATATTGGTAGGAAACTCTGAAACAAGCTACCGCAGTTTTTAAAGAGTCTTTAAAATATAGAAATATTTAAAAAAACAATTGAAAAAATATTCACTTGATAAAGCTTTTTATAGTGTACAAGAGTTCCTTTCACATCAAAATTAAGCCTCACCTCAACTAATTGATGTAGTAATTATGGCAACTTGTGTATAAGATTGTATAATTATTGTTGATCTGACTTGTCTTATACTCCTTAACTGGAGTCTCCAAGACGTAATCTACAAAAAATAAATAAATAAAATACTACGCCACTGCGTTAGACTGTGAGGGTGTGACGGTATGAGGTGAATGATGAGAAAACTGACTGAAAAGATGCTCTTTCTCCTTGTTCAAAAACGAATCATGATTAGATAAGTATCCTTTTCTATGTGAATAAAAGCAAGCAATATATTGGCAAGTACATTTTCTTGTTTTTTGTTAACATCTTCTTCAAATCTATTATTTTCTCTCCCTGTGGTTATCTTAGGTTGTTCTAAATCTTGGATTGTTATTTCTCTTCTAGATCGGAAGGAAGATATAGATCATACTTCTTCAAATAACAGATCATTGCAAAAACCTTTCCAGATTGTACGTGTCTGTTGACTGTTGAAAAACTGCTATAAATTGCGTTCCATTTCTTATCACAGTTCGACGTGTTATTTTCCTCATACTTATTTAAAATATAGATCATTGCAAAAACTTGTCTAGATATTCAGATTGTACGTGTCTGTTGATCGTTGAAAAACTGTGCTATAAATTGCGTTCCTTTTCTTATCACAGTTTGACGTGTGCGATTACCTACTAAAAGAGTTGTGAAAATGATGTACGATGCTTATAACTCACCACCTTCTTTAGAAGATTTCAAGTTTTCACCAATCATCCTGTCTTTTTTGTCCATCTTGGAATCATCTAACAAGGGTTATAATTTGTCCCGACAGATCGAGTTGTATGGTAATCACTGTAGTGGAAGAACAACCAAAGGATGTTGGGTGTATAGTATGTAGTATATATGTATATAGTAGTGTTCATTATTCTTTGGTTGGTACATAATATACACATACAAATCTTTTTCATCTTCCGTTCTACAGATTGTAGGATACACCCTCGAGGCTTTCTCTGATCTGCCATTTGTTGATTTCGTGCTTTGTAGGAGTAGTTTACTTGCCAAAATATGAATGGATAAGCTGTTCAATTTGGATAATAGATGTGAATTTCAATCTATTTGTAGCGTCAAAAATGGGATGATTGACTAAAAGCTACTTTGCGCCCACTCTGGCAATTTAAGGTAAAATTTGTTTACAGTTACAGAGCCCTATCTGAATTAGGTTTTACTTAAGGCTGTGCATAGGGTTTTTGGTCATAATTTTTTTTCGAAGTTTATTGTATTGGATATTATAAAGGTATTAAAATGTTGACTGTTGCCATGATAAATTATTTTTTTCATCAAATATTTTATGAAATATGGGAGTTCAAAGTTCAAATTTCTCGGTTTTTGGGGGCAATTGATCTCCCCTACATGTTATTTTAAACTTTTGATATTTTTTTTTTAAATGAAAGACACATTGAGGAATAAAATGACATATTTTTCATTCCAATAAAACAATTAGTTTTCTCAAAATAAATTTTTTAAAACATGCGAAAAATTACTGTTTTTCAAAAAATTATTTTGACAAAACCAATTGTTGAATTGAAATAAAAAAGGTTTCATTCTTTTCCCCAAGGTGTCTTTCAGTTATAAAAAAATTATCAAATGTTTAAAATAACTTTTAGGTGAGTTCAATTGCCCCCAAAATCCGAAAATTTCAACTTTGAACTCCCATATTCCATAAAATATTTGACGAAAAACAAATTTCTCATGGCAATAGTTAGCATTTCAATACCTTAATAATATCCAATTCAATGAACTTCGAAAAAAAATTATGACCAAAAACCCTGCGCACAGCCTTAAACCTAAAACTTCATAACTGGTTATCAAGAATTCTCGAATTCATAGTGAGTTCGCCTGAGTCCTGAAAAAGTTTTGCTTTTTTTTTAGGATGAAGCCCACATAGGTCTGAGACCTGTGCGTGGGTAGTGAGTTGGATGATGGTGATTGATGGGTTGGACCTACAGTTTTAGGTGGTTCCGAACCACCGGGAAGTGATTTTACAGCAGAGAACAGTGTCTTTTTTGCTGGCCAATCTAATCGGTCACCGTTACAAACAGGACCTACGAGAACGCAGCTTAGCTCTCTGATTGAACAGATACCTGCTACGGCTCGCGGCATTAGAATAGAATAAATCAATTAGAATAGAATTTAAATTTTAATTCTATTCAATTAGAATAGAATAAACATTTTTTAATGAAAACATTTAATATTTTTTTGTCAATTCCACTTATTTACAGTGGAATTGACAAAAATATTATCCGTTTTCATTTTTATTATGGAGTTCCACAATTCAAAAATTAAAACAGTTGATATTTTTTGTCAATTCCACTGTAAATAAGTGGGATTGACAAAAAATATTAACCGTTTTCATTTTTATTATGGAGCTCCACAATATCAATCTAAAATCTACTGATAAATAATAATGTATTTCTGCAACACAGCATACAAGTATACATTCTGTACTGTTATAATTTCTGTAATATAATTTAACTAACGTAAATAGTTTTCGGACAAAGGAAATTGAACAAATTATTGTGTTAAACAGAAATATCAGGCACCACCGCAGTATAAACTGTATTGGGGTTAATTAAACAAAGAAAATGAGCTGCTTTGTACGTTTGCTTTATATTATGAATGAAAACATTTTTTTTTTTGTTTTTTTTTTGTTTTCCTACATGTCTGCATGTCTTTTAGAGAGACAGCTTACTTTTTAGCCAAAGCCAATTTCAGTGAGATCAAACATTTTCAATTGTTCCAAAGATCCTAGGCTACATAAATTATAATAGAATTTTAAAAAGTATCTGGCTTTTCATGATATTTGGTAAAAAAAATCACTCGACCTTGCAAATTGCATTCAATGTCAACTAAGTGACCTAGATTCATGGACAACTCCATTCTTCGTTGGCATAACATTTAGGCATGACGTTGACAACCTCTGTAAATGTCATTGTCGATTCTTCCTGTATTCACAAAAATGCAAATCCTCCTTTTAAAAACATACTACTCCTACCTTGAAATTCAAGTATGAGGCAAATATTATTTCGTACTTTTTTGTAGATTACGTCTTGGAGACTCCAGTTAAGGAGTATAAGACAATTCAGATCAACAATTATACTAACTTATACACTAGTTACCATAATTACTATATCAATTAGTTGAGGTGAGGCTCAATTTTCATGTGAAAGGAACTCTTGTAGACTATAAAAAGCTTTATCAACTAAATATTTTTTCAATTGTTTTTTTAAATATTTCTATATTTTCAAGACTAAAAACTGCGGTAGTTTGTTGTAGAGTAGTTATTCTACCTGCTGGTTTCTACATTTATCTGAATCCGTAACAGGGCGCAAAAAATAATTTACGCAAATGTGCCTGGGCGGGAAGTTCCGGATACCCTTTTGTTGCCATGAGTGCCCAAAAAATGGTACGACCGCAAAGTTCAGAATATTGAACTCAGTAGGTAGAACAAGGTATGAAAAGTTAGTAGGTCTACAGCCTGAACAGAACTACTCACGTCCAAGAATAAGGGTGCTCCCACCGGAAAATATACCCTATGTACAGTAGAAACAATTAGTCTGGGCGCATGGTTCTCGTTTCACTACTAGCCGTCCTGTTAAAAGTTGACTAGTTGACCTTGAAGACATCTGCAGCGTCGCACGGGCCACATGTTTTTAGAAATGAGCGATAAACACTCCCCTCGCCATGGCTGACTACCAAACGGCCGTGCGCCCAGACTAATTGTTTCTACTGTACTCAATGATAATTGACCAAACGAAGAGAGGTCTCTGTTTGAAGTCGGCCGTTTTGCATTTCTGTCTGTAACAAATTTATGGCTAAATACATGGACCAAATTCAATGAAATTTTGCATGGATCTTCCTTTAAGGAATGCCCAGCGATACATGTGTAAGGATTTTCGAAATTCGCTTGCACTTGAATGATATTTTAAAGGAAAAATTAAGGCTCTTAGGCCTTCTTCTATATCAGGGGTTCTCAACGTTTTAGGCTCTGTGGCCCTCATTTAACCACTGACGTGAGTCCACGCTTCCCCAAATTGTGGAATCACTGTTCTATAGGAATATATGACTTTTAAAATGAGCTTCTCCATCATTTGCAATTGGAATTAGATTCATAGACAACCTCGGACCACCTTATTCATCTCGTTGAGCCTTATTCATATGAATAAAGTTATCATCCATAAGAATAACATATTTGTTTGAGAAAAACAAATAATTTCTAATATTTCAATTAAGTATAATAACAAATGATTACTAAGTGAGTGATATACAAATTTAATTAATATTGTTGTATAAGCCCATTCATCAGACATCTGAAATCTAATTTGAGCAACCAGCTGTCTCGCAAATAGAAAACACAGCCTTGTTGATGAGATACAGTGTTACCTTTTGTGAAAAACAGACATGAAATAGACTACGCGAATTGAATCAAGGGCTAGGACTGATGACTGTGTTTAATTTTGCGTACATTGAGTACATCGAGTATGTTCCTCTGTGTAAGCACCCTTATTCTTGGGCGTGAGGTCTACTGTTCACAGAACTACTAGTTTATTACCATAGCAAAATTAAATATAATCATCAGACCTAACCCTTGATTCAATTTGAGTAGTCTATTTTGTGTCTGTTTTTCAAAATATCATTCTGTATCACATCACCTAGACTGTGTTTCATTTCCAGCCTGTACTTATGTTGTTTCAGACAGCTGATTGCTCAAATCAGATTTCACATGTCTAATGAATGAATGTATAGAACAACATCCATTGTACTTGAATTATTGTACTTGATTTACATGATTGTTTCGATGTTCTTGAAGTATTTGAAATTATTTGTTTCTCTCAAACAAATATGTTATTCTTATGAAGGCTCAACCAGGTGAATACGTGGTCTGGGCCGGTTGGGCTAGTTTCTAAGTAGCCCTGGCAATATAGAACTGAAATAGATTGGCTCTATAGACGGGTGACGTCAGACTGCCAGTTCCACCACTTTCCAGCGCCATATGCTCAAGGCAATTGAATTTTGGGCTTAGCCCTGAGCAGTTGTAATTACGCTCATCAGTGGCTCCGTTCTCCGTTCTCTGTTGTTTGGACAGCACCCATATGGAAATTGAACTATTAACAGCATTATTTATTCATTAACTCTAATTATTAAAAGTTGATGTAAACAATGAATTTAAATCATGTTGACAATTTACTTTGCACAAAGTTTTCGATGTTGCCATTGGAGGTAAAAAACAAATTAAAGAGTTAGGCACACATCAGCCCAATGATTTTAAGCTTGTTGTAACATACACAAAGCAAAACAGAAACTTTTGTAACTCGTAGTTCGATAAAAAGCTATGGTTAACTCCAAGCATTAAAACAAGCTTTATTTTGTTTTTATTGTTTATGTTTTGATAATAATAATCATAAGGGAAATGATGATCTTTGGACAAAAACTGGCTTTAAGGATCTCAAACACTTGAGTGAGAAAATTAAAAAACATGAGGAAAGTAACACTAGTTTAACCAAAGCAAAATTAAAGATCACATCTGCAATGGTAAGATTGTACACTGGTCTATCCTCTACACTGCTCTTGACTGTGTTTAAATAATCACTGATACAGGAACACTCAAAAACTGTACTGCACCGTTTTTATTGCCAGTATTTTTATCCATTTCTTTTTTCTTACGAAGAAAGACAATACTGGCCTATACCGTAAATCTTGATTTTTTTTACAAATTGGCCATTCCAACATAAGTTTTGTAACTTGTCTGTTGGGAATAGACAGTACCGTTTCAACAGATGATTTGAAAAAATCCAAGGATTCGTCTTGAATACTGATTGGTCTTGACAATAATATTCTGACTGAAATAGCCATCACGACCGACCCACAGGTGTATTTAAAATTTAGCCCCTCCAGTGAAAAACTTGACACGCCGCTCCTGGTTTGAAAAGAAGAAGGCCTTTCCTTTTTTTCTTTCAAATATTCTTTAAATGGAAACAAATTTTGAAAAGCCGTACACATACATCGCTGGGCATTCCAGGAAGATCCATGCAAAATTTCATTGAATTTGGTCCACGCGTTTAGACGTAAATGCCTTATAGACACAGACAAATGCAAAATGGTGACTTGAAACAGAGACCTCTCTTCGTTCGGTCAAATATTGAACTCGTTAGAAGTGCACCCTTTTTTAAAATTGTGCGTGCCAACTCTAGATTGCCATGGGCAATTACACTCTGCATCCAATTACTAAATTGACCTTGTTTATGACTAGAAGTCCAATAAGTATGATATTTCAGTACGGTCGGAAGCATTTTATATGCTAATGTACTTAGTATCATGTGTGCTATTTAAAATTCAGGAGCAGCTTCATACCTTCTTAATCAGAGCTTGCCCATCCTGATAAAGTTAACCGGAGATTACATTCCCTCCAAGATTACACTACGTGAACATTCCATCTTTTTTTATCGAAAATTATTTAAAGGATGTTCTACCAACTTGACACTGCCTCCAGTTCACACTAATGCGGAATCGCCTTTCCCACGGTGTCAATTCAATTAGTGTCAATCTCTCGATCATTTTAAGCTCCAAGTGTCCATCTAATCGGAAATTGAGTTGAAGCAGATGGAACTTGTGCTTGATGGCTTAATCAAGGTGAACTTGAGCGTGTGGGAATATTTTCTGCATGAAAAAAATGCAAATATTTTTACCTTAAAACTTGAATCATTTTTTAAATTTGAAAGTAATTGATGTGAAATTTGAATATTTTTGCGTGGCAAAGATTACAAATCGTATTATCTAAAAGCTTAAAATTATTATTGTTTCAAATTTAATAGAAATTGATTTTTTTTGAGGATGAAGCCCACATAGGTCTGAGACCTGTGCGTGGGTAATGAGTTGGATGGTAGTGATTGATGAGTTGGACCTGCAGTTTTAGGTGGGTTCCGAACCACCGGGAAGTGATTTTACAGCAGAAAACAGAGTCTTTTTTGCTGGCCAATCTAATCGGTCACCGTTACAAACAGGACCTACGAGAACGTAGCTTATCTCTATCTGATTTTTTTTTATTTTGAGGATGAAGCCCACATAGGTCTGAGACCTGTGCGTGGGTAATGAATTGGATGATGGTGATCGATGAGTTGGACCTACAGTTTTAGGTGGGTTCTGAACCACCGGGAAGTGCTGATTTTACAGCAGAAAACAGAGTCTTTTTTGCTGGCCAATCTAATCGGTCACCGTTACAAACAGGACCTACGAGAACGCAGCTTATCTCTATCTGATTGAACAGATACCTGCTTCGGCTCGCGGCTATCACTTCCTATTTAAATTTTTAATTAATGTATCCCTACAAATTTATAATAAACGGATTGTTACTATGCTTAGTTATATCAAAGAGAATATAATGCAACCTAACTTAACATTATATTGTCTTTGGTTTTAGATATAGTTAAAGGGAAGTGATAGCCGAGTGCCGTAGCAGGTATCTGTTCAATCAGAGATAAGCTGCGAAACTCCTGGGCGCTCTTTGTAAGGGTGACCGATTGGATTGGCCAGCAAAAAAGACTTTGTTCTCTGCTGTAAAATTACTTACCCGGTGGTTTGGAACCCACCTAAAACTGTAGGCCCATCTCATCCATCACCATCATCCAATTCATTACCCACGCACAGGTCTCAGACCTATGTGGGCTTCATCCTACGAAAAAAATAAAAAAATAAGCTCATTCGTAAGAAGAAGCATGCTACTTTCGAGACGGCACATTTGTGATGCAGTAGAAGTACTTGATAGAAATTTGTAATGCCTGTAAATGCATTTTAAGTGCTTGATGTCTTTGACTACAAACAATAAAATCCCCTATAATTTAGTTTTTTAGTATTAAGTAATTTTCCTAGCTTCAAAATGATCCCAGTGTTTCCTAATGTGTAGAATTTGATTTTTCTAGATGCGTTTCAAGTGCTTTATATATTTATCTACAAACAATAAAATTTCCTTAAATTTAGTTTTTTTGTAGTATTTAGTACTTTACCTTCTACAAAAGCTAAAAATGATCCCAGGCTACCCTAATTTGCAGAATTTGACTTTAGTGATGAACCTGCACATTAAAGTGGAATTTGAAAATGCATCCTGGCTGTTAAAATAGTCTTAAAAAGTAATTGATAAAAATAATTCCTAATAAATAATCAGCTTATCTTTATCTCATTTGCGCTCTTTTTCTCTTTATTCTTTGCTCTCATTTGCGGTACTCTTTTTCAAGGTTAATAGAAACAATAATAACCTTTTATTAACCTTGACTCTTTTTTACTTTGCGGATAGTCTTTGCTTCAGTACAAAGTTGCAATTTCTGTATAAATAATAGTCCAAATTTTATAATTATTGAAAGCCAGAATTCAAGCTATTTTCTCCTTAATATTTTTTATATTGAATTATGGAAATAATTCTTCAGAAGTCTGAAATAATCATCTCCCCAAATAAAGAAAACTTCCAAATTGATTGCAGTCAAAATTCAAGTAATCTGTGGAATATTCTTATTTTGGTATGGAAATAATTCTTCAGAAGTGTGAAATAATTATCTTCTCAAATAAAGAAAACTAATAGTCCAAATACATACAAATTTTATAATTATTAAAGTCAGAATTTAAGTTATATGTTCTGGCTTATTTTTATTTTTGTACAAAATTATTGGAATAATTCTCCAAAAGTGAGAGATAATCATCTTTTCGAATAAAGAAAACTAATAGTCCAAATACATACAAATTTTATAATTTTTATTAGTCAGAATTTTAGTTATGTTTTGTCTTATTCTTATTTTGATACAGAACTATTGAAAGAATTCTCCAAAAGTGTGTGAGATAATATCTTTTAAAATAAAACAAAATTAAAATAAAACAAAAATAAAAGAAAACAAATAGTTCAAATACATACAGATTTTATAGTTATTATTGAAGTCAGAATTCAAGTAATTTTTTGGCTTATACAGTCATTTTGATGTACAGGACCTGGAAATAATCCGAAAGAAGTGTAAATTAATCTTATCAAATAAAAAATACTAGTGAACTTCACGAGTTTTATAATGCAATGTCAGTATTCCAATAAACATCATACCAACCGCGACAACCCCTACAAGACAATATTATATTGAATTTTTTCAGTAACGCTGTCTGGAGTGGTATCATTTAATTATGATTTTGTTATTCAGCAGGAAATTAATTTTTTGTATTAGATAAAGTTTATTTTTCCACTCTGGTCAAGTCTTGAAATTTTTTCCCTTAAATTTCGGGTAGATTTTTGGTAGTGACTAAAAATTTGCAAATTCCCTTGCGTAAGTGTCCTGATTGGATACGCGTAGATCAAAATCTGTGGTGGTTTTGTAGAAGTTGCTGGTGTCTGCCGAATTGGTGATGTCTGGTGTGTAGGGTGCTATAACTCTCTGGTTGAGGATTGCAAGCCATTCGACAGGTCTGAACCATTGATGGTTTTTGATGTCGTTAACCCCGTTCTTCAGGATTCCGTACCGTTTGGACGTGTCTGTCTGCAGAATGTGACTAAGAATGTCGCACAACTCGTTCGTGAATGATGATGCGAACTTGAACCTGAAATAGTTAATTAAATGCATTAGAACTTGCATGAGGAACAATCAGTCATTGAGCCAAATTGATTTGTCAGTAGTGTGAGAAAAATTGGATAAAATTTACTTTTTGTAGAATGTCTAGTAGTATAGTGTATTGTGTTTAATATCTGTTTAATCAGATAGAGATAAGCTGCGTTCTCCTAGGCACTCTTTGTAAGGGTGACCGATTAGATTGGCCAGCCAAAAAGACACTGTTCTCTGCTGTAAAATCACTTCCCGGCGGTTCAAAACCCACCTAAAACTGTAGGTCCATCTCATCAATCACAATCATTCAACTCATTACCCACACACAGGTCTCGGACCTATGTGGGCTTCATCCTAAAAAAAATTATATATATATTGAAGTATAGTATATTATCGTAGTATAGTATCTAATATAAACACACAAATACATATTTATTTTATAGATATTTGAAGAGAATCTCTACTCAAGATACTGTTGAAAAGGGTTTTTTAAATTACGATACCCCACTATAATAGCCTACTGTGTCGGGGTGATCAGAATGTGACTGCATATTGTAGTATAGTTAAAATGAAACTCCTGGAGATGGAATAAGTTATTAAATTGTTTATACAAATACAAATCCTGAGGCTCATCGTTTTTTTAAAATTATTTTCGTCATACTTGTAGGTTATGGACAGTTTACCAGTCAAGGAAACAATGTGGGAAACAGCTGCTTACAGAAATCAAAAACAGCTGATGTCATTTGATTGACTATTACTGTACACTGTGTGGTAAAAATCATGAAATGATTATTACCGCTCGCTTATGGGTGGCTACTGGCTACCATTTCACTGAAAAACCATTTGGTCGAAAGCTAGATCAGCTGATCTAGAACCTTTATTGCCCATTTCACCTTGATTTGGTGTGTTGAGGTTATGTTTGAATAACAATGTGTGGTAAAAATCATCAAATGATTATTACCGCACGCTTATGGGTGGCTACTGGCTACCATTTCACTGAAAAACCATTTGGTCGAAAGCTAGATCAGCTGATCTAGAACCTTTATTGCATATTTCACCTTGAGTTTCTGTTATTTGGTGTGTTGAGGTTATGTTTGAATAACAATGATTTATAGTTTCTCATTTCAACTTATCTGCTATTTTAGACTTGTATGACGAAAAATATCGTACGTAACTCGTCCGGGAAGATGTTTACCATACTCGTATGATAATACCGCACTCGACTTCGTCTCATACTCACATGGTAAACACCATTTCCTGCACTTGTAATGTAATATACTATTCTCTTTTAGTTACAAAGATCTTGAAACTTGGAAGTTTTTCAACAGTATAGTGATGTATAAAAAATATAGTAAAATACAATAATTGTCTACATGGAGTCCATGTATAATGAATGTAATGTATGGTATTCCATGTTTAACTATTTTTCATATTTTTCACTTACATCGGAGTTACAAAGTTACAACATTAAACACAGAGAAAATAGGTATTGTTCTTCTCATATTGTTTTTCTCTCAATTGAATTCAATTTTATTGAGATTGCAAGCTCAGTTGTCAAACGCTATTCAAAGTTTTATCAATTAAATATTTTTTCAGTTGTTTTTTAAATATTTCTATATTTTCAAGACTCTTTAAAAACTGCGGTAGCTTGTATAGAGTTTCCTATCAATATAACTAGGTTTTTGTTTGACTAAGCTACTGTTGTGGCTCACCAAGTGATAATCACCTTGGCTTCTTGTATTATAATCGCGTAGGTCAAAATTTTGGTTAATATTACCCTTTTTTACATATAAAGTAGCTTCATACACATATAAGCAGGGTACAGTTAGGAGACCAAGTCTCTTGAACAACCGCCTACATGAATCTAATCTATTTACTCTTTCCATACACCTAACAAATTTCTTTTGGATTTTAAAAACCCTATCAAAGTTTTTTTCGATGAATTACCCCATACTAAGATAGCATACCTAATATGTGACAGTAAGAGCCCATGGTAAGCTGTATTTAACTTTTTGTAAGTAACTTTGCTAGTAAGCAATTTTTTGTCATTTAATCTAGCAAGCTGTGGCAGGACGAATACACCGGATGAAATATTTTATTTTCTAATAACATATTGAGAAAACATATTTACTCAATATTGATGTTATAGTTCGATATTAATTTTATCTACAGCTATGTTATAAAGTGAATATAATAGGTTAGAAAGTAATGTCATACAGTTTACTTTATTCCATGGATCAACAAATTAGTTGACTATTGATGCTATTTTAATATTTTTGTGATTTCTTAGTAAATGACTAAGGGCTCTATTTATGGTCGTTCCTTCAGCGTCTCGTGACTCGAGAAACTCTAGAAATGCATCTAAAGACATAGCAAGTTCACAAAGGTGCAAGCTAGCGAGTAGCTATAACATGGTTTTGGTTAATACTCTTTTTCACATATAAAGTAGCTTCATACACATATAAGCCGGGTACAGTTAGGAGACGAAGTCTCTTGAACAACGGCCTACATGATCTAATCTATTTACTCTTTCCATACACCTGACAGCTTTCTTTTGGATCTTAAATTAAACACCCTATCAAGGTTTTGTTTCGATGAATTACCCCATACTAAGATAGCATACCTCATATGCTTTAAAAAGCTTTATCGACTAAATATTTTTTCAGTTGTTTTTAAATATTTTCAAGACTTTAAAAACTGCGGTAGCTTGTTGCAGAGTTTCCTAACAATATAACTAGATTTTTTTTTTTAATAAGCTACTATTGTGACTCACCAAGTGATAATCTCCTCGGCTTCTTGTATTATAATCGTGTATGACAAAAGTTTGGTTAAAACCACTCTTATTTACATATAAAGTAGCTTCATACACATATAAGCAGGGTACAGTTAGGAGACCAATGCCCGTTTTCTCAGTCGTTTATTAACTTGATGGACCATTAACTCAATGCTGGAGCAATGGGTTGGGTTAATGATCCATTAAACTTAATAAACAACTCAGAAACCGGGCACAAGTCTCTTGAACAACGGCCTACATGATCTAATCTATTTACTCTTTCCATAAACCTGACAGCTTTCTTTTGGATCTTAAACTAAACAACCTATCATGGTATTGTTTTGATGAATTACCCCATACTAAGATAGCATACCTAATATGTGACAGTAAGAGCCCATGGTAAGCTGTAATAAGAAACTTTTTGTCATTTAATCTAGCAAGCTGTCGCAGGACAAATACCCCAGATGAAATTTTACAAAATATTTTCTCAATGTATGGAGCCCAGTTCAATCGTGTATCCAACAAAACTCCTAGAAATTCAATGTTTCCTAGTTCATTATCGTTTACAAACACGTTCATAGCCCTCGAATTATGTTTGTTTTTTAATTGAAGGTATTAGAATGTTTTACTATTTATTGTTAATTTCAACTGATTCAAGAATTGGACAATTGGCTGCACACCTATATGAGTATTTATTTCTAAATTATCTAGACCAGTTGTTTTTTCTAGAGCTGAAAATGAGTGAAGTAAGAGCCCTGGTAAGCTGTAAAAAGTATGTAAATAGCCTACCTTCCAGCTACGATTCTCTCGTATAGCTTCATCTGGTCCTTGGAGTAGAAGGGTGGATAACCTGCACACATTTCGTATATCAGTATGCCAAACGACCAGTAATCCACTGATTTTCCATAGCCTTTGCTCAAAATAATCTCTGGTGCCAAATAGTCGGGAGTTCCACACAACGTGTAGGTACGAGACTTCACTAGTTTACAGAATCCAAAATCGGTTATTTTCAAGTATCCGTTCTGATCAATCATGATGTTTTCAGGTTTTAGGTCTCTGTAGATGAGATCCATGTTGTGGAGGTATTCAATTCCCATGATAACTTGAGCCGCGTAGAATCTTGCTTGAGCCTCTGGAAATTTTCGACTTTTTCTCAGGTACATAAATAGTTCGCCACCTAAAATGAGTGGCATTACGAAGTAAACGTTACTGTTATCCTGGAAAAAGTATACAAGATGAACAGTGAAGGGAAAGTTGAGTATCTCGAGCACACATTTCTCATTGTGTGTGTGTTCCAGTTGTTTTTTCTTCACTATCATTCTTTTAGACATGACCTTGACTGCATAGTGGCTCCCGCTGCCTCTCTTCTTCACCATGTACACCTTCCCGAAAGATCCACTTCCCAAAACCACCAAAAAATCGAAATCTTTGCGCGAGACGCTGTATTCGATTCTCCGTTTAAATTTCGCATCGAATTCGTGTCTCTCTCTACTGAGAAACTCGTTGAGGTTATGTATTTCACTCGAACGTCGATTGCCGTCAAAAGACCCCGATGACATTGATGATCTGGCGGACAGCTTTGCAAAAATAATAAATTACACAGTCATAAACAATTGAAATATTTCAAACTGACCTGCGCTCATCAAATATAGGTTACTTTAAATTTGTTCCTTCAGAAGCCTCCAACAGTTTTCAATCTGCATCCATATTCCATATTTTGAAATTATATCCGTGATACTAAGCTACCAGCTCTTTGCATCCAATAGCAGAAAACAGGTTACAAAAATAGCATAATATTCTTGAAATTTTTTGGAAGAATTACAAATCAAAACAAATAAATACTTGTCGTTAACCTGCCACAGCTGACAACTGCAAGAGGGGAAGAAAGTTGTTTATCATGTGAGTAGTATGAAGAAGAATTTTACTGAGTTATTTACAGTTCCAATATCAGTAGACCTACCAGCGGTGATCTATAGCCAAGGCATGCAATGTTTATTTGAATTAAAAATCCATACAAATGCTTTTTTAATAAAGTGATGGTTTTTTTCTAGCTTTACTTGTGTGATGTTCCTTTTTGACTGCATAAGCTTCCACCAAAAGAATCGAATGTATGAAGCTTTTTTTTTATGTAAAAACGAACAGTGGCGGATCCAGAGAGGGGCTAAGGAGGGCTATAGCCCCCCCTTGGTTGACCAATTTACACTAGATAGAATGGTGCTTTATTATATAGGTTAATATATATACGGAAAATCCAAAAAGGATGAAAACGGAGAAAACATTGATCACCGATAGAAGGAGAAAACATCGATATACAAAAGACATCGTCCGCCTACCATTGATGGCAAAAACCTGTTTTCAAAACATCGATTATCGATGCTCATGCTCAATGTAAAGACACAAAGAGCTAATGTACAAGCAAATATTCAAGATGCAGAAGAGTACTACAAATTGACAGTAAATATACACCATTCTTGGATCACATTATTTCTGAGCTGCAAACTAGATTTAGTTCAGTACATGAAGCTGCACATCTAGAGGGACTGATCCCATCAAATTTCACAAAAGTTAGTGTTGATGAGGTAGTTAAAGCAGCAAATATCTACTGCAAAGACATTTCTACAGCAACTTTGGAGCTATTAGCAGAATTTCAACTGGTAGGAACACTGGAAATCAACAAGTTCCAAGGATCTTCCACAGTGCTGTGAAGTTGCTCTGTCTAAATGCAATAGAGACTTTTTCCTAAACGTTGCAATTTTATTACAAATATTTGCAACTTTGCCGGTGACAACCGCCTCAACCGAAAGGAGCTTTTCTTCCCTAAGAAGAATCAAAACGTACCTCAGGTCAACTATGACAGAAGACCGGTTAAACGGGATTGCAGTAGCCCATATTCACAAAGAAAAACACATAGAAATAGAAAAGGTTTTACAACACTTCAGCCAGACAAAACCAAGACGAATGTGTTTATCAAACTGGACCTCTATTTAAATAGATGTGTCAAAATCAATCAAAAAGTAAATAAACAATCTAAAGTATAAGTGAGTAATCAATAATGCATGATGATTTTTTCAAAGTGAACCCCCCCCCCCCGAACCCATTAGCCCACCCCTTGACTCAATCCTGGATCCGCCACTGAAAACGAATGATATTAACCAAAATCTTGACGTACACGATTATAATACAAGAAGCCGAGGGGATTATCACTTGGTGAGTTACAATAGTAGCTTATTCAAACGAAAAACCTAGTCATATTGGTAGTAAACTCTACAACAATCTACCGCAGTTTTTAAAGAGTCTTGAAAATATAGAAATATTTGAAAATCAATTGAAAAAATATTTAGTTGACAAAGCTTTTTATAGTGTACAAGAGTTCCTTTCATATCAAAATTAAGCCTCACCTCAACTAATTGATTAGTAATTATGGTAACTAGTGTACAAGATTGTATAGTAATTGCCTTGAAGATGAGTTTCTATGACTCGAAAACGTTCGGCTAAATGTGAGTCAGAATATTATTTATTCATGATTAAATCGTTAAATTTACAATAAATAATAAGTTAATATTAACAACGCAGTTATGGAACAAGAAATCCAAGAGTATAATAATTGTTGATCTTATTTGTTTTGTAATCCGTACGTCTCCAAGGCGTAATCTACAAAAACAAAACCCTGCTTATATGTGTATGAAGCTACTTTATATGTGAAAAAGAGTGATATTAACCAAAACCTTGACGTGCACGATTATAATAAAAGAAGACGAGGAGATTTTCACTTGGTGAGTCACAATAGTAGCTTATTCAAACAAAAACCTAGTTATATTGGTAGGAAACTCTGCAATAAGCTACCGCAGTTTTTAAAGAGTCTTGAAAATATAGAAATATTTAAAAAAACAATTGAAAAAATATTTAGTTGACAAAGCTTTTTATAGTGTACAAGATTTCCTTTCATATCAACATTAAGCCTCACTCCAACTAATTGATATAGTAATTATGGTAACTAGTTTATAAGAGTATAATTGTTGATATGACTTGTCTTATACTCCTTAATTGGAGTCTCCAAGACGTAATCTACAAAAAAAAAAAATGTAAGAATCGATAGTCGATATAAAAGGAACGTTGTTATAGGTTTGTGTTTGGTACAGATATCGATTATTTTGATACCAAAATTGGTTGCAGTTTCGTATAAATAATATATAGTTCAGTGGAATAATCGAGTGGTAGTATCGATATCTGTACCAATGTACCAAAGCTAAACCTAACCTATCGACTATCGATTCTGTCAGCCGATTTTTTCATTGGGCTACATACGGAACTGCACCCTAAAGGGTTTATTCAAATGTTTCGGTGGAAGGATATGAAACTACAACCTTATTTTTATTTGCTTTTATTTTTATAATTTCTGATCTATAAAGTGCAAACGCTAGGGTAGCTATGCAGCATTGTATCCATTCTCATCGAATGTTTCACGTCTCGTTATACACGAACGTATAATACTGTATAACACATAAGTCTCCAGCTAAAGGGACAATACGCCATTTGTTTATGCAGCTTTCATTGAAAAATTATTTATTGATGCTGTAATTACATCTCTGTACCGCTATTGCTCAGGAGCGGTCCCTGCTCGGGAGTTTGAGGGGGGCTCACAAATGGGTTTTGTTGCTCTTTTTGCGAGATTGCTCCTTCCTATCCCTTCATTAGTGAATTTCCAATTTTGGGGTGTCATGACCCCATGACCGCTCCTGCTACTATTACTACTACTGTTTATGCGATCGTGATGTTCAGTCTCGAGCGCTCAAGACTGCGCTTGGATGGGTGACCGTGCTTCAATGACTTGTAAGCTTTATTATCACCTACCCGGTGGTTCGGAACCCACCTAAAATAGTAGGTCCACCATGTTCCACATAAAATGGCTCGAACGGCGAGGTGGAACTACCCTTTTAAGGGTGTGCCTATCAAAGCCATACGCTTTTTATTATTATTATTACTACTACTACCACTAGGCCTACTACTGCTACTAATGCTTGGGCTTGTTCATTCAGAGATAAGCTACGAGACTCCTAGGCCATCTTTGTAAGGGTGACCGATTGAGTTGACCAGCAAAAAAGACTGCTCTCTGCTGTAAAATAACTTCCCGGTGGTTCGGAACCCACCTATAACTGTAGATCCAACTCATCAATCACTATCATCCAATTCATTATCCACGCACAGGTCTCAGACCAGAATGTGGGCTTCATTCTCAGAAAAAATTCTGCATTGGTAAAACATTTTTGTGAAAAGATTTATCTAACATTGTTGGGCCATAATAAACAAAGCAATGAGCTTTTGCAGTCACTGTAGAATCCTGGATAGGCAACTTGTGATGCTTTGTCATTTACATTCGAAATTCAAATTATTTTTATTTCGGAACATGAGATTACAACATTATTTTTAGGTTACAAAACTATTCCATTTCAAAAGATACATTCACAATACATAAGTTGGACCTGTGACGTATCCAAGATTTTGAAATGGTGTGGAGGGGGGGAGTCCGAGGGGTTTTGACTGAGGGGCCTGGGGGTACTTCCCCGGAAATTATTTGAAAAATAGAGGCCCTAGAACGGTCTTTTTTAGCCCTCCTGGCATTGAAAATTAACACCAACGTCAGTACTTTGTCTTAGTGTGTCCAAGCGTCTTTCTAATATGTTTAGTTAATTGAATGAAAAATTTAAAGCTTTTGGTGGATATTATGTCTCCTATTACTAAGTGGCTATGTGCTTATAGTTAATTGATGCAAAAAGATGGAAATGCTATAAATTATTAATCTAAGTACCGTAGTGTAGAATTCAGGTTGTTGCTAACTCATCAATGCTGTAAGTTTCAATGGGTGGTATCCTTTAGGACGACCTAACAGTTTGATCGACCTACTAGCGCAGCCATAACTGCATAACCAAACCCAATCTAACCTGGCTAGATGTGACTGAACCACCTTTGTTTACTAGGTCGGTCAAAACGACAGTCGTACAAATGGTGTCCTTCCAGTTTCAATAACGTCTGAGGACATAATTTTCATAATACCAGAATAAGTTCACAATGAGATTAAAGGTTATAGTAAAAACAAAAGATGTGCGACTCTCAAGGTGAAAATTTTGTATTTTAGTACAATACAAATAAGATAAAATATTTACAGTTTAAAGAAAGAAATTTCCTTTTCCTTTATTTAATGGAAAATTATATAAAATTTAGGACCGGAAGGGGGGTCCGGGCCCCCCAAACCCCCCCTGGCTACGTCACTGGTTGGACACTGGAGCTATTCGACCTTGACACAAAAAAAAACCCTCTTGGTTAGTTTATCTTGTTCACAGCGCTCATATAAGATAAACACTGGATAAGGGCCATGATAAATCGATCTCAAGAATAGATAAAGATCTATAATAGCCAAATAAAAAAGTAGCGGTGTGAAAAATTTGGAAGCATTAATCGTTATAAAAAGAAATATCCTAACTAACCATCTTCTTAATCTTCCTACCATGCCTGTCCTAATCGTGTCATAATCGAAATTATGTTGGATGATTTTTCAAATGTGTAACGAAATGAATGATTGTAGCACGTTAACAATTTGTACTGTACGTGGAGTGAAGGTCTAATTATAGATTCAATTTGAACGACCAAAGAGTCATAAAGTAGAAAATTTCAATAGTGGCTGCTAGAGAAGTGTTATAATGGCTGCCTTAATGTTGGAGGCGTGTCATACATCATGAGATCTGTAGTTTTGAAAATCATTTCAACTGTAAATTGTAATCTTTAATTGTTTTTTTTTTTCACCCACTTTGGAATAAGTTGAATCAATATAATCTTGAAAATGCCTTTATGAATGCATCTGTTTATTGTAAGAGTTTTTACGAAAAATATTTAAAAAAAAATTTTTCCATAGTAGTGATCATCATTAATTTAATTATTGTAATCTGTATTCAATAGTAAATGAGAATTATCTCTCTAAGAAAGATCTGAAATTGAAATATTTTAAGAGTTGTAATAAAGATGAAAGAAACGTCTATAAACCTATCATGGAATACTATTTATAATTATTATGTAATTCAAAGGAACCTCTACACAGGCTGAGCCTTAGAGAACCTACAATTTTCTTAAAAATGTTTTCATTCAACTATTTTTATTTTCCTCCAATTTCTTTGTATAATATATTCCAATGTTCTATTTATTGTGTTGTTAGATACAAATTAAAACGTAGATTTTGTGTTATATCTGAAATGTTTTCAAGAAAATGAATTTCTTTCCTCCTCTTTTTCTTTTATTAAAGTTGGAAGTACTTATTCATCGTCAAAATACCTAAATTTGACATGTTTACGATGTTTAAGCATAGGCCTCCAAGTGAAAAAATCATTTTATCTTGTTTCCATTATTTTTTTTTTGTAAATCTAAATTTTAAAGTGTGAACTAATCTCAATGTTTTGGACAATCTGGCTTATTCAAAATTTGTGAAGAGAGCAGTTTTGGACGAGTCTGTCGCATTTTTACATTCATTGTAATTTTATCACAATAAATAAATATAAACTAAAAACTCATCTTTTTTGGATGTTTTTTGCCAACAAACGTCTGATTCGACTGGACTCTTAACTAAGTAGTTGGCCAGTTGTACGAAAGAAAATTAAATTTGACCACCGTAAGATGACGTCATTATTTGACGGAGCCAGTGCAACGACTTTCCTATTGAGCTCCGTAAGATGACTTCATCTTATGATGTTTTTTTTTTTTTTTTTGAGGATGAAGCCCACAAAGACCTGTGCGTGGGTATAATGAGTTGGATGATTGTGATTTATGAGTTGAACCTACAGTTTTAGGTGGGTTCCGAACCACCGGGAAGTGATTTTCAGCAGAGAATTTAGTTTGGCTGAATTTAGTTTTCTTTCGTGCAATTGGCCGTTGTTTTTAACTAATTGTTCTAAGTTTTAGGTTGTAAGACTATTTAAAAGTGTAAACTCTACTTCCAGTTGTTGAAAGTTTAAAGGATATTACAGAAAATAATAGGTAAAGTACTTTTTTTATAGTATTCAAATGATATTGAGTCTTTATTTTCAATTTTTTCATATTTTTACTGCTACTTTTCTAATCGTGATATGAAACTTACTTAAATTTTACTTTTCATCTGATGGTGATATTAGTTACCAGAGTTGTTTATATACTAGTATATGGCTTGTTTCAAACATAACCGGCAGTCGGTTAACCGGTGTCGTTTACCCATTATTAGGTGCATTGTATCATATAGAGCGCTTCACACTCACCCATGATTTTTTATATCATAGGCTATGATACAAATTAATTATGCAGGGTTAACGTCACCGATTACCCGATGCCGGTTGATCGCTCATAATTCAATCTTTCTAATATTTATTATAATAGCGGGAATTTATCCCCTCAGCGGGGAACTGATCGTTGGTATATTACACAACAAATTCCTACTCGCGAAAGCTGATTGTTACTCAACACGGCATTGTTCATTATTTGATGGAATAACCCCCTCTTCCATAAACAATAGTGTTGAATTAAAAGGGGCGATACATATTTATTGATACAAAACGATTAATATATTCTACTATAATTGTTAACCGGTTTTATAGGTATATGGCTGTTAATGGCCTATTGGAATTGTTATTTGCATGATTTGTTGGGTAGGCCTATAGCCCAGCGTTAAAAGGGTGGGACTAGATAGCGGTTTAGTGTATACTTGGATTGATCTAAGAACAGCTGTAACCTGTGTTTAAATATTCCAATCAGCCGTTGTTCTTGCTTAATATGACGGTAACTTCTTTTTAGCATGCACGCTCGAACGCTGAAACCATGTAATCAAATTAATATTTTTCGGCAAGTCGATTTTGGTGCTTTGTGATTATTTCTGGTACGTGGTGGGGAGGTTATTTTAATCAAGATATCCTGAATGTTGAGTTTAGTTTTCAGCCTCTATTAATACGTATAGTTTTCGACACGATATTGGTCCGTATTCAGGAGTGATCTTTTGCCATCAATGACCTTTAGATATTGTCATCTAAAATTGAGCTTGATGGGTGTACTTTGGTACCTTAGGCTTTTTAATTCTCTGAGAGATATGTTGATAAAAATGTCTTTTTGAGCTTCCCTTGAGGTAAGGATGCCTCAAGGTCATGATTAAATTTAAAATTTAATTAAATTTACAACAGAAAGTTAATATTAACAACGCAGATCGTTATGGAACAAGAAATCCAAGAAAAAAACTGCAAAAGATTGAGAAAATATGTTGTAAAATTTCATCTGGGGTATTTTTCCTACGACAAACTGTTAGATTGAATGACAAAAAGCTTATTTTCACAGCTTACCATGGGCTCGTACTGTCACATATTAGGTACATGCTATCTTAGTATGGGGTAATTCATCAAAACAAAACCTTGATAGGGTGTTTAAGATCCAAAAGAAAGCTGTTAGGTGTATGGAAAGAGTAAATAGATTAGATTCATGTTGGCCGTTATTCAAGAGACTTGGTCTCCTAACTGTACCTGCTTATATGTGTATGAAGCTGCTTTATATGTAAAAAAGAGTGATATTAACCAAAATCTTGACGTAAACGATTATAATACAAGAAAGCCGGGGAGATTATCACTTGGTGAGTCATAATAGTAGCTTATTCAAACAAAAATCTAGTTATATTGGTAGGAAACTTTACAACAAGCTACCGCAGTTTTTAAAGTCTTGAAAATATAGAAATATTTTTAAAAAACAATTGAAAAAATCTTTAGGTGATGAAGCTTTTCATAGTGTACAAGAGTTCCTTTCATATCAAAATTAAACCTCACCTCAACTAATTAATTGATATAGTAATTCTGGTAACTAGTGTATAAGATAGTATATTGTTGATCTGACTTGTCTTATACTCCTTAACTGGAGTCTCCAAGACGTAATCTACAAAAAAATTCATACTTTTGTTGACACTTGGTCCTGCTTCTAGACCCAGACACAGTAAGGTTTTTTGTAGAGTATGTCCAGCTCAGGTGTCATATCATTTGAGTTTTGACACACTATTTGAAAGTGGTCAATCTATCTTGATTTATTAGCGTGAACTTGACATTTTTTGCCAACTTGTATCGCCTACAGGAGACCCATTAACATTTCTAGTCGAGTATAACTAAAACCATAGATTTATAAAACCTAACCTTAGATTTCATTCAAGTTTTTTCAAACGATTTGCCTGAGGTATTAAGGTATTCGCAACCTTAAACCTTGGTTGACAACTTCACAAGAACATAAGGCTCACAGCAATAGTGCCCATTATTCTTGTTATTAATGTTATAATATAATAGGTAATAGTGTTATCCTTCTTTAGTTGCTTCTCTAAAGCTGTTCCCCAACTCAATATGAATCATCAATATCTCTTATTGAGTACTTTCTTCACGAAAGTAATATCTTTATTTTATAAGTTTGTCAAAAGTTGGGGTCTTTTGCACTATAACCCCGCATTTAAAAAAAAGTGTCTTTGAACAGTAGATTCCTAACCTAACCTAAGACTTGTTTAGGTTAGGTTAGGTTAGAATCTACTGTTCAATTACATTTTCCAAAAATGCAGAGTTATTGTGCAAAAGACCCAAAAGTTGAGTGTCTAGTTTAGTACTATACTTCTTTTAATTTATTTCCATTCTTGTTCCTCATATTTCTTGCACATGCTCATGTCCTATCACACCATATTTCATCCTCTGAATTTCTTTTATTGCCTTCTCAACTAAGTCTGAATGATATATTGTCATCTTGAAAGGTCTTTAATGTATTTTCGGCTAGTTATTTTTTTTATATGATCTGCATTTCTCTGTACTGTGAATTCATCCACAATAAGCAGTCATATTGTAATTGTTCTTTATTGTATACCATTGAGGCTCTTTATGGGTTGTCCTGATAGCTGCTTTTGTATGTGAATAAATAAATGTGAATCAATCAGAGATAAGCTACAAAACTCCTGGGTGCTCTTTGTATGGGTGACCGATTGGATTGGTCAGCAAAAAAGACTCCGTTCTCTGCTGTAGATTCACTTCCCGGTGGTTCGGAACCCCCCCTAAAACTGTAGGTCCAACTAACTCATCAATCACCATCATCCAATTCATTACCCACGCACAGGTCTCAGATCTATGTGGGCTTCATCCTCTGAAAAAAAATTAAAAAATATTTTTGTTGAATTGAAAATAGAATATCAAGTGGGGGAGAAACAAACCAGTTGAATTAATGCAACAAAAAATGTGACAACAATGATAATTACAACTCGAATAAAAGCAAGTAAATTAATACTCTCAAGTGTGAAAGAACTTTAAGAAAAACGAAAAATAAACTTGAAATACTCGAGTATGTTGAAAGTAGAAATAAAACAAGTCAAATTGCAAACAAGACTTTTCATTAGCCGGATACTGCTATAACACGTTAGACATAAAAGTTAACGTTAAATAAATAAGTTACATAAGTTAATGTTAAAATGTTAGTTATACACTCTTGGCATAAATTGTAACTTGATATAATGGTTTAAACTGTTATGTTGAAATGTTGTATATACACTATTCATTGGCATAAATTGTAACTTGATATAATGGTTTAGCAATACTTGACAAAGTAGTTCTGAACTCCCGGACTAAGTACGACGATATTGTACCAACTTAAATGACGCATACCTTCATGCCATGCCAAGTAAGAGTGTATAGCGTACTTGGAGGCTCTCATGAGATATTGACCTTATATACCTGAACATATAGCCATTAATTACTGCACCAAGCGAGGAGAGGTCGTTCAACTTTTCAGTTCATACGCGTTTTCCTCGGCTCTTCCACTCTGAGCAAGGCGGAAGTCGGCTCCGTTTTCCCACTATTTTCGGTCAATTTATGGTAATCCAATTCATACCTAAACTCTTAATGGAGGAATTTGTCAATTTATGCCTAAAATCTTAATGGAGGAATTTGTCCTCCCATATTTTCATCTAATGAATGGGAACTACAACTTACGTTAGTCTAAAAGATAAGCTAAGAACTCTTGGGTCCTCTTTGTAAGGGTGACCGATTGGATTGGCCAGCAAAAAGAATGTTTTCTGCTGTAACATTATCCCCCCGTAAGAAAGACTGTTCTTGCTGTAAAATCGCCTCCCTATTTGATTGAACCCTTCTAAAACGGTAGGTCCAATTCGTCAATCACCATCATCCAATTCATTACCCACGCACAGGTCTCAGACCTATATGGGTTTCATCCTCAAAAGAAAAAAAGAAAGAAAATATAGTGAACTTTGTATAAGTTAGCATACGATTTTTTATTTGGACTTCTTAATTCCTATGATCTGTCGTAACCTTTAAAAATTATCAGGATAACTTTGTGTCTCATCTTATGTTTTTTTTTTGTACTTAGGAATAATTTCATTCATCTTTTTCGTCGTCGTCATCTTCTTTCAAGTCTTAGACAATATTATTGTTTTATTATTATTATTATTATTATTATTATTATTATTAGTATTATTATTCTGCTTATAATGATTATAATGATAATTTTTTTATTAAATGATAATGATAATAATTATAATGATCTGCTTATAATGATAGCATTATTCAGTGAATAAAATAAAGTTTCCATCATTCCAGATCGTATTTCCCCCAAAAAACGTTTTCTCCCATCTTTTTTGGGGGAAAAACGATATGAAATACTGTAACTTTATTTTATTCACTGAATAATGCTTATAATATATAAGCAGAAAAAAATAATAATTATAATTATAATAACAATAATAATAAAATAACAACAATAACAATAATAATAATATTCCCTTACTATCATCAAAAAAAATTTTTCCTTACTGTTCTTTAAGTGATTTAGATGTAGAGCAAAGGTTTCTGCTGTACTGTACATATTTTAAAAGCTTTACATATCATGTTTTTAGAACAATAACAGATATTTTCTATGGTGAAATATTTTTTCGTGTTTTCACCTCATTTGGGTTATCCGCGATTTTCGCTATCCTCGGTTCCCTTGCCATCCAATTCCGCGGATAATCGGGGCTCTACTGTATTATCCATTCTAATAAAATATATATATATATATATATATATATATATATATATATAATTTTAATCACATATCATTTCTCATATAAATCATGTATAATAATATGATAAATATTATTGCCATTGTTATTTGCCACCATGCTCATTTATATGTCATTTTCTATCAATAAGCTACAAACAATAAATTTGCAAATACCACAACACTTCAAAGCCCCAACCATAAAATCTTTCCTATTAGTTAACTGTACTTAGTAATATTTTTGTGTCAATGCTTTACACACTAGAAAGCGTGAAATTGTGTCCTGCTGGCATCAAATCCGTCGTAGCTGAAAGAACAAGCCCAATGAGCGACAGCAACTTTAAAACCTTCTCTTCTAAATCCCTTCTAAAAAGAACGATGGAAGCGCGTGCTTAGTAGTATTTTTTGTACCGCAAGAGATCATTTTGGCGATTTCTGTGTCATCACATCTCGTTACACTTTCACCCGAGTTTTATCTACGAATCTAGTCGCAAGCATAATCGTAATCATGAACATAATCGTAGACGTCGCCAGCAGTTAGGCCAAATCGCACCTCATTAGTATGAATGTCTGTCTACAGATCTAACACTATGATCCTATGGTTTTAGCATTGTTGTTTGCCCCGTAATCTTTCCATCTGTCCCGCCAAAACAAAAATGGCGGTACAACCGTTTATTTTTCTGTCTATCCGGCATGCCAAACTTGTTATTTCATTCACTATCTTGATACAAACGGACAAAATGTTTGTTTGGTTACGTATAGTAATCATCAGAGTGGATAGTCTTGATAATTTTCTTTGTTCGTCCATTTTTCTTTGTTTCTCATGGAGAATCCAGGGTCTATATTTTATATTATTGGCTAGGTAAGAAACCGCATAACCATCCATTCAGAACATAATAATAGTCCCACATTTCTAACAACTCATGCCATCTCTACGGAGGTAAAGTACTACATTGTAACCTCTACATTTTCGAAACTCGATATGAATTTTCAATTTCAAATTTAATTGTATTTTAAACAAACATAAAACAAAGGTATAAAAACAGAATAAAATTACAAAAATATTAAAAACTGTAAAAAATATTATTTACATTAGAAACTAGTGGTTCGTGTGGTGTATGCTGGAAACAATAGAAGAAAAAAGATGGAAAAAATAAGAAGAAAATGGAGGGAGAAGAAGGAGGAGATGGAAGAAGAAAAAACGGGAGGAGGAGAAGAAGAAGATGATGGATGAGAAAAATGAGATGGGGAACAACAACAAGGAGAAGAAGAATAACAAGAAGGAAAAGAAGAAGACAAAGGAGGAGGGAAAAAAAGAAGAAGGAGAAGAAAGAAAATAGAAGAAGGAGGAGAGAATGGTAAAGGAGGAGTGGAAGGAGAAATGAAGTAGTAGAAGAAGAAGAAGAAAAATAAAATGAAAGAAGGAGAAGAAAAGATCATGAAGATTAAGATGATGGAAAAAAATAAGAAGAAAATGAAAGAATAATAAGATGGAAGAAAAAGAAGAAGAAAAATAAGAAGGAAATGGAAGAAAGAGAAAAATATGGGAGAAAAATGAGAATAAGATGAAGACTAAGAAGATGAGAGAGAAATAAGATGGAAGAAAAAGAAAAAATGGAAGAAAAAGAAAATATGGGAGAAAAATAAGAAGATGGAAGAAAAAGAGAGAAAAATGAGAAGATGCAAGAGAAAGAAGAGGAAGGAGAAAATAAAAAAAAATGGATGAAAAAGAGAGGGAAATAATAACAATATGGAAGAAAGGGAAGAACAAAATGGAAGACAGGGTAGAACAAAAAAGTAATAATTAACAATAATAATAATAATAATAATAATAAAATAAGAAGATGAAGATGATGGTGAAGCTAGATGAAAAAGAAGAAGGAGAAGATCAAAACATAGAAATTTATAAGTCAAGGAAATACAAAAAACAAAGACACTTATTCAATTCTCAACATCAAGGAGATCGCCGAAATCCTTTTCATATCTTCATATCGTGAAAATGGTAACTTCACTTCTAGCCTTTCATTGAAACTAAAATTATGAAAATCGATTGAAAATATATAAAAATAATTCTTTATACCAATATTATCGATAAACAATTAGAACCAATGTTACGTAAGCATTCACTTCCCTTCAAGGTTCACTGAACTATTTCCGTCTCCTTTTATTTCCAGGAAGCTCCAGCTCCTTTTCCAGCCCAGCTTCCAGCTCCCTCACCGTCTGCTAGGTGTTGGAATTATCCAGTTGTTGCCTTCGTTGATGAGTCTCTCCCATTCGAAGTCCAATCCCAAGGAAGTAATTATCGGTTCCCGTTTCCTGATTTTTTGTCTTCTAAAGATTGAAAGTCACTAAAGAACTTTGATTCGCTTGGAATCCTGGTGGATGCTGGAGGCTCCCTGCGTTGACATTAGAATAGGCAACACTGTAAATGCGATACTGTTGATTCTTTTGTCCACATTCTCGTCATTGCTGCAAGTTTTTTTTCCAGTTTTTGTTTTGTTGTTTTTTGTTTAACTGGTTGTGATATAGTTATCTAGTCTTTGCATAAAACATTTCTTCCGGAAGTTTCAAGTCCAACTCATCACTCACCATCATCCAATTCATTACCAACGCACCGGTCTCAGACCTATGTGGGCTTCATCCACCGAAAAAAAAATATCTCAGGCTGAAAATGATTGCTATTGATAGGGCTAATTGATTGCTATTGATGACATTGATGACCTTGATGAGTAGGAATATTGTTCATCCAGTTTTATTCAACTCAAAATTAATTATCAATAGCAATAATTTTCAGCCTGAGATATTATTATTTTTTTTCAGAGGATGAAGCCCACATAGGTCTGAGACCGGTGCGTTGGTATTGAATTGGATGATGGTGAGTGATGAGTTGGACCTGCAGTTTTAGGTGGGTTCCGAACTACCGGGAAGTGATTTTACAGCTGAGAACAGAGTATTTTTTGCTGGATAATCCAATCGGTCACCCTTACAAAGAGCGCCCAGGAGTTTTGTAGCTTATCTCTGTTTGAACAGATACCTGCTACGACACTCGGCTATCACTTCCCAATAACTATATAACTAAGCATATTAACAATCCGTTTGTTACAAATTTGTAGGAATACATTAATTAAAAATCTCAAATTTTTTTTTGTTTCACAGCCTTGTTTGATTTCAATAGAGTCCGAAATGTGCCACTAGTAAGCAGAAGTGGCAGATCCAGTGGGTCATTCAATACCCAGCCAAACTCTTTGTAATATCTAAGAGATTTTCAATATAGTAGGCTAGTTACAAAATATTTAGGTTAAATTTCTACTTAATGTTGGGTTGAATTTTTAGCCTAATTGTTAGGTAGCCTAAAATATTTTGAGGTAGATTTTCTTTTATTTTCTGATACTGTGGTTCCTCCTCGAGTAGAGTTGTTTATTTTGACTTAAATTGGTTTGGACTTTATTTAGGTTAAATTGCTACTTAATATTAGGTTGAATTTTTAGCCTAATTATTAGACAACCTAAAATCATTTGAGGTCGATTTTCTTATTCAATTTTTTATATTTATACAGTGGTTCCTCATCGAGTATAGTAATTGGACTTACCGATGTTAACAGTTCTTTCATTGTGTAATGTGACTACATAATTTATTTATTAGCCATATTATTATTTTAATAATAAAACTTGAATTTTCTCTGACCTAATTTTGTCAATTTTCTGACATTTTTATTTTAAATCTCCAACAATAGCGATTCCTTTTGTGAAAATTCGTGGCACATAAATTATGCTGTTTCAATGAAGTAAAGAATATAGGGATTAAGTGCAAATCGTTTCAGCTTTTTTATTTTTTTTTTTTGGAAAAGGAAAAAGCTTGTTCAGTACTGTATATGAAAGGAATTGAGTGAATATATAAATATGAATGTCTCTACGACCTAAGTAGATTTTTCGAGGATGACGCCCATATAGGTCTTACACCTGTGCGTGGGTAATGAATTGTATGATGGTGATTGATGAGTTGGACTTCTAAGCCAACTACAGGGCCGGGAGTTGGACTTTTATTGATGATTGATGAGTTTTAATTGGGTTCCGAACCACCGGGAAGTGATTTTACAGCAGAGAACAGTGTCTTTTTAGCTGGCCAATCTAATCGGTCACCCTTACAAAGATGGCCCAGGAGAACGCAGCTTATCTCTATCTGATTGAAGATTACTTCCCTATGATAGATGATGATGCTCCCTATTGGACTTATTTTGGAGTAATGTACCATATCTTTAGGAGTGAATATCGTATCATATTTTAAGATGATAATATTTTTCAAAAGAAAATTTTCATGCATTTTCAGCGATTTTGCTTATATTTTTCGTACTGCCCATAACTTTACTGCAGAACTATAATGATGAATGCTAAAAACTTAGCGGCTGGCCGCTTAGAGCAGTTAATTGGGGCGTCGCAACTTCAGCTTGCTGTCGTTTCAGCGGTTTTGGGTTCGAATCCCGCTCCTTTGTATGGCATCTATGTGTTATCATTCACCTCATTATCCACGCACAATAAAAAAACCATGGGCGCCCGGCCACTGAAAGATGTGCTAAGCTGTGCCGTGCTGTTTTAAAACTGAACCAATGTTTTTCAATGAACGCCCGGCCTCAGGAAGTTGTGCTGTGCTATGTTTCTGGACCTTCATTGAAAACAATTGTTTTGGTTTTGAAAGCTGTCCAACACAGCACACCACAACTCAGAACAGCTTTCAGTGGCCGGGCGCCCCATAACTTGAAAGTTGACCGTAAGAAACTGACAGATTATTTTGAAAATAATCAATAGCACATCTAAACTGGATAACTGGAATTACATATCGTAGTTTTACTTAGGTAATTGTAAACAGTGGTTCGGAACCCACCAAAAACTGTAGGTCCAACTCATCAATCACCATCATCCAATTCATTACCCACGCACAGTTCTCAGACCTATGTGGTCTACATCCTCAAAAAAAATGCAGTGTTTGTTTTTATATTAAATAGATGTTCTTATCAAATACAAAAAATAAACATAAAAAATAATAGATAAAATAAACACAAATACAAAAATTACGAAATTGGATGTGATAGCCGAGTGGCATATCAGGTATTTGTTCAATCAGTGGTAAGCTACGAAACTCCTGGGCGCTCTTTGTAATGGTGACCGATTGGATAGGCCAGCAGAAAAGACTCTGTTCTCTGCTTTAAAATCACTTCCCAGTGGTTCGAAACCCACCTAAATTGTAGGTCCAACTCATCAATCACCATCATCCAACTCATTACCCACGCACAGATCTCAGACCTATGTGGGCTTCATCCTCTGAAAAATATAACTGAATTTAAATAGGTTTAATTCTATATCTGTAGGCCCAGATTTATAATAAATTATTTATTTATTCATTGGAAAAACAATTAAGCTTGCATATACGAAGACCTTGAAATGCTAAAGAATATTATAAACCTTGGCCTACAGTCATTGAATTAGAATATTTGTCCAATCTACAAGCTTATTATTAATTATTTCCAAGCTTAATGATGATTTTGGATCTAATTATTTTTTTATGTTTTCAGGTGAGCTGATCAACGTTTATATCATATTTTGACTCATCCTGATCTCTTCCGGTATTAGGTGAGTGATACTCCAATACTTTAACCTTTAATAGGACCTAAAACGGTAATAAAACAATTCCAAGTGGAAAGTTTCGGAAAAGTAGATCTGTTATGTCTCAAAAACATCTTGAATGATGCAAGCAGTGTTTTACTTGGATAAGAAGCCAGCTGCACGATATATTCAATTGTACTGTAGTAGGTAGGGCAGTGATGAACAGTTCATTGATTACGTAGGGTAAATCACGTAAGATGGGAGTGACATGAAGACGTTTCAGTGACAGTATAATTTAAAGGAAACCGTTCTTAGGACCACTTTTAAGACATCGTAACGAGGAGGAGGCCTAGTTCTAGTTTTATCCTAAGAAACGGGAAGTTGCTTCCAAGGAATCTGTTTAGCTTAGTCTAATTGAATTTGGTGCACATTACTTCAGTTCTTCTACATGCACCGTTTTTCACTCACGCCCAACTGAAATGTCCAGTTAAGTTCAACTGGAAGTTGGTAAAATACTTTGAGTGACATGTGACATGAAAATTATTGATTTTTGTTTGTCAGGGTAGTGAAATTTGACACATGAGGTTAGATTGTTAGATATTCAACTAATTGTTCACTTTATTCTAATTATTATTATCATTGTATTTATTATTATTATTATTATTATTATTATTATTTTGCTTCTCCATCACATTTGATGTGAGTTTTGTAATAAAAATCGGCCTATGGCAAGACTTTGATTAATTTTATATGGGAATGTTCAGGAATGTCCTAATCATTGATACAGTGCTAAGTACTACTGCCTTATTATTATTATTTTTTAAATTTATTATTCTTATAATTATAATTATTATTAATTAGTTGTAAAACTCCCAAGGTGGAAGACGCTAAGTAAACCTGGTGCATTTATTGGACTTCTTGTCCTTCTTATTTGTCCGCTAGTGTTTTTTAATTATTATTATTACTGTTATTATTTTTATTATTAACAAAATAACGTGAACTGCCTATCTCTAGTGATTAATACTTTTAATTATTGTAAAATAAATACATTTATTATAATTTAAAAACTAATCCGCGCCATTGGGTTCACTTTAGAACAAAATTATGACAAATTATTCTATCGCTATACTTTTCAACAATTTATAGTATTAATGAGTTAACTCCCAGCAATACATAGTACTTTCCATAGCATTATTTTTCAGGAAATCTGTAGCAGATTTCAGGAATGTGTTCAGTCAGATAGAAATAAGCTACGAATTCCTGGGCCATCTTTGTAAGGGTGACCGATTAGATTGGCCTGCAAAAAATACTTTGTTCTCTTCTGTAAAATCACTTACTGGTGGTTCGGAACCCACCTGAAACTGTAGGATCCACTTATCAATCAGCATCATCAAACTCATTACCCACGCACATGTCTCAAAGCTATTTGGGCTTCATCCTCCGAAAAAAATTGTCAATGAATTACATGCACTGTCATACAGTAAGAATTTTTTTGTCATTCTTGATTTCTCAATTTCTGATGGTATAGGTGTAGATAAATTATGACTTGTATTATTATTACCCAATGCCTTCTGCAATTCATTCAACATATTTGGGAAGTGATAGCCGCGAGCCGTAGCAGATATCTGTTCAATCAGATAGATAAGCTGCGTTCTCGTAGGTCCTGCTGTAACGGTGACCGATTAGATTGGCCAGCAAAAAAGACACTGTTCTCTGCTGAAAATCACTTCCCGGTGGTTCGGAACCCACCTAAAACTGTAGGTACAACTCATAAATCACCATCATCCAACTCATTACCCACGCACAGGTCTCAGACCTATGTGGGCTTCATCCTAAAAAAAAAAAAAAAAAATTTCATCTAATTCAATTTACCAGATCGTAGAACGATTGTAAAGCTCCAGTATCCTGTAGATCGCTCTAGTAGGTAACTAAATATCCTGCAGATTATCTGTTACGTTTTTCATCTACATTTTCCCATGATGACCCACAATCCTCAGACATAATTCACTCCCTCACAACAAAGTCATGAAAACCCGACATTTACTAAGATTTTCAATATTTTCTAGACTTCTCCCATTCTCATTTGTACCATTAGTTCTTGATGTGACGGTCTTTCAATTGGTGTAGGCCTATCCAACGAACAGACTCCTAATGTGTATTTGATTACAAACTACGTTTCACTTTCATTGACATAGATCTTTGTTGCTCTTTGCAAGGTGAATGGGCTCGTTGAAATGGAACAAATTATCTGAATCGTTTGTACAGTTGAGGTGAGGTGTTGTTTGCTCATTAGTGTGGGGGATCTATCTGGTAGTGCTGATTTTTAAAAGGTACTTGATGTTTGATTTAGCATAGTGCTAACAACAAATTAACTACCTTCGTGGAAGAGATTAATTTTTTCTGAATCCGATTCTCGAATTTTTAATGCCTCACATTGCAATCTTTCATTTAATTCCTTACAACTCTTTTAATGACTTCTTAAATTAATTTAGTACATTTATTCATTCATTTTACACATTTCTTCATTCATGTTATTTGTTTTCTTAAATTGGCTGCTCATTCAACCTGTTGAGAATACGCTAATGAAAACTTTTACTCTAGAAGTGTAATTCAAAAAAAGAGTGATTTACACTGATCTTACAGTGATTAGAACTCAACTAATGTACTTTCACAATTTTTTTAGATGGATGTAGTCTCACTACAATAAAAATGTCTAACTTTTCTCCATTACTCAGATGAGCACCTACTTAAAACATACCTTATACAGGATTCTATAGATATACTAATTACATTGTAAATGGCGCCAATCGTTGCCCTGGTAAGTAGAAATGTTATTTATTATAGATAAAGACTATATATTTAGATGAAGATTATAGATATAGATAAAGCAAATAAGACTGTTCTGTGCTGTAAAAATCACTTCTCGGTGGTTCGGAACCCACCAAAAACTGTAGGTCCAACTCATCTATCACTATCATCCCATTCATTACCCACACACAGGTTTCAGACCCATGTGGGATTCATCCTCCCAAAAAAGATAATAATTATAACATGTCAATGGATTCAAAATGTTGAAAAAGACCTAGTACTGGCCAAAATAACCAAGAAAGAAATTTACAGTAGAAAAAACTTCAGAATAAGACTTAATAAATGGGAAGTTATTCCAGAGACAAAAACTCCAAGAGTTGAAGCAAAATGGAGCGAATAGAAAAAAGCTAATTTCGCACAAAAAATGAAAAGCTGGTGGGCAAACAAGAAGAACAAGTCCACAAAATGAACCATCTTTACTGTGGGAACTTTACGTCTAATAATAATAATAATTATAACAGTTGTTTTTTTATGTGGTGAATATACATAAATGTAGTATATCAGGGCAACTACGGGCGCAATTTTCAATGTAAATAGTATATCTACAGAATCCTGTATTAGGTCTGTGTAGAGTCGGTATTGTTCAGATTATTATTACTTCTGCTACCCAACAATTTAATTTTTATATAAATAAGATTTGTGTGTATAAATATTGTTTAAAAAAACCATCCAACAATGGACTATGATAAAAAAACGATTATTAGATAGTTTCACCTCATATGAAGATATCACGCCAAAAATTATGTAATACAAAAAAGGGTACACCAAATTTTAGCTCTAGGTGTAGCTCTTGTTGGACTTCCCTATACTACACCAAAAATTTATAATTGAGATTTTGATCATATCCTACAGACTTATTATTTCAGGTTGCAGTTCAGTATTCAGTAAGATTCATCCTTGACCAGAGCTAGTTGGATAGATTTTGTCATAATAGATTGATAATGGTATAACAACCGAAACTAGTTTCTCAATATTTTTTAATAAATGTGGCTGTGACAATTTCGTCTAATTATTCATTAAGTTAAAATGTCACAAAAGTTCGACAATTAACAAACAACACATTAACTTTGGGGCAGTAACGAGATCTTTGGTCACGCGTGGAGAGATGTTTGGTCATAATGAATTTTTAAAAAACGCTACACCGCCTATTAATTTATGGAGTAAAGTGGCATGTCCACAAGCTTCACACGTAGAGCCCAAATTCTTCAACCTCCAGCTCTCGGAAGTGAATTGGCATCTTGTTGAAGATCTTCAAAGCTCGACAGGGAAGCTGCTATGAGATCTTGTCAGCCTGACTTGAGGTAGGTCTATATCATAGCGTCTTCCTGTGTTGTAGTTGTGGACCTGTCCTCTTGGCCGAAAAGTGTGCTGGCCTTTTTTAGTAACATCGGGGAGCTGAATAGGTATTGACAATAAACTGTAGGATCTTCAGTTTGTTAAAGAGTGGTGCACAGTGTACCAGCCGTGGCGATGAATTGATGATACGGATCGCCATCTTTTGTAGAAGTTGTTGATAGATTTACAAAGTACTGTATAGCAATTTTTTGAAAAGTTTTCTCATTTGAACATTCCATCAAGTTGTCAAATGGGACTTTCACAATGATATACGATAAGGAATGGGAGGAAGGACGATGTAATACAACATCTAATAAATAATAAATAGTGCAGCTATGAGCGACCTTTTAGCACTAGTCATGCATTACAAAAAGAGACAATAGAAATTGAGATATGTTGTTGAAAATTAACCAAACAATGTTACCAATTTTGAAAATTATATAAAATAACTGAACAATGTTGAAAGATTTATAAAAATTTCGTTATAATTTCTTCTTGATGCTGTAGATAAACGATTTCCTACAATTTTGAATGATCTATATCACTATCGATCACAGTAGATAGAAGAAATTATAATTACATTTTCCTACAACTGCTCGTAAAATAGTTATTTATGTCTTAAGAGCGTGAAGCGCGACTTTATCGCTCGAGCCAAAACATTTACTGCGCGACGCACAGCGGAGCTCAGTAATTTTGCGAGAGCGATAAAGAAGCTTCACGCGCGAATTGCATACAATATTTTTCCTAAAACTGCAGTTCTGGATTCCAACACAATAAAAGCTTGTAGTTTGTAACATCACAGACCATGAGCGGATTTGGTTAGCGTACGCCATTTTTGAAGTTATGTGAATTTCACGGATTCCGTGATCCACCAATGAGAAGGCATCAAAATCAAAACAGAAGCGTAAAGAAAACAGCTGGCGAGCGTAAAGTACTTTACCGCTTGCTGAGCAGTAAAAAGGTATTTTACAATTTAGTTTTCAGTACGTAAAGAACTACTTTACGAGCAGTTGTAGGAAATAGTTATTTACGTACTGAAAAGTAATTGTAAAATACCTCTTTGCTGCTCCGCAAGTGGTAAAGTACTTTACGCTCACCAGCTGTTTTCTTTACGCTTCTGTTTTGATTTTGATGTCTTCTCATTGGTGGATCACGGAATCCGTGAAATTCACATAACCTCAACAATGGCGAACGCTGACCAAATCCGCGCACGGTCTGTGATGTTATAAACTACAAGCATTTATTGTGTTGGAATCCAGAACTGCAGTTGTAGGAAAAATATTGTATGCAATTCGCGCGTGAAGCTTCTTTATCGCTCTCGCAAAATTACTGCGCGACGCATAGCCATGTTTTGGCACGAGCGATAAAGTCGCGCTTCACGCTCTTAATACATAAATAACTATTTTCTTCTACTTACCGTGCTATCGATTACTTGTAGTTGTAGTTTATGGGCTATATTGGTAATTTGTGCTTATACTGGTGATTGAAAAAATAGTGGAAATAAACTTCGGGAAAGTAGTGATTTTCATAAAGATAAGGTTAAGTCTAAAAACATTATTCTAATGATAAAAAATCTACTTCTTCTCATTCACAGTAATAACAAAACATTTTAAAAGATTCTTTGCCTTAAACTCTGTGTAGCTACATATTCAAGAAATTTTAATTGTGGGTCTCAGTTTGGCTGTAATTATCGAAACTATCGTGTTATAGGCTATAATTCCATCCATTTTATAATAGACAAGCCATTCTTGACAGTTTTTGTTCTCATACTTTGTTCTTGTACATTTTTCTCATGTAACTTTCCAAACATCTTTTCACCGATTTGGTACCTTGTGATTCCTCGAATCCTTATCTTTGTAATTAACGGTCTCTTAGCATCGACACAATGTGTTATCAAATTCTGGTAATTTCTCTAGAAGATTGAGTGATTATCTCAACTGGGATGTAACATTCTTTAGAAGAATGTCAACTCAGTATGAATTACGTATTAAATATGAATTTTATTATAGACCTACCAAAACAGGGCATATTGAGCTCATTGGTAGTCATATAATTTAAATATCGATATGAGTAGAAACCTTGTGAACCTTGATCTATGTGATCAAAATATCTGATTTATTTTTGAGTTCATTGGAAAAGTTTTAGGAAAAAAGTAAAATCTAACGAATTCTTTATAAATGACTGGTGATTGTGTCCACTGTTTTATTTATTTAACTATTTATTAATAATTAATCACTTTCTTTGTAGTGGTGAAGGTGATATTGTGGACGTTATCCATAATGAATAATGAGACGAAATTGTCACAACCACATTTATTAAAACTTTAGAAACTAGTTTCGGTTATGCCATTATCAATCTCAATCAAACTAAAACTAAAGTACAGAGAAGCTTAAAATATACTGAACATGGAATGATACTATTGGCTAAGCGAGAAATAGGCTGACCTTCATCGAAGGTTGTGATTGGCTGACAAGTCACGCCCCCTGGTGGGAGGTGTAACAAGCAAAATTACCAGACAAATCAATATCTAAAAACTGCGAACATCTAGAATTCTTTATAAATGACTGGTGATTGTGACCACTGTTTTATTTATTTAATTATTAATTAATCAATTTTTTATTTCCCTATTTATTTGAGACAAACTTGCAATGAATGTAAAGATGCAAAAGACAAACTTTAACTCAGCTGTATTATAAAAAACTTTGCATGTCAACAGGCAACCTATTATTAAATGTTCTCTTTTTACATTGGCCTGTATCTTTTTGATACGTGACCTGATGTTCACGTACAGCAATATTAGCAAATGTTTACATAGTTTTAATTGATTCCTTCCTTCCTATATTGCCAAAGAATGAATATATAGGCCAAACTATTACTCACACATAACCGAAAACAATTTTCCGTCAGCTCGATTCCAATTAATCTTGTAATTAACAAACTTTTCATCCTGTTTGATTATAAATAACACGCTTAGCTCGATTTCCTCACTATGGCTTTCACTCGTTTTGCTGGAAATAATTGAGCAAAAATTGAACATGTGGCGTAAAGCCAACGAGCCTTGATACAGTAGTTACAAACAAGTTACGAGATGTTGATTTTGTAGTTAGTAGTTATGTTTCATCAGCTCCTTTCAAATTTCAAGCTCAATAGACTCAATTTAGTTTTCAGAATAAAACTTTCTAGACGTTAGTTTTTTATAGTGTTATTTTATTTTTATTCAGGAATGGAAATTGGAAATTGATTGATGTTTGTGTAAATATTAATAATTAATAATTTGAAAAATAATAAAAAAAATAATAATTTGAAAAATTATTGGACTCAAATTATTTCTTTTACTAGCTTTTTAAGGCTGTGCGCAGGGTTTTTGGTCATAATTTTTTTTCGAAGTTCATTGTATTGGATATTATTAAGGTATTAAAATGTCAACAATTGCCATGAGAAATTATCATCAAATATTTTATGGAATATGGGAGTTCAAAGTTGAAATTTTTCGTTTTTTGGGGGCAATTGAACTCGCCTATACGAGCTATTTTAAACATTTGATAATTTTTTTGTAACTGAAAGACACTTTGGGGAAAAGAATGACACATTTTTTATTTCAATTTAACAATTGGTCTCTTCAAAATAATTTTTTGAAAAACTAAATTTTTTGCATGTTTTAAAAAATTTATTTTGAGAAAACCAATTGTTTTATTGGAATGAAAAATATGTCATTTTGCTCCTCAATGTGTCTTTCATTTAAAAAAAAATATCAAAAGTTTTAAATAACTTGTAGGGGATATTAATTGCCCCCAAAAACAGAAAAATTTCAACTTTGAGCTCCCATATTCCACAAAATAATTGATGAAAAAATAATTTCTCATGGCAATAGTCAACATTTTAATACCTTAATAATATCCAATAAAATAAAACTTCGAAAAAAAATTATGACCAAACACCCTGCGCACAGCCTTAAAAAGCATTTCAGAATCATTTCATATGAAAAGTGATAGCCACGAGACGTAGACGTAGCAGGTATCAAATGAGATAACAACGCTCTCTTGGGCCCTCTTTGTAAGGGTAATATTGATAATACTGTTGCTAATATTAATAATACTTTTATCAGTTATGTACATTGTAAATTTACACAAATAAAGCCATCTAAATCTAAGGGTGACCGATTGGATTGGCCAATCAAACAGACTGTTGTAAAAATCTCTTCCCGGTGGTTCGGAACCCACTTAAAATTGTAGCTCCACCATGTTTCCATTAACATGGCTCAAGCGGTGAGGTGGAACTACCCTCATCAGGGTCTCCCCTCCAATAAAAGCTATACGTTTATTATTACAGTATTTACTACTAAATATTATTATATGTTGACATGGATTATTGGAATATATATATTAAAGTAGTGTGTAAGTAGTAGAATATGTAGTAACCTATCTACAAATTTAATTTAATTGTCTCTTTTTTCTTACCTTTCTCCAACTCCTCCTCCTCCAACTCTTTCTTCTCCTCCTTCTCCAACTCTGTCTCCTCCTTCACCACCTCCTCCTCATCATCCGTTTATCTTTTTTATCTTCTTCCTTCTCCTCCTTTTCTTGTTCTTCTTTCTCTTCATTTTTCTCCTCATTCTCCTTACCTTCTCCATCAATTTCTCATTCTCCTGCGTTAGAGTATCTTCGACAGATAACAACAGCAAGTAGCGGTTTTTTATTGTATAGGATTAATTTACCTAAAAAATATATCACTGACTCAGCTTCAATGATTTTCTGATTCCTAAATATAATTTTAAGACTAGATCATACATGTATAAATAGGCTTTGTGCATGGTTTTTGGTCATAATTTCTTTACGAAGTTTCTTGTATTGAATATTGTCGGGGCTTTGAAATGTTATCTATTGCTGTGAGGGAAAAAATGTTCCTCAATTATTTTGTGAAATATGGGAGTTCAGAGTTGAAATTTTTCGGTTTTTGGGGGCTATTGATCCCACCTATGAATGATTTTAAAATTTAAACTTTTGATAAATTTTTCCATAACTAAAAGACACTTTGAGGAATAAAATGACATATTTTTTTATTTCAATTTTAAAAAAATATTTGGAGAAAGCTAATTGCTTGACAGGAGTAAAACATATTTATTTTCGTTACAGAATGTTTATCAAAAGTTTAAAATCACTCGGAGATCAATTGCCCCCAAATACAGAAAAATTTCAACTTTGAACCCCCATATTTTACAAAATAATTGATGAAAGAAGTTTTTCTCTCAGCTATATATAAAATTTCAAAGCCCTAATAACATCCAATACAATAAACTTGGAAAAACTTATGGCCAAAAACCCTGCGCACAGCCAGGAAACATTCTATGGTTCCTAGGAACCATAATTCCTTTGGCTAAGATCCCCTGAAGCTGAAACGATAGTCCAGTAAACTTGGTTTAAAATTATTTGAGATGATCTACTTACAAGGAACACTATAGAAGTACTTTATTTCTACGTGCAACACCCACTGGGTGGACTCTCCCAAACAATGTAAGCTCTGAAAGCTCCTTCCTAAATCAGTGTGGAATCAGCAGACTACTGATCCGTTTTAGAACGTAATTTTTGTATTTAGAGCTCGTTCGTGAAGGGAGGCATCTTCTTCAGAAGCCCGAATCATGACGATGCAGCCCTAAATTATGATGGCTTTGCTCATAAAGGTCAACACGATCTCACCTGGAGCCAGGTAGCGACAGACCGGGCATTAACTCTAAATTATTACCCTGATTTGAAAAAAGGTTCACAATGGATCCAAGGGGAGGAACCCGTGATGATTCATTCCAATGAATGGTCAGAAGAGAAAATAAATTACAGCTCCCTTCTTTTTACAATTTTGAAAAAAGAGGAAAGTACTGTTGTTTTGAAAACTTGGAAATTGATAATTGCTAATAATTGGTAAATGGCAGGATAATATTTATCCATCATGGTGGGCAATCTGGTCTATTTTTCCTCAGGAATTTGTCGTATTGTTTACCTTTTATTATTTTATTTGCTCCTCCTCCTCCTCCTCTTCCTCCTACTCCATCTTCTTCTCCTCCTCCTCCTCCTCCACTGGTTAAGTGTCAAGAATGGACGAATCTTTGTCCAAACTTCGCCATTTCATGTAATTGCATCACTTAGATTGTCATCACTAGAGCTTATATCATTAATAACATACAAACATCATTGTAAATAATTTCTAGCACTATAAAAATTATAATCTAAGTCTATGCATATTATCTATGTGATGTTGACAATTTGTTTTTAACTAATCATATTATGCGAAATTTGTAAACTTACATGAATAAAGAAATCTAATCTAATCTAATCCTTCTCCTCCTTTTCCCCTCTTCTTTCTCCTCCTTCTTTTCCACCTCCTCCATCTTCTCCTCCTCCTTCTCCTCCTCCTTCTTCTCCTACTCGTCCTTCTCCTCCTTCTCATCCTCTTACTCCTCCTTCTCCTCCTCATCCTCCTTCTCCTCTTTGGAGATAACTAAGTTGGTAAAAAACGATTCCAGTACTAGTTTAAATGACCAAATCTATTTCAACCAATTCAAACTAACTTGGTATCATCATAATTCTAGCCTACATTTAAAAAACGGTTCTTTCGTGTATTTCTCGGTTGACCTCGACTGCATTTCAGTGAGCTTCTAATTTTTTAGTTTCAATTTTATTTAATTCTAGCCTTATTACGAATTTTTCTTTTTTGTTGCTTTCTAGATGTTCACAGTTTTTAGTTATTGATTTGACTCGTATTTTTGCTTGTTACTTCTCCCAGCAGGGGGCGTGACATGTCAGCCAATTAGGGAAGTGATAGCCGTGGGCTGTAGCAGGTATCTGTTCAATCAGATAGATAAGCTGCGTTCTCGTAGGTCCTGTTTGTAACGGTGACCGATTAGATTGGCCAGAAAAAAATCTGTTCTCTGCTGAAAATCACTTCCTGGTGGTTCGGAACCCACCTAAAACTGTAGGCCCAACTCATAAATCACCATCATCCAACTCATTACCCACGCACAGGCCTCAGACCTATATGGGCTTCATCCTAAAAAAAAAAAATCACAACCTTTGATGAACGTCAGCCTCTTTCTCGCTTAGCCAATAGTATCATTCCATGTTCAGTATAAGCCTCTCTGTACTTTAGTTTTAGTTTGATTGAGATTGATAATGTTATAACAGCCGAAACTAGTTTCTCAATATTTCTTAATAAATGTGGTTGTGACAATTTCGTCTTTATTCAACAATTATTTTAATCAAATGATAATAAATTATTTTAAATCATATACCTTAATGTAAAAAGGAAACTGAACAGTTTGGTCTCAACTTTGCAGCTTGTGATTGAAAAAATCAATTTTAGCAAAATGAGAATAAAACTGAGAAATAACTCGAAAAAGCATTACAATACACGAGAAGACTATAATATTCGTTCTATTTGTATTTGTGGAATTCTTTTAAACCATACTTTCATGAAAATGTTGGAACTTGTTCAAAAATTTTTGAATATTGGTAGCAAATTGAGCTATTTTTAACAGTACAGAAATTTAATTCTTTAATTACACTTTTGTCAATGAACATTCGTTTAAATTTTCACTCTTATTATCCTACATAATTCATCCTATGCTGTCAGCCTCGATCGACACTACATCCTCAAGCCCTCAAATTGCTGAGAATGTTCAATTTGAAGTGATAGCCATGTGCCGTAACAGGTATCTGTTCAATCAGAGATAAGCTACGAAACTTCTGGGTGCTCTTTGTAAGGGTGACCGATTGGATTAGCCAGCAAAAAAGACTGTTCTCTGCTGTAAAATCACTTCCTGGTGGTTTAGAACCCACCTAAAACTGTAGGTCCAACTCATCAATCACCATCATCCATTTCGCACAGGTACAGTAGAAACAATTAGTCTGGGCGCACGGCCGTTTGGTAGTCAGCCATGGCGAGGGGAGTGTTTGTCGCTCATTTCTAAAAACATGTGACCCGTGCGATGCTGCAGATGTCTTCAAGGTCAACTAGTAAACTTTTACAGGACGGCTAGTAGTGAAACCAGAGCCACGCGCCCAGTACTGTACCAGTTACTGTACGCGTTTCTACTGTACCAGATCTATGTGGGCTTCATCCTAGGAAAAAATTTCAGATCTTTATAACAGTGTTGTTGAAAATCCATGAAAATAATTGCCAGTGTGTGATATGTGAAACATTTGACAACATGTATTGAAGCAAGACATTGGAAAGTGTGTAATCTGCAGAAAGAGAGATTTAACCGTACACATATGGATCTATCTATCATACATGGTCCATGCATGAGTCATATGGGTGACATGTACGCTAGACATTTTTGATGACATGCTACATATACACTGATGCATGGAAAGTAACGCTTAACGATTACAGTAACAAATATAAGTGTTGTATTCGAAAAACATCACTTTCAGCTCAGCATGAATCACTTTCTCGACATTTCTCCTTATTGGACGCCATCTTTACGAGGAAACAATCACTGAACGCTTGAAATAACATTTGAACGTTCTCTACTTCAGTTGCTCTTCTTACTTATTTTATTTATTTTTCATCCTCTTTCTTTTTACTCTGTCATCAATGACTTTCTAGTTTTCAGTTTTTTACTCGTCTTTGAACGAATGATTACGTTGTTCAAAGTGATAGAATGACAACTTATAGAATGAAACGTCGTAAAGTGTAACAACCCATTTCTTACGGGGGCTTCCGGTTACATTTTGTCCATAAATTACTGGGTTATTTTGTCCATAAATTATTGGGCGACTTGTTTTGTAATATCGAATGAGTTGTGAAAGTTCTTAATGAGAAAGGGTTTGAAAGGACAGTTTTCAACTGATAATTATTTGTCGCTCAATTGAAATACAATTAAACAAACTTTGTTGTGTTACCTAACTTGGTTATTCAAGAGTCATTATCATCTTAAACTTGGTTATTTACAACTTTATAGTTCAATACTTATTTACATTTATTTCTACTATCGTATTTCTTCTTATTTAATCGTAAGGATAGAATATTCTACGAGTTAAATGTTGGAGTAACTGACAATTTAACAAACTGACAAATATGTATATTCTAGTTTTTCCCCAATACTCACTGAGCTTTACTTGGGTCTTTAAACGACTTTTCTTTCGATACGGGAATCTCGAAATTCGTTGTTGCACTTCTAAGCTATCGTTATTGATTCTCTTTATTTTATCTCACATTTTTTCATTTTATTTTTCTATTTTTCATTTCTCTTTATTTTGAGCCCCCTTCTGTTTCCTAACCCTTCCCTCATTTTATTTTATTAATAATGAATTCGATGTTGCACTTATAAACTATTCACATTGATTCCCATGGTTTTATCCAACATTATTCATTTTATCTCATTCCATTTCAACTTTTCATACCTATTCTATTTTTC